>CM068589.1:39545290-39990290 GCA_035048485.1 Pteria penguin
TTGATGCTCTGTGTAGTATCACCTTAGAAATGTTCTATATAACATTCACCTTGTATTTATTGATACTCTGTATAGTATCACCTTAGAATGTTCTATATAACATTCACCTTTATTATTGATACTCTGTATAGTATCACCTTAGAATGTCCTATATAACAGAGACGTTTATTATTGATACTCTGTATAGTATCACCTTAGAATGTTCTTTATAACATTCTCCTTTATTATTGATACTCTGTATAGTATCCCCTTAGAATGTTCTATATAACATTCACCTTTATTATTGATACTCTGTATAGTATCACCTTACAATGTTGTATATAACATTCTCCTTTATTATTGATACTCTGTATAGTATCACCTTCGAATGTCCTGTATAACATTCTCCTTTATTATTGATACTCTGTATAGTATCACCTTAGAATGTTCTGTATAACATTCTCCTTTATTATTGATACTCTGTATAGTATCACCTTAGAAGGTTGTATATAACATTCTCCTTTATTATTGATACTCTGTATAGTATCACCTTAGAAGGTTCTATATAACATTCTCCTTTATTATTGATACTCTGTATAGTATCACCTTAGAATGTTCTGTATAACATTCACCTTTATTATTGATACTCTGTATAGTATCACCTTAGAATGTTCTATATAACATTCTCCTTTATTATTGATACTCTGTATAGTATCACCTTAGAATATTCTACATAACATTCTCCTTTATTATTGATACTCTGTATAGTATCACCTTAGAATGTTCTGTATAACATTCACCTTTATTATTGATACTCTGTATAGTATCACCTTAGAATGTCCTGTATAACATTCACCTTTATTATTGATACTCTATATAGTATCACCTTAGAATGTCCTATATAACATTCTCCTTTATTATTGATACTCTGTATAGTATCACCTTAGAATGTCCTATATAACATTCTCCTTTATTATTGATACTCTGTATAGTATCACCTTAGAATGTCCTATATAACATTCTCCTTTATTATTGATACTCTGTATAGTATCACCTTAGAATGTTCTATATAACATTCTCCTTTATTATTGATACTCTGTATAGTATCACCTTAGAATGTTCTGTATAACATTCTCCTTTATTATTGATACTCTGTATAGTATCACCTTAGAATGTTCTATATAACATTCTCCTTTATTATTGATACTCTGTATAGTATCACCTTAGAATGTTCTATATATCACCTTAGAATGTTTTATATAACATTCACCTTTATTATTGATACTCTGTATAGTATCACCTTAGAATGTCCTATATAACATTCTCCTTTATTATTGATTCTCTGTATAGAATCACCTTAGAATGTTCTTTATAACATTCTCCTTTATTATTGATACTCTGTATAGTATCACCTTAGAATTTCCTGTATAACATTCTCCTTTATTATTGATACTCTCTATAGTATCACCTTAGAATGTTCTATATAACATTCTCCTTTATTATTGATACTCTGTATAGTATCACCTTAGAATGTTCTATATATCACCTTAGAATGTTTTATATAACATTCACCTTTATTATTGATACTCTGTATAGTATCACCTTAGAATGTCCTATATAACATTCTCCTTTATTATTGATACTCTGTATAGTATCACCTTAGAATGTCCTGTATAACATTCTCCTTTATTATTGATACTCTGTATAGTATCACCTTAGAATGTCCTGTATAACATTCTCCTTTATTATTGATACTCTCTATAGTATCACCTTAGAATGTTCTATATAACATTCACCTTTATTATTGATGCTATCTATAGTATCACCTTAGAATGTTCTGTATAACATTCACCTTTATTATTGATACCCTGTATAGTATCACCTTAGAATGTTCTGTATAACATTAACCTTTATTATTGATACTCTGTATAGTATCACCTTAGAATGATCTGTATAACATTCTCCTTTATTATTGATACTCTGTATAGTATCACATTAGAATGTTCTATATAACATTCACCTTTATTATTGATACTCTGTATAGTATCACCTTAGAATGTTCTATATAACATTCACCTTTATTATTGATACCCTGTATAGTATCACCTTAGAATGTTCTGTATAACATTCACCTTTATTATTGATACTCTGTATAGTATCACCTTAGAATGATATGTATAACATTCTCCTTTATTATTGATACTCTGTATAGTATCACATTAGAATGTTCTATATAACATTCACCTTTATTATTGATACCCTGTATAGTATCACCTTAGAATGTTCTGTATAACATTCACCTTTATTATTGATACTCTGTATAGTATCACCTTAGAATGTTCTATATAACATTCACCTTTATTATTGATACTCTGTATAGTATCACCTTAGAATGTTCTTTATAGCATTCTCCTTTATTATTGATACTCTGTATAGTATCACCTTAGAATGTCCTATATAACATTCTCCTTTATTATTGATACTCTGTATAGTATCACCTTAGAATGTCCTATATAACATTCACCTTTATTATTGATACTCTGTATAGTATCACCTTAGAATGTTCTGTATAACATTCTCCTTTATTATTGATACTCTGTATAGTATCACCTTAGAATGTCCTGTATAACATTCGCCTTTATTATTGATACTCTGTATAGTATCACCTTAGAATGTCCTATATAACATTCTCCTTTATTATTGATACTCTGTATAGTATCACCTTAGAATGTTCTATATAACATTCTCCTTTATTATTGATACTCTGTATAGTATCACCTTAGAATGTTCTATATATCACCTTAGAATGTTTTATATAACATTCACCTTTATTATTGATACTCTGTATAGTATCACCTTAGAATGTCCTATATAACATTCACCTTTATTATTGATACTCTGTATAGTATCACCTTAGAATGTCCTGTATAACATTCTCCTTTATTATTGATACTCTGTATAGTATCACCTTAGAATGTTCTATATAACATTCACCTTTATTATTGATACTCTGTATAGTATCACCTTAGAATGTCCTGTATAACATTCACCTTTATTATTGATGCTCTGTGTAGTATCACCTTAAAATGTTCTATATAACATTCTCCTTTATTATTGATACTCTGTATAGTATCACCTTAGAATGTTCTATATAACATTCACCTTTATTATTGATACTCTGTATAGTATCACCTTAGAATGTTCCATATAAGATTCACCTTTATTATTGATACTCTGTATAGTATCACCTTAGAATGTTCTGTATAACATTCTCCTTTATTATTGATACTCTGTATAGTATCACCTTAGAATGTTCTATATAACATTCACCTTTATTATTGATACTCTGTATAGTATCACTTTAGATTGTCCTTTATCACATTCACCTTTATTATTGATACTCTGTATAGTATCACCTTAGAATGTCCTATATAACATTCTCCTTTATTATTGATACTCTGTATAGTATCACCTTAGAATGTTCTATATAACATTCTCCTTTATTATTGATACTCTGTATAGTATCACCTTAGAATGTTCTATATATCACCTTAGAATGTTTTATATAACATTCACCTTTATTATTGATACTCTGTATAGTATCACCTTAGAATGTTCTATATAACATTCTCCTTTATTATTGATACTCTGTATAGTATCACCTTAGAATGTCCTGTATAACATTCACCTTTATTATTGATACTCTGTATAGTATCACCTTAGAATGTTCTATATAACATTCACCTTTATTATTGATACTCTGTATAGTATCACCTTAGAATGTCCTGTATAACATTCACCTTTATTATTGATGCTCTGTGTAGTATCACCTTAGAATGTTCTATATAACATTCTCCTTTATTATTGATACTCTGTATAGTATCACCTTAGAATGTTCTATATAACATTCACCTTTATTATTGATACTCTGTATAGTATCACCTTAGAATGTTCCATATAAGATTCACCTTTATTATTGATACTCTGTATAGTATCACCTTAGAATGTTCTGTATAACATTCTCCTTTATTATTGATACTCTGTATAGTATCACCTTAGAATGTTCTATATAACATTCACCTTTATTATTGATACTCTGTATAGTATCACCTTAGAATGTCCTGTATAACATTCGCCTTTATTATTGATACTCTGTATAGTATCACCTTAGAATGTCCTATATAACATTCTCCTTTATTATTGATACTCTGTATAGTATCACCTTAGAATGTTCTATATAACATTCTCCTTTATTATTGATACTCTGTATAGTATCACCTTAGAATGTTCTATATATCACCTTAGAATGTTTTATATAACATTCACCTTTATTATTGATACTCTGTATAGTTACACCTTAGAATGTTCTATATAACATTCTCCTTTATTATTGATACTCTGTATAGTATCACCTTAGAATGTCCTGTATAACATTCACCTTTATTATTGATACTCTGTATAGTATCACCTTAGAATGTTCTATATAACATTCACCTTTATTATTGATACTCTGTATAGTATCACCTTAGAATGTCCTGTATAACATTCACCTTTATTATTGATGCTCTGTGTAGTATCACCTTAGAATGTTCTATATAACATTCTCCTTTATTATTGATACTCTGTATAGTATCACCTTAGAATGATCTATAAAACATTCACCTTAATTATAGATACTCAGTATAGTATCACCTTAGAATGTTCCATATAAGATTCACCTTTATTATTGATACTCTGTATAGTATCACCTTAGAATGTTCTGTATAACATTCTCCTTTATTATTGATACTCTGTATAGTATCACCTTAGAATGTTCTATATAACATTCACCTTTATTATTGATACTCTGTATAGTATCACCTTAGAATGTCCTGTATAACATTCACCTTTATTATTGATACTCTGTATAGTATCACCTTAGAATGTCCTGTATAACATTCTCCTTTATTATTGATACTCTGTATAGTATCACCTTAGAATGTCCTGTATAACATTCTCCTTTATTATTGATACTCTGTATAGTATCACCTTAGAATGTCCTGTATAACATTCACCTTTATTATTGAAGCTCTGTATAGTATCACCTTAGAATGTTCTATATAACATTCACCTTTATTATTGATACTCTGTATAGTATCACCTTAGAATGTTCTGTATAACATTCTCCTTTATTATTGAAACTCTGTATAGTATCACCTTAGAATGTCCTGTATAACATTCCCTTTATTATTGATACTCTGTATAGTATCACCTTAGAATGTCCTGTATAACATTCACCTTTATTATTGATGCTCTGTATAGTATCACCTTAGAATGTTCTATATAACATTCACCTTTATTATTGATACTCTGTATAGTATCACCTTAGAATGTTCTGTATAACATTCTCCTTTATTATTGATACTCTGTATAGTATCACCTTAGAATGTCCTGTATAACATTCTCCTTTATTTTTGATACTCTGTATAGTATCACCTTAGAATGTTCTATATAACATTCACCTTTATTATTGATACTCTGTATAGTATCACCTTAGAATGTTCTGTATAACATTCTCCTTTATTATTGATACTCTGTATAGTATCACCTTAGAAGGTCCTGTATAACATTCTCCTTTATTATTGATACTCTGTATAGTATCACCTTAGAATGTTCTGTATAACATTCACCTTTATTATTGATACTCTGTATAGTATCACCTTAGAATGTCCTGTATAACATTCTCCTTTATTATTGATACTCTGTATAGTATCACCTTAGAATGTTCTATATAACATTCACCTTTATTATTGATACTCTGTATAGTATCACCTTAGAATGTTCTGTATAACATTCTCCTTTATTATTAATACTCTGTATAGTATCACCTTAGAATGTTCTATATAACATTCACCTTGATTATTGATACTCTGTATAGTATCACCTTAGAATGTTCTGTATAACATTCTCCTTTATTATTGATACTCTGTATAGTATCACCTTAGAATGTCCTGTATAACATTCTCCTTTATTATTGATACTCTGTATAGTATCACCTTAGAATCTTCGGTATAACATTCAACCTTTATTATTGATACTCTGTATAGTATTACCTTACAAGGTACATATATCTCAGGGGTTGAGCTATAACATCTTATGGATATCCATAAGTGGTATCTGTTCTGCATGCAATTGTTGCATTAGATATAGATATTACGCTAAAACTAGTAAAAATAATGCCTATGATAAACATGTAACAGTCATCTTTATTATCCTCCTTCATTATTGATACTGCTTACTCGTGAAGCACATTACAGTGATTACACAGGTTCAGCATGTCATACTTACATGTTTTTTTATGATGCCATATCCTGTGAAGTATTGTATCATTATATTATTAGGAGGTACAGTATAATGTAGTAATACGAGGAGTCATTTTCTCTGATATGCAGAATTACACAATTTTAAATATTTGTAGGGTTGAGGTTAAGGATGGACATCAGGCCCAAACGGAAACGGAGGGCACCAGCAACCCACAATTCTAACGATGTGTCCGCTGGAGCAGAGGGTATAGATTACCCCAAATTAGCTGCAGAGATCATCAGGCAGAAGACTGCAGCGGGGATGATCCCAGCATACCCTACATGTACAGCTCAAGATGCCGAAGTACTACCTACGGTTTCCTCACCTGCCACCCAGGACAGACAGCCCGCATTCCATGTGGGAGTGTGGAATTTCTAAACGATTGTACCACCACTCTTTATCATATCCTAATCGTAATAAAATAAACGTTTTACGATAAGAATATTTTCTGGTATTCTCGTTTGTTTGTATACATGTTTAGTTCCCTGCAATATGCTTTATATCATATATATTATATACATACACGTTGAGAATAATATTATCAATGCGTAGATAAAATGATACCCCGAACGATGATCAATTGAAAACGAGAGAGTTTAATATACTATTAATAAATATAATGCGTATGACGCCATTCTCAAATCACAAATTATCAAAAATAACAAACTATTTTACTCGTTTATATATGAAATTGAATTAAAGATACTCGTAAACTAACTTATGTTAACTTTTGCTCAACCTTTACTCATAGATAGAAAAGATGACATTTCTTTTTCTAACGATCTACAACAAACATTTTAAAATGACATCTTGAAATAGGAGTAATTAATATGCGAAGCTTATATACACAGGACGGCCAGTAAGATATCTTGTTCACGAAAAATTGAAATGCATGTATTTTGCATTGATGCATTGTTAGATATTTAAGTTAGTGTCAATGAGCCGATGATCGACGTTCCTCCCATATATGAATGCACATTGTAACATTTACAACAATAGCATAAGGTTCTTCCTATTTTATTGTATGTATTCTGCTATATCTTGATAGGTAAGCCCATATTTCAGTGATATAATTTAACTCATTCCCTAGCATCTTTAGCAATTTATGCTACACTGTAGCATGCAGTTGCGGATCTAGAATTTTTAGCGAGGCTAAGTAGAATACGATAAAGCAAATAAAAAGCTCAGCTAAAATCAATAAGAATACAAAGTGCACAGATTCACAGAGTCTATGTTAAGTTGTCTTGTGTCAAGTAATAGGACATAAGTCCTCAGACGAAACCTCTGTTTTGTTTTGCTTATGTCTTGGGGAGGCAATAATGGATGTACACTTTCCCTGTATATATCAGTCATACATTTCATATACTAACATTTAGGACACTGTAGTACTGAACCAAGACTACAGCTACGAAAATAAGTCGACGATACGAATATATTAGTAGACAGGGGCTGGTAAATCAAACTGTTAAGGTGATTCCCCGAAGGTGAAAATTTTAAGGGGAACTCCCTTAACACCCCTCCTTCCTCAACGAAACAAGAAAACAATCAAAAAGAGAGAGAGAAAAAAGCAGCAACAAACAACAAATGGCAATAATGACAGAGAAGAGTAAATAGTTATACATTTGACAAAGACTTGAATTCTTGTCATGTATTACTTCATGGGACAGGCTCTCTTGTCTCCAAAGCAACCCCCTGGTCATCCTGGGTCTGCCTATAAGCTCACAACCCCCTGGTCATCCTGGGTCTGCCTATAAGCTCACAACGCATTGTCATACCTCGTCATACTCGACATACCAAAACAAAGTCGCGTTGTAAGCTTGCAAAACCATATATCGGTCATAATGAATTACGTACTATATATAAATTTCTATCGTAAACAGATCACCATGACAAACTATTCCGAGGTAAAACTGTTGTGTTTTTCTGAACCACTGAAAGGAATGAAATTAACCTTACCATTAATATATAATCAAACCTCTACAAGCAAACAAGCATTGTGGGACAAAGTGCAGCTTTTTGGAACTGGAAATTCATCATGATTATTAGTGTGCAATTTTCTTCCATCTGCATGATTAGGTCTTAAGATGAAATGTATTTTTGAAGTGCCTATTTTAGTGACTTTCATATAAGTCAGAATATCAAGAAATGATTCTAGATTCATTTAGATTTGTTTAAAAATAACAATGGAGATATAAGGCAGGGGATAATATGTACTTCAAACCCAGTAATCCAAGTTTTGCGATGATATTGTAATCACCACTACAATGCTTAACTTCTATGTACATGTCGCAATTTATTAGTAATTTTTTTAAATAATATTTTGAGGAAACATACATAACATATTTTGTGTTAATATGGATTAAACCGTTTATATGGAACACAACCTACTAACTCAGTCTAGTCTAAAGTGTCACCTGTTCCGAATCTCGTATACAAATGTTACCTCAAAAACCATACAAACAATATACAAATGAAGAGATTCACTTAGTTATGAAGAAAAGAAGACGCCTACTGATTGCAAAGTAAAAACCGTCTAGTAATGGTATACATACTATTCTATGAACAACATGGAAAAATAAATAGAATCACGACAAAAATTATTTTGTGATCTTCCCTTGAAAGGGTTTTGATGTTTACAATGTAACAAAATGAATCTTATTCAATAATCATTACACATAGAACGTATTTTGTAAGTTTGTTCGACTTATTCGTTTCAGGGTTTCATATATTTGACCTAGTACAGTATATACGTTTTAAATATAGAACAAGAATTTATGATGATATTATGAAGTTTGACCGATAGCTAATCAACATCAAGAGATAGCATTAGCAAAGGAGTAATTAAATAGTTCCGACAGAGTTTTGTTAGCAAATAACAAGAACAGGGAAATTTAAAGGATTTAATGTTCCTCTTCCCATTCGTTAGTCAAACTTTCATATATTACCAACAAAAACATTGCAGTCGACATGCATTTCTATAATAACTTTGTAAGCATGTAAAGAGGTGATCCGTACGGTAAAAGTAATATCAACATACAGACAGTATTCTATACGATGTCGATCGGAATGTAGCGAATAAAAGAATATTGTCATTATCCTCCTTCTCTAAGTCAAAACCAACAAAATGCACTCTAATGTAGTATAGCAGTCCGCAAAATCAGAAATTCAAAATATGTCAATGTATTTTATTAATCATTGCTTTTTTATATAACAACAACGTAATCTGATGTGAATGTATTATTTAAATGAGTTTTAGTTTTAGTTTACACACTTCCCGGATTAAAAGTGGCGGGTCCTTTCCTATAGTATATCGATAGTTATCATATCCCAAGGTCTTTTAGTGATTCTAAAATAATCACTCTGTTTTCAGGACAATTCGTCAGATGTTAGATGCTAAGTGATACATACAATGTCGCCTATTAGAATTATCAATTAACATTATTGTTTTACATCACTGCACGATTGTTTTATGCAATGCGTAAAAATTATTACCTTTGCAACGCACAAACCTGCAGAAGAGACATATTTCACGAGTCACGCTACCGTGACACGGGACAACGGTCTTCCCTGCCTCATGTAAAAATTTCACTGAGTAAACAATTTATATGATCTTAAACATGTAGCGTTTGTTAATTTGCTAAAAATCATACTTTTTCATCCTTAATATTATTAGCAGATGCATGCAAAACACAGAGAGAGAGAGAGAGAGAGATAGCATAATGTGACGTTCATTTTTTTTCATTAAGATTAAGTTCAATGTAGCCTGATGGAGTGTCAACTCGCAGTCGAATGTCACTGTAGCCTGTTCTGGTTTCATTTTGCAAGTGGAGGTCAGTGTAGGCTGAACCGGTGTGATCTCGTAAATTGAGGTCAGTGTAGGTTGTTCGGGTATCATCTTGCAAATTATGATTCTCGTATGCATCATTCTCTCTGAAATATTGAACATGATGGGTAAAGTCTTTGCTTAGGACCAACAGGTCATATAATACCATACAGTTGTGGTCCAGGAGAGGTACCGATAGCAAAATTTGCCAAATGGATACTGTGGATGCTCTTTTGAATGTTGAAAATTTCCAGTTTTTGTCTGGGACCAACTTCAAGTCGTAATCGAGCATCAAACCAAGCTTTAATATCATTATGATTTGCTATTCAGAAGTAACGTTAGCAAAATTTTCAAATTGGATTATGTAGCTGCTATTTTCGGGCATTACTAGCTTCAAATCCTATCAAAACATTTATTCCAGATAAGTACCACATCATTTGGACTTTTCATTTGGAGTTGGTATAGAAAAACAAAACAGATTATACGGAAGGAGGATGCACTGTGGTCGAGATATATCTAGTCTTCTATCATTGGAGCTGAGCAAAATTGTATTGAAAAGCCTGTCAAAATGGACCAATGACACATCTATAAATCTTTTATGACTACAATCTTAGGTAGCATTTCATTAATAAATGAATTATCAGTATATCTATTTAGGGTACCTGACAAATGCATTTATAATTTATTTTCTTTTTTCAAAGCATGTCATACAGAGAAAAAATTGTAGTATTAAATATATAAGAAACATATACATGATGCTACATACAATTGCAAATCTATGTTGTTTGATGGTGCGCCGTTTTGTGTTGGATCATTGTCGTTGATATTTTTCTTGCTGCAAATATTACAATGTACTTATAATGAGACTGCCATAATATGTTAATTGCTATCGTTGATATAAAAACACATAACACATAAGAGTCTGGACAGTGGATAGAAAACGTAAATAAAGTCAATAAGGTATTTTTAATGTAACAATATTTAGCCTCGATTTTATCACTAAAATGTCATTTTGAAGTCTTCTGTGTGCAATCAAATGTATTCAGTGGCACGTAATTTTTAACGTAAAGTAAACCTACAATATATTTACCTCTCATTAATCTCAAATTTACCCGAAAAAAAAAAAACATTTTAAAAGATTAGTTAATGATTAGACGTCAAAATACATTGCTTTTGTACGAGCGAATGAATTACAAAGTAAAATATGTAAATGGATGCAAAGTATCAGCAAAGGAGCAAAGTATATGTTAAACATTATATAACAATTCACATTTATTGTAATCATGGCGTCATTTTGAAACGTTTAAGTGAGATGAAGGGTCATGACGAAAATATACGAAAGGGACACAATGACATGGCTAACCGAATGAGCGACTGTAAAAGCAATTTGAATTTCCATACTGTAGGGTAAAACATATAAATTAGACACACAGAAAGCTGCATGGGGTAATGTAAGATAAAGTTATTGATAATTTATATTGTTAAATTATGAAAATAGGATTTTGTATCGAATCGTTTTTACATACAAAAATATCTTTGTCATGTAATTTGACATTGGCTAAATCTCTCATGAAATTTGAAACCATAAGAGAGTACTTAGAAGTTTTATCATATGTTCACATATTTCATAGGATAATTTCTCTTGCATCATTCTGTTGCTTTTTTATTATAGATTCATATTTGTCTTAAACCAAAAATCTTCAAAAACATTATTATATCGTTGAGATTCAATAAGAATCACTCAAGTTTGATGATATTAATGACAATCGTATATCATAACATATACATCAACACACTAACACATTTCACATCTTACCTCTAGAAAATACTCGTTTGACAAAAAATATACCGACCATAACTCCAATAGACACTACAATACCACCAAAGAAGCTGGCGATTATTTTTAATTCCAATTCACAACCTTCTTCTGCAACTGTAGCTTTGCCTACAATGCAGATAACAAAGAAAAACTGTTTAAAAAGTATTTTACAGTGTGATGGTAAAAATGCGATATGCATCATTTCAAGTTTATTTTACTTCACTGTGCAACATTTTGAAATACCTTTGACCCAGTTTTCAAATTCATAAAATTCTCATAATCACTTAAACATGAGAAAATACATATTGATTTGCGTTAAATCTTAGAAGAAAACTTTTCATAGAAATGAAGAAATTCAATTCTTTTGAATTAATTTTTGTCCATCTCATGCCTGTGTGTGTGTTTGTGTTTCCCATACGTTTTATTTGTACATGTAGTCTGAATAATCACATGATTATCAGAACAACTATACGTGATAATTGGGTGCTTCATATGCGAATTCCGACACTTTGTGCCTCTACAGTGATGCTTTATAACTGAATGTGAATATCGAAATCATAGATATTTGAAGCGGAAACTCATATCAAAATTAACAAAGCAGAGCAAAGAACATTTCTAAGAACAAAGCAGCGAATGGGAGAAAAACTCCCGATGATAATAATTCACAAACTTTTTTTCACAGTTAACGTGAAGTACATATCCCGGGTAAATACAGCAACATCAATAACGTAAGACGCTTTCCACAATCTCTCGATTTGTCTCGCATCTTACTTTAAGAACTATGGATGTCCAACGTGGGAGAACGTTCCGAGTACAAAGGAATACTTCCATATATATATATTATATTGTTTTGTCACTATTTTAGGGCATCCACGGCCAAACAGGAGACGCTGACTACTACCGGGCACCTGGCCTCACCCCTGAATTTCAGAGGTCTGTGAATGTCCACTGTGGTACGTTTTTGTTAGTGCTATAATCATGTGACACCAGTTACTTACGTGTTTTACTCTAACGTCCATCTTTTAAAGTGATTAACAGAACCTTTGGAAGTGGAGAGCAAAAAATTTTTTAACATTAACTACTCTGAAGCGGATGTTTTCTTTACCTTTTAAGTATTGACTGGACTACGATTCTCTATAGTCACACACGCTACATGGAGTAAATCGACCAAGCCAATTACGAAATATACCCATCATGCGATATATATACAGCGAGTAAAGTACAGACATACTTACTACACAAGACTGTTAAGGCAAATGACCAGCAATTCTTCAACAAATTTCATATTGATACACATGTCATCCTTCTTCTATATTCATCTATAAAAAGATCTTGTTTTACAGTGTGTCCCTTTAAATCTCTTAGTATGCACATTTTATAAATGCACGTTACGGTTTAATTCAAACTTGGTTTTCAAAACCCCTTCTGGTAAGTCAAGCGTAAAATACTTTATCCATAATAAAAGACATTCATTTTCAAATGTTTCGCAATAGCTTCTGTTTTCTTTATTTAGACATGGCAACCAAGTTTACCATTTTACCATGTAGTTTATGAATTTTCCATTATCACATTTCGATCTTTGTGAAGCGAAATGCAAGTATATATATATAAAAGAAAAATAGCAATGGATGTAAAAACAATATATTGTATGTGCAATAGTTACACTCTAATATTTTGTTTTCCATTACATTCCAAACAAAAGATTATATTGTTAGTATGGCGATGTTCTGGGATTTTTTATAGAGTTTCGATCTCGATTTTCGAGAGTTCGGCTAGTGAAACCGGAAACGTTTACTTTTGCCGGGCACCAAGTTTGATTTTCTCTATTTTTCAGTGGTTTTTGATTTACAATCATTGTACACCAATATAAGCCAAAACAATTATCATTGTAACTTATCGTTTAGATAAGTTTACAACACCAACTGAATGACAATTGTCATTTAAGTTAATCGTCCGAATCGTTAACAAGATTGCATTACAGTCGACTATTTTGTGATTTATTTTTGTGCGTTTATTATTTTGGTCCGTGAGGACTTTCTCATATTTTAATTATGGTCACATACCGACAAAATTCTCAAGAGCACAATAACGAAAACCAGAAATATGCGATGTGCAATTGGACAACGCTGTGCAAAAATATTATTACTTTCCCTAATTCCATTATCATACATGCGTTTGCTTGCTGGCAACGATGTTCATAGGGTTATATGTCCGTATATTGCAACGCTTGTAGTACACTTTATGAAATATATAAACTAAAAATCGTTACGGATAAAGTCACATCACGTTTGTTCTCTGTTAAGCATCAGCAGGCCGGTAGGTGTTGTGATGCTCAATTATTAATGCAAAAATAAATAATTACATAAATAAATAAATAATAGAAAAAAATAAAAAAGATAAATCGCACCGTATTATACCTATATCTCAGGTAAATATAGTCATAGATTTGTTGTCACATTTTATTTATTTCGAACAAGTGGCTAGTTTTCTTTGATCATACTTGAAATAAATAAGAACCAACAAAGCCAACGAAAAAAAATGTATTAAATATTGTCATTCTCACTGAGTTCTTGGGTACTTTTTACTTCCTAAACTGAATGCTAAATATACCAAAATAACGACAATTTGCCTACAGAATTGCACAATGCCTTACAGCGAATAAAAAGCGGTTTGAGTGTTTTAAACCTCCCGACAGAAATCAAAGGTCAAGGATACTAAACACACTTTATTTAAACATAACGAAAACTACGCAGGAAGTTGCTAAATTACAGACAGACCGCGACATCTTTTGTGAGCAGGTAGTATTATGCATAATAGCAGCATTATCATCAATAGATACAGGTCATGCGGGACGAACGGAAAAGAAATAAGAATGAGTAAACGTGCCAAAGAAATATGACGAGGTAGCAGTTAGCAAATTATAAAATGATGACTGCAAATACCCTTCTATTTTAAAGGGTGAACATTGTGTTTTAGTTGAGAACACCACAAGAACTATGTCATGTATATCATAGTTGAATTTGGCTAGTGTGTTGTGTAACACATTACAATTTTCTTATCTGTTTCAACCGACGCAGCGAAGTTTTGTCATTATAGGCTTATTAACTTCAGGTCATGAGCCGATGCCTACACTAATAAAATGCATCGGTTCTATATATGTACTAAACATCAAACTTCCTTAATGTTTAAGTACATTTCATTATATTCTGTATTTTTACCTTTAAATATAACTGATTGAAATTCAGATCGCAAAATGTAAAGGCTTATTAATGGGTAAATAACGAAGATGTAACAATATAAGGTACCATTTCAGGGATTTGTCTTGGTCACATGGTAATGATGTATCATCAGCCATTTAAACTTTATTAATTGATAAGATGGTGTGTACTTCGTAAACAAGACTTTAAGTGCTGTACTTTTCATACATAGATCGTCATTATTCCTCATATATAAGCATTATGAATAGACCTTACTGATACAAAATGGTATTGAAAAACAGACCATAATCTTAAACCTGAAAGCCAATAGGAACTAGCGAGGGTTACTTAACTGTTTAATTCTTAATTGTGGCTGTAACACCATACAATTTCAATCAACCTTAATCTCACACTGTGTCCTCGGTATGTTTTGTGTATTCATTGCGGTTGAGCTTAGCCACACAGGGAACGTTTACTCGTCTCGGACACCTAGACTCACCCCATATTTCAATGAATAGAAAGAGACACTTCCTTAGAGTGTTTATTCTAGACAGATATTACAAATGCAATTATTTTCACATTTTTATTATTAATACATATGTGCAGCATGGAAGGCATCAAAAGTTCCCCGTAGGTATTCTCATGTAAGTTTTATTATACCCCATATCTGATGTGACTTTGACCATTTCCACAGTTTTAAAAACAGATGTCGAAATACGACTACTTGCTTCCAGTGACACCACTAGTCAATCCGGATTGGACCATACCACTTAGATTTTCAAATTTGAAACCATATTTATATACTTAGTTTTAATCTCATTATAGAAGCCTTTTATCCTATGTATTATACCAAGGTAGTTGGCGTTATATCACTGAGGCATCAAATACGTGCTACAATTATTTAAAATGCGAAAATAAGTAACGGGGTTAGATATCAGAAAATAGACACAGATTCGTAAAGTACGATACAAAATAGAGAAAAGGGACCATTACATTTGCCTGAAAAAAGTCTTATAGCGGGATTCCAGTGTATGAAAAACCCGTTACCCTGTTTGATATATGTTTAGTTATTATATGTTATATTCCTGACCTTTGGTCTTTTGTAGTTTCCTCTTATATAAAAGGATTGTGAAGATATATTTGACAGCATAATATAATTATTATGTAATGGTATTCTCAGGTACGCTGTTGTGATTTTGTTTTGCCTTTTATTTTGTTATCTTATATTCATGGAAAATTAAGTTGATGAAATCAAACAATATTCTCTTAGTCAATTTACTTTAATGTAATTTCATGTAAACACATCTATCTTAAAATGCGATCAAAATAGAGAATCATGAAAAGTTAAATGTTTAAATTCACTTATTGCAAACTACATGAACATCAGTGGTCTATAGAAACTTAATATACAGTTATAATGTAAAGATGATGGATAAATCCAAACCACAAGTCCAAAAATCATGAAACCATAGGACATACAAAATCAGTGAAAATGAAAAACAAATGGAAAATAACAAAATATGTCTACTTGAAGAGCATATGTGAACCCCTGTGATGGAGTGAGATCAGGTGCCCGGGGAGAGTGAGCATCTCCTGCTTGCTAGCAACACCCGTCACATATACCCCGTAGAAAGAGTCAAATCGTGTGAATTCCATATGTATGGGGGAGTCGAAGTAGGTAACCTTCTAGTATAGAAGGTGTCAAATCTGTGTAAAGTGATCGGAATCGGTCTCAGTCCAGAATATCATTTAAATGTCTGGATAACGAGATATCGTATGGAGTAATAAGAGTCTCGTAACGACCGTAGAACTTCCTCAGTGACGATGCTAGTCTAGCACATATATAACCATGGTTGAGCAGCTTAACTGAAAGTCGCCTAGCCCTCAGAACAAAGTCATTGTAATTTGAACATGCTCTGGAATAACGTATTAACTGAGATATGAATACGCCGTATGCGGGCGATGATGGAATGTTGCTACTTATGAAAGGAAAGTTTGTGATAGCGAAATTGAAATCGTCACGTTTGTCATAGAGTGAGGTGTTCAATTGACCATTAATGTCGAAAGACAACATAATATCTAAATACGAAGTAGAATTACTAGTTTCTGTGGTTTCTTTGACCTCCAGTTCGCTTGGATCGATGATGCTAAGGTAATCCGCGAATGAAGGATTATTAATTGAAAGCAAGTCATCTACATATCTGTAAGTAAAATTGAAGCCAAGAGCCAATTGTTTTTTTCCTTGCGAAAGCAAAGACTGAATGAATTCAGCTTCGTATGAGTAAAGAATATGTCAACCAGAAGCGGAGCACAGTTAGTGCCCATTGGAATGCCGACAATTTGTTGAAAAACCTTACCTCCAAACACCACAAAAATGTTATCGATAAGAAAGTTCAACATCTGGATGACAGCTGTTTCAGTGTATTTATTTTTGGAATCAGAATTTCCCTAACAAAGTATGTTTTATCGTGGCCTATTACTATATATTTGAATTTGCGGTTTCCGTTGTTACTAGTAAATGCATTTTGAATAATTTCCGCTAATCTGTCTTTTAATTTCTGATGAGGGATCGTTGTGTAAAGAGTCGAAAAGTGAAAAGATTTGATGGAGTGAATTTTAGTAAAACTTTTTGATTTTAGATGTTCTAACAACTCTTTTTTAAGGATCTACATTGATTAATTCCACTTCTGGAATATACTGTTTCGCAATATCTATGAAGGCCAGATTTAATTTCTGATATTTTTCTGAGTAGCATCGATACGGATTTTGTGGAACACTTCGAGGAACCAGCGGTAAGCGTTGTTTGTAAGGATTTTTATGCATTTTTTGGAATGCAGTACAAATATGGAAGTTCTAAATTCAATTTATTTGAAACAATACCAAACGTATTGAGGACACATTTATGATTCTCGAGTACTTCCGAAACCGAAAAGTTCGTGAGAGTATAAGTAGAATTTCCTGGAGCTGAATTTAATCCTAATTCTTTCACTAGGCTGTCAAAGTAATATTTCTTACAAGTAAATGTATAATTATTAGATGCTTTATCTGCTGATGTAATGATATAATGTTCTTGGAGGAAGGTAAGTTCTCTGACAACACCAGGATCTTTAAAAATAGATTCGAATCTTGTGTTTACAGAACCTAATTTTTGATCTCAGCAGTACTGCAATAGATTTTATCCATTCCGAAAGAGTGTCGACTTGTACTTCCTCTCTTTTTGCCCATCGTGTGGCATATTACTCGCAGCAGTTCATAATATTCTCAAAATTTTGGCTCCATGTGAATGATCTGGGTTCTCTGTATTTTGGACCTTTAAGTAAAAGTTCTCTTAATTTAGTGTTTTTAACTATATCGAGATCACCAGTAATGACATGGCCACAAGGAGAATATACGAAATTAGATGAGGAACATGCACACGGTTGAGTATGGCATGCAGAGTTGTTAAGATCAAGACACTGTAGAAACCCTTTGTAATTATAAATTTTGGATGCAACTGACGGCGTGTAGCTATAGGAAATACATGGAGGATCTTTGTTTTTGAAAGATGGAGGTATTTTCTCTAAAACAGACTTATGATTTAAAATTTGGCCAAAATTTCAATAATCAATGCCTTTATTTGCAAAACACCGTTTATAATTTACAATGCAAAACATAAAAATGTGATTCCGTTAACATGAAATACATGTATTTAAACAACATAAAGCCATTATTTTGAGATATGCAAAAGTATATAGACATATTCTCATCTATTTCGGATCTTTTTTTCTTTTGAGCTATGGTCAGTGTTCATGAAACTGAGTAAAAATATTGCTTTTTTAAATATAGATGATATATGTATGCAGTGTTTCAATCTACCGAAAATGGTTTGCACATATAATCATTACTTTGCAGAGAGAGTTTATGTTGAATTTCAAATTCTTTTTTGAAGAGTTCAAAAGAGCCTGATGGTATGTCATCTCGCATACGGGGTCGCTATTGTTTGTTCTGATTTCATCTGGCAGGTGGAGTTCAGCGTAGGCTGAATGTGTGTCATCTCGGAGGCAGAGGTCCGTGTAGACTGTTCGGGAGTCATTCTGCAGGTCGTGATTCTCGTATGCACCATTCTGCCTGAAATATAAATCCGAATTTTCACAACCAATGTTCATTCGTTGAAAATATAAGAAGATATTTTAATAGCAAAAAGTTTTATTTACCTTTTAGGACAATATATCCTTAACTCTCTGTGCGTTTGTTTACAGAGGATTTTGATGAATAATAAAAAGATTAAAACATAACAGTGACACTAGATACCTGTCAGTATGTATTTCTCTACAGTTTTTCTGATAGACCTTATTCTGTACTTCGTTCCCTCTAACTCGGACTAGGCACTTAGCAGAAATATACTGGTTTATCATTAATTTGTGTGAAACGTGAAATAGTTTTGTCACACTAAATTCTATTTCTAGTTTTTTGTTATTTGACATTTGTTTTTCATTTTCACTGATTTTGTATGTCTTATGGTTTCATGATTTTTGGACTTGTGGTTTGGATTTATCCATCATCTGTACATTAGCAAATAATGTTGGATATTTTCCTAAACCGTAGACTTATTTTCTTGGTGAAAACCTTGCAGGACTTTAAATCGTTTGTGATATAATACTGAACAGTGGATGTAGTAACGGAATCATTTTAGTTACTTGGATGAAACTGACCCTCTCTGTAGCACAAAAGATAAATTTGTGACCAGATGTTCCTGTAATTATATATAATATAAGAATAATATAGGAATAAGTGAAACACCTGGAAGTAGTATGGACCTTGGATCTCCGAAGAAATACCTGTAGAAAACAAGACAAACAAAGACACCACATCCAACAAGGCACCCTATCGTTTTCCAACGGGACCAAAACCCACGAGCTGTGGTACCGAATCACCTAGCTGTCATGCATCCGACCACACACACACACACACACACACACATATATATCAGCGCTGCTGATAAAGTTGCATACCAGGGTCAGGTCTACAGTGCATAATGATGGAATTTCATAAAATTAATTCGAATGTGTTAGGCAATGCAAGTAATGCTTAAAGCACATATTGACTATATTGAATATACTAAAAATACATATTGATTAACTATTTACTCAGGTTTCGTTTCTAGATCATAATAATTAAAAACTCGCGCGATTTATCAAACTTGAGCATGCGTATGATAGTGGATAGTGGCACCAATAGAAATAATGTCTACTATTTCAATAATCACAAATTGGCTTACTCCCTCCATTTCCAATAAAGGTTGTCTGACGCAGTCCGTATTTATATTATGTTATCCTGGCATAGTAGAAAAGGATGCTTTAAATGTGGGTTAACGAAGATAAGTTGACAGGTTTAGTTAATTAAAGGTTATGCGATGTGATAGCATGTAAGCATAAAACAAAAATATAATATGGAAGTAATATTATGATAATTCCGATTATAATTATGATAAGGGAATTTCTCAAATTTCGGTTTTCAAACCCTTATTACGTTTTGGATGTACCTCAATTAAACTAGTTCTACAGTCACATGTTCCAACAATTTGTGCTGAAACGGAAACTGTATTTGTGGAGAAAAATACCAATCCGAGAGATAATGATACAGTTCAATGACAATGATATGCCACTAAATATCACAGAAAGGCAAACAATATTAGAACGTTCCTCATATGAATACATTCCCTACGGCAACAATGTAGTATTACAAACGTTTTGGTCATAGGCCCTACTTATACTATGCGGATAGGACCGTGAATCACGGTTAAAATTGTATAACAGTAACTTAGATGCCAAAGTTAAGTGAAAATTTATAATAAATCAAGAACATATAAATCTTTTATCACCAGATGGGCATTTCGACAACCTATGTCTCTTCAGTGATGCTCGTGACCGAAAGATTGGAATTTTTATAGTACATGTATATAATATTTTAATAGCAGTGTTGAAAACCAATAAATGAACCGAAGAATATATCTAAGGACAGAGCTATGCATATGGGAAAACTACTTAGTTTTGGAGTGATTTACTTAATTTGGTCTCAATAGAAAACCAGGGTCTTATTATGTATATTTTTGAAATAGGAATATTCTAACTCCTAATAAAATGTAGGTAAATTGTCAAGATCAATATCGCTTATCAAAGGCTGTTATTATAAATCTTAGTCAGAACGTATCTTTTTTCAAAATAAGAAAGCTGTAAGTAACCCCTTTTTAAGGAAGGTTATAAGTGAAGGTCAAAGACGCTACGTAAAAAAAGTCATGACACAAAATTCAACCAGCACGAGGACTCTGTGTGTTAGTTACCAAAACCTTATTTCTAATTATTCAAAATATGATAAAGTTTAAGGAGTTATAAAATCAAAGTTAAACTCAACTGACTTTAAGGTCGAGTTAGTAGGTCAACCATCAAGGAGCCAATAAATAGTACCTCTGAAAAAGAAATCTTTCTGCTATCTGTGCTAAAATATGAACTTTTAAAACTCAACAGGAGAGACGGACACAGTGATTCCTATGTCCACTGCAAACTCCATTTTCAGGAGGTATGATAGTAAGATTTAAGACAGAAAAGGAGATCTGATTTGACTGTATTCTCCACGGACATGCAAAGCGATGCTGTGTAAATATTTGAACACGATACAAAAAGGACAGATCTATGCGTGAAAGAGACAATATGTTATGTAAATATGATAAAACTATGTTAATTGTATGAAGGATTACCAATGAGCTAAGTACTCTCTGTTACATATTGCTTCACTTCACTCTTTTAGAGAAATAATTGATCTTTCATCGCTATCACTTCTAGTTATATACTTTCAGTAAAATACGTAAAGTAACGATGACACCTTTACCGTACTTGGGCTATATTTTCTTCTCTGTAAACATTATACCTTATTAGATTTATGTGTTTGTATGTGTTTAAAATTTATGCACAAAATGAGCAAATTTAAATGAATTCGTATTAAAATATCGATATTTTAAGGTAAATTGTTTTCCAACACTAATGATCTATTTTGTTCGAATGAAGTTAGAGGAATCAAATTTAGATAGCAGTGATTATACTATATCGATTTTGTCAATGGTGTTTTTTTACTCATCGAGGTGTTAGACTTCCCCAATACATAAGGCTTATCCATCCCTACGAAAATTCTGGTGAAAAGTACGTGCTTTTAGCAAATATTTTTATTTGAGGAACATATAAGACACAAATAAATTGGTGGTGTTAAAATATTTCCTACCAATATTTGTTATTCGTTTGAGCAAGAAATCAAAGTCTTAACATCCTTTATTCATATTTTGTTAATTTCTGAGACAAACATCATCCATTAGTTTGCACTGCACAACAAATTTATGTAAATCAACAGTTGATAAACACTTCTCATGTGTAGTGTAATATCTTTCCTTCATGGTTCAGTATCAATAAAAAAAGATCATATATACCTTTTAATTTTGCGCACCATATGCGCATTTCAGAATCCCTTATATATGTAATGAGAAAAAAGGCTGTCTTGCATCACTGTATCCCGTACAAATGCATCAAAATGTACTATGTCGAGTTCTGATAATGTAGAAATGTATGCAAATCTCATTTTCTGGATTAATTTTCATTCTTCAACTCCACATGCTTTTAATAAGAAAAGAAATATGTATGTATTGGAGTTAGATATCATGCAAAGTACGATTTTGTTACCCTACTTCCTATTTTGTCCCCAATTCATTGTAAAAACAATGAAGGAATCTCCTATAATGATGAATTATATGTGTGGTTCATAATTCTACACTGCATTTGTGTACCCTTCTAAATGTTTATTTGAACATAAATATTTTATATAACCATGCTAAATTTTAAAAGAAAAAAAAAGAACACTGTCCTCTTATTTTATTACAAAATTGATGCAAATCACTTATAAGATTTTGTAAGTTATAATAAATCAGAAATATGTTTAAGACCTATAGTTTTGCAACCTACTGTTTCCACTATTATATACATGCTATTTTTGACAAAGACATTTCAACAAAGTTGTATGTCCACCACTCCTCCTTCTGACGGAACATACATGACGTCACGCAACGATCAAGAACCCCTAATAATTATGGAAGATCATGAATAGCGTGACGAAATTATCTATTATTTTTATTAAAAAAAGATGAATTTCATTCTCTTTCATGGGTACTGAGTGTTCTTATGTCTCACGCCAGAGTGCTCATATACTCGCCTTTAAATTTTCACACTTAACCTTTATAGATGCTGCCGACAAATGTTCACCTTGTCCAAAAGACTACAAATATGAAACCAAACCACCAGCATTAATTAACAACAGAAACTAATCAAAACAATCAACAGATCGATTAGTATAGCGCATACATTGGATAATACAATATAGGCTTTATACATTCCTCACTGATATATACAAGTGTGCAAAAATTTATCAAAAAATCTCTTTAAATAGTTGTTGGAATCATTTAATTGATTTACTGATTTATGATTGCCTTTACAGTATAGGAGTCTACCCTTGGCCCACTTTGTCGTGATATCTTCACATCACTACTTTCCTCTCCTTTCATTACACTCTTACCAGCACTCGAAAAAGGATAACGCGATGAGGTAACCTCATTTTTATTACCCTGAACATACAGCCAGGCCGTACTCTGTCAGACTTCTCGTTGATAACTTTACCTAGCGCATCCCTTCGTTGATCACAAGCTTTGATGTTTATACGTGTATTTATGGCATCAACAGGATTGTCATCCATGTGATGGTATGTATTGCTATCCATGTGGTCGCATGTGAAGTTATCCATGCGATGGTATCTGCTGTTATCTACTTGATAATGAATGTGATGTGAAGTCTTCAATATGATCGTATGCGTTGTTATCCACGTGGTTGAATGTGACTTGATCAATGGTATGTGTCGTCACATTTTGTCTGTAATGAAATCCCGGCTGTTGAAGGACGTCTCATATGATTGTATACCTCAAACCTGTCTGAGAATGTTTCTCCTTGTGCCTTTTCTGCCTTAATCCTTTAAATAATCTAGTAAGTCATGGTATAAAACATATGCAAAATTTGATATTCAAACTAATTTATAAACATTAAAGTTCAATATCTTACAAAGATAGATTACGAGGTAACCAATATCCCTCATTAAGGTTATTTATCTTGTCTGAACAAAACAGTAAAACCCAGTGTTTTACTGTACACTAGAAATGGCAAAACAGATCCTCGCTGCTGACGTTGAATAGGTCAAGTATATATTATCAACCTATTAGTACAATAACTTTATGTGAAGTCGAAAGTAAATTCGTGTATTAATTATATTGATAATAATGACGCTTGACCTGATATGAAAATCAATACTAGTTATCTCGCTTACGGCAAAAGACTTGTACACGAGAACAAATTACCCTATACGTTATTCTATGAATCATAGTTTCACAAAATCAAATATTTTTGTTATTCAGGTAATAAGGTCCTCCAAAGGGAAGTGCATAAAAGCATAGATATAACAACAAAATGATTTTTACACTCGGTAAAGGCCAGGAGGCCGCATAGTTCTGAAAAGAGCGTTGTTATTTTTATGCTTATTTCTATTAATGTTATACAACATTTCTTTAAGAAAAATTAAATAATAGCTCAGTAGAAAACATATTCATCATTATACCTTAATTGATTGAGTGATTGTTTTACGTCACCACACGGTTATTTCACGTATATGGCGACGGCATCTGCCTGATGCATTGCATAGAAATTTAGACCTTTGCAACGGACCCACCCGAAGCAGTGAGGGATCTTTTACGTGGCACGCCTACTCATCCAGAAGACAGAACACCGTTGTGACCAGGTGGGGAATTGAGCCTGGGACCTCTAGGCTAGGAGCTGAGCACATCATCCATATCAGTTTACATCATTGTATTGTATGTTTATTTACAAACGGAATCTTAACAGGAAATGCAGACAATTTTCATTGTGAGCATGTTAGATATCAAAACAATACTTAAAATCAAAAAGTAATGGACAAAAATTTTCACTGATTTTCATTGATCGAAAAGAAAGGAACGGTGTGTGTGTGTGACCGTCGATTTTATTATATAGGCGTAATAATCAGATCGACTGCCTTTGTTTGCTTAGTATATTAATAGAAGCATTGATATGTGTTTGAGTAATTCTGGTAAAGAAACATTAGTTGTAAAAAAGTGCATATGGGGCATCAAAATTTACACTCGCACATATTTTCTAATATTTATCATAGAAACGTCCCATTATAGCAACTCTAACAGGCTAGTAGCATAAATAGCATTTACATACAGTGTATATAAAAACATGACATCAAAACTAACTATTTAAATCATAACAGTAGAATAGTCCTAATAAATAACATGAAATTATACTCGCATCAATTGATATTTCTAATCAATTTAGTTTAATATTAGAGTCTTACGACAATACCCCTGCTATTGACGAGAATTTTTGGAATTGCAGTGCTTCTTGTTATTTATGTCACTGACTTCCCTTTTTAGCTCACCTGGGCCAAAGGCTCAAGTGAGCTATAGTCATAGTGCACCGTCCGTCGTCGTCGTCTTCCGTCGTTAACCTTTTCACATTTTCGACTTCTTCTCTGGAACTACATTGCAGATTTGGATCAAACTTGGTGTAAATGATGTACTCAAGGTCCCCTACTAAAATTGTGTTCGGGATCCAGATTCCTTCAGGGGTGGATCCAGGGCGGGGCCAAAAGTGCCCAAAACGGTACCCCTCTTCAAACATCTTCTCCTCCAGAACCAGTACATAAATGGGGAAACTAATTGCATTTCAACAATTTATATAGATGGGTTATTAAAAATTGTGTTCGGGGTTAAGATCCGTCAAATAGAAATTTACGCTTTTTTGACGTGTTTCTGGACTTAGTCATTTCAATGAAGAAAAGTGTCATGTTTTTCAGTTAATTGATATTGATGATTTCTTAATGACTATTTTTCATCATAATTGCGGTAAGGAATATTATGGTGAAAGAATTTTGTCATTATCTCAATTTTTGGATTTTTTTATGAATGTTTTAAGATTTCAAAAAAAGAAAAAGGGGGGGGGGGGGGGGGGGGTTGGCCATTTTTCACATTTTCAACTTTTTCTACATAATCACATGAAATATTTTAATGAAACATGGAATACATGAAGTACTAAAAGTCCTCTATCAATATGGTGAATTTCATCCATGTTGGTTAACAGATAATGCCACCATGTCTAAAAAGTAGGTCTCACAATGGTACATATACCAATTGGTAATTACAATATGGAGAGTAGCTGTTCAAATCCAGCTGTGGTCAAATTTTTTTTTTACACATCCAAATAAGTTTTTAGATGTTTCCCAACACTCAACATATGAAATTAGGCAATTTTAAGTTTCAATCTTATTGAAACGCGACTTGTACTTCGTTCCTCTACGCTACTCTCCATGTACAAGATCTTACAACTGCTGATTCGAGGTCATCTCAGGATGACCTTTCAGAACAGCCAATCAGAAATGGAGTTAGAGATCTTTCGGTGTTATATTACATACAAACAATACCGAAAGATCTCTAACTCAAATTCTGATTGGCTGTACTGAAAGGTCATCCTGAGATGACCTCGAATCGACAGTTGTAAGATCTTGTACATCGAGAGTATCGTAGAGGAGCGAAATACAAGTTGCGTTTTAATAAGATTGTTTAAAGTTTAAGACTTCCAAAAAAATAAAAAAAAAAAGGGGGGGGGGTTGGCAATTTTTCACATTTTCAACCTTTTCTACAAAACTATTTGAAGGATTTTAATAAATCTTAGTAGAAATAAGTCACTTATGATCCTCTTCAAATTCTGTCGTTTTCGTCCAGATCTCTTTACAGGTGGCGCCACCATAGTCAAAAGTAGGTCACAAAAGTGTTCCCTCCTTTAACAATATTATTTTTCATACGGGCTGTATACAGAGACAAACAGAATGCATAGAAATGATCTAGAGGGATGAGTGAAGACGTATTGTCATTTTGGTTCCTTTCGAAAATCAAATTTTAGAATTTTTTTTCGACATTTCTTTGGACTTGGTGATTCAATGCAGAAAAGTGTCATATTTCCTAGTTAATTGATAATGATGATTTCTTATGAACTATAGTGATCATAATTATGGTAAGGATTGTTACTTTGAAAGAATTTTGTCAATATCTCAATTTTTGGATTTTCTATGAATTTTTTAAGACTTCCAAATGAGGGTGTATAGGAACAATTCAATCACATTTTTCACTTCTGCTGTTATACCACATGAAAGATTTTAATGAAACATGGAATACATGAAGTACTAAAGGTCCTCTATCAATTTGGTAAATCTCATCCAAATAAGTTAACAGATAATGCCACCATGTCTAAAAAGTAGGTCTCACAATGGTACATATACCACTTGGTGATTGAAATATGGAGAGTAGCGGTTCAAATCCAGCTGTGGTCAATTTTTTTTTTCATTTCTTTACACATCTAAATAAGTTTTTAGATGTTTCTCAACACTCAACATATGAAATTAGGCAATTTTAAGTTAGATCTGAACAATATTTGAAACAATTGTTGTTCATGACCCAGACTTGAAATCAGTCAACAAAAGGCCCCACCTAAAGAAAATCACTAACTTGTTGCCCTGAATGACATCTTGCAGAGACAAAGGAAATGCTTAATATCAAAATCAGCTGAATGGATGTGCAAAAAAGTGTTGTTTTTTATTCTAGCCTGAAATAAAATTTGACATATTTTCAACATCTGTGTTGACTTAGTCACATTGATTAATGCAAAAATAAATGAATTCTTCCTTCATGCATGACTGATCATCTAGGTACTCGGGTGAGCGATATAGGCCCACTTGGGCCTCTTGTTTGAAGATTTTAATCTTCTTTCTACCAGGGTGATTGGCTCTCCTTTTAGTCTATTCAGGTATCTTATTACTACGCCCATGGTACGTGTATAAGAATATCTCAATTCTGCTCACGACAAGATCCCTGCTTCGGCCGAGAGTTTTTGGAATTGCAGTGCTTCTTGTTTTTTATGCCACTTATTTCCCTTTTTGAGGATTTTTATCTTCTTTCTAACAGGATGATTGACTCTCCTTTTAGTCTATTGAGGTATCTTATTACTACGCCATTGTAAATGTATAAGAAAATCTGAATTCTGCTTTTACTGAATCTTTTGTCTAGCTTTCAAACTTCGTTGAATTGTGTTTTTTCTGTCTCACCAGTTACCTATCTGATCAATACCAATATCTTCACTACGTATAGTGTTCAAAACATGCGACAATAACTTAAAAAGTAAAAACATACAAACGTATAGACATGAAAAGAATTTTTATTGTTATTTCATTTCCCACCACATAAATATCATGATATATTCTTTTTCACAATTATCGAAGCTTATATCAACCACAGTTTCGGAAAACACACGATAAATATTTAACCGAACACTTGTTAGTTTTACGTGGACAGATCAGTGAAGGTGGTCTGCATGAGAGGCACTCATTCTTTAAATTAATACAGTCTGTACATCCAGAACCGCAAACGCTATAGATAGTCATACAGAGCAACAAGGCTAAGTAAAAAACAAAATTCTTCTTTCTCTTGAAAATGTCACTGAAACGAAACAAGTAATGTTAAAAATCCATTCATGTTTTCTTTATATTGTTAACGTGACTATATGAAAAATTATTATTACAAGTTTCGTTTTCATACTTTTTATGATTATAATATCGTCTCAAGTAAGGTTTGAATCATTCATCTTCGCCAAGCGTCATCCAAGCATAATTTTCCTGATGAAATGTGGTAGAGATGAAATATATAAAATATGGCATGCAAAACCTGTACAGGCACGAGACCTACCTGATGAATGTTGAAACAGATCTTCTCCGTGATACCTTGTCGCTACGACATTTATACAGTGTATGCTACTGTAATATAAATAACTTAATAATGTTTGCAACATATTGAAACTGATAGGTTTAATATTTAAGTGCAACATATAATATTGATTGATGATTCATGACAGTTTTGATAAAATGTTATATTCATAAGTGTTTATGTTATCTGAAAATGATAAGAGAGTGGATACAGCCAACACCATAGATTTGAAACCATAGAATTAATAGACAAAATCAGGACAAAGTGTAGGAGCAGGCGTGGTGTAGTGGTTAAGCGCTTGGCTTGCGGCGCCGACGATCCGGGTTCGATTCCCGGGTTGCGCCACTATGTTTAAGAGGTTGGTAACGTCCTGCTTCCATGTCGCGATGTAACTGAAATATTGTTGAAAGGGACGTAAAACACTAATCAACCAACCAACCAACCAGGACAAAGTGTAAAATAAAATAAAAATAATAATTTTAAAAATCGCTTCGTAAGTAAAAAACGAAGAAGTACCGAAGGGTAAACCTCAGAGTCCATGGAATGAACGGACAATACCGTGTATAGTGTCATATTCAGTCAAATGCGAACCCCAATAAAAATTACAATATAGGTGATATTAGGAGCCCGGGAGGAGTAAACGTCCCCTGGTTGCATACAACACCCGTCACAAAAGTCCTTCAACAACCGTTCAAGTCGAGGAGGTACATACATAAATATACACGCACGAACACACGAGGAGACACGAACACGAAGTCAAATTTTCCCACCCAAGGCAAGAATTGTTGTCTGACTGAAATTCCCCTATCGGAAACGCACGTGAACAAATGCAACCTTATTCAATCCAAATAATTGATATTTTAATCTAAGAACAGATAGGCACCTAGTTGCTCGTAGCCAAGATGTAAAATAGTCCTTGCTATTCATGTCCAGGGTACTCAACACCAGGTCAAATGCCCCTAGCTGCCATATTTAGGGGTCTCAACACACTGATATCATTAGCGGCTGATGTCAAATGTTATCGTCAGCACTTAAAATATTCTTTACTGCTTATAGTTATGGAGCTTGTCAGCATGTCAAATGTCCCTGGGTTATAGATCCTGAGTGTTTGGCATTACAATAATTATATCCCTTGTAGTCCATTACCAGGATGACCTTAAGCAAGTAAAATGACCCTATAGGTAGTTGCTCATATCCGGGGTACTCAACAATTCAAATGTCATAAGCTACTGACAGTATGTCATACAGTGAGGTGCAGTCCTAACATAACATTATGTTAATGTGAAGTTTGCTTTCCTCGTGCGCTCAGGACGGCTGAGCACACGCTTTTGCGTTAACGCGGATTTCCACGTGAACTTAATTTCGAGACTGCGTGAACGCGCTTGACCGCAGCGTTAACGCGCTTGGCTGCCGCGTGAACGTGTTTGACAGCCACGTTCGCTTGCGTACAACTTAAAACTTGTATTAACATTTTCATATAGAAGGTTTTGAAAGAGAATCGATATATGCATTGTATATTCAAATATAAAAAACATATTAATGTATAAGTAAAATATTTAGAATTAAATAAAACCCTTCCAAGTTAAGGAATGAATTTTAAAAATATTGAACGCAATTTCCGAACATTGACTTGAATGAAATTTATTCTTCTTTTAGGATAATACTAAAACTACAATACTACTACTACTACTACTACTACTACTAACAATAATAATAATAATAATAATAATAATAATAATAATAATAATAATAATAATAATAATAATAATGATGATGATGATGAAATAAAAGTCATAAATTTCATATATTATAGAAAATAGCTTAATTAAAAATAATAATAATGAATACATGAATAAGAAATACATGTAAATACATAGATAAATTAGTTATAAATGAATAACCAAATAAGAAATAAAACATAAATAAACTAATTGAAAATAAGTAAAGAAATGAAATTAGAATCTAATAATGCTAGTGTAAACTAATGAATTTTTTTTCATAAATACCTTACTGCATGTCTACGCGATAATTTCCTTTGTTGTATTACATATAAAATCTTTAATGTAGGGTTTTATTTTAACATTACATTTAATACACGTTTTTATGGCAACATTCGCGGTAATTTAATTAGATCCATTTAATTTTCTCCATCCGTATTGCATAGAGAATTACAAATATACATGTAGACATGTGAACGTGCGACTGGACCGAGCGCACGTGGGAATAAATCGCGTTAACGCAAATTCAATCCAACGTTAACGCGAGGAGCGCATGCGCGTCCGGTCGAACAGTCCTAGCACGTGTGCTAAAGCAGTCCTCGTGACCGCTTTTTGCGTTAACGTGCATGTTATGATAGGACTGCACCCATCTGTATGCCCTTAGCTGACCACATATATGTCATATGTCCTTACCTACCAGAGATATGCCATATATCCTTACCGGATCAGAAATATGCCAAATGCCTTTACCTGACCAGATATTTGGCATATGTCCTTACCTGACCAGAGATATGCCATATATCCTTACCGGATCAGAAATATGCCACATGCCTTTACCTGACCAGATATTTGTCATATGTCCTTACCTGACCAGAGATATGCCATATGTCCTTACCTGATCAGAAATATGCCACACGCCCTTACCTGACCAGAGATATATCATATGTCCTTATCTGACCAGAGATATGTCATATGTCCTTATCTGACCAGAAATATGCTATATGTCCGTACCTGGCCAGAGATATGTCACATGTCCTTGCCTGGCCAGAGACATGCCATATGTCTTTACCTTACCAGATATTTGTTACATGTCCTTACCTGACCAGAGATATTTCACATGTCCTACCCTGACCAGAGATATGCCATATGTCCTTACCTGACCAGAGATATGCCATATGTCCTTACCTGACCAGAAATATGTCATATGTCCTTACCTGACCACATTCGGAACAACCTCGGCCTTTACTTGTACCTACGTAAAAAGACTCAAACGTCACTCGGCGGAATGACTTACATCGATTCCATGCATCAATCGGTTTCCAGCATTGTACTCAGCAATATATCAGCGATGTAACATGTTATCCAGTACACAATCTATGTCATCTATGTCAAGGAAAATAATTAAAGCTGCAACAGTTCGGGATTAAAGTTTAATTTAAGTCCGTTGAATTGTGAAAGTCTTCTAACGTCCATATTACACGCCAAGCACGGACTTATTTGTCTGGTATACATGCGAGCGTCTATAACTACAGGAACTATTTTTAAATAATGGTTACGAGTGACGTCCGAGCTTTTTAACGCAGGAAAAGGTAACGAGGATGCCCGAATGACCTGACCAGAGATATGTCATATGTCCTTGCTTGACCAGAGATATGCCATATGTCCTTACCTGACCAGAGATATGCCATGTATCCTTACCTGACCCGAGATATATCATATGTGCTTATCTGACCCGAGATATGCCATATGTCCTTACCTGACCAGAGATATGTCATATGTCCTTACCTGACCAAAGATATGTCACATGTCCTTACCTGACCAGAGAAATGTCACATGTCTTTACCTGACCAGCGATATACCATATCTCCTTACCTGAGCAGAGATATGTCATATATCCTTACATGACCAGAGATATGTCATATGTCCTTACCTGGCGAGAGATAAAATACTGAACAATATGTCAACGGTAACTGCCACGGTGATCAACGACATGTCAACTGTCCTTAATTGATCATAATCTACAGGCAAACTGTCCACTGTTTTCTCTACAACAGGTCAAATTTACTGATTATTTTTTAAGACATTTTATGATTATTTACGAATATCTGAGCGAGGATTCTCGACAACAGATCGAATGCCCCATAGTCAGCAGTCTATATTTATCTGTGCGTATGCTATTAGGGGAACCTTAAGAAAACTCCATCTGTGATAGCCAGCATCTCTATTTTTCCAGTACAAATGAATGTTTTTTATTGACTTCCACTCGGTATCTTGGCTATAGCCAGATTGCCATAAACACATATTACAGCAAACATAGCCACATATATATACAAAGGAACTTAGTTGATTGTCAAAATTTTAATAAGACTATAGCATATATATAATACGAAGCCGGCGTGGCCTATTGGTATCGCGCTGGACCCCTGATCGGGAGGCCGGGGTTCGAGTCACACTCTCGTCATGCCGGTGTCCTGTCTTTCAGATGAGACAGTAAAAACCGAGGCCCCGTGTCGTGGTATACATGGCACGTTAAAGACCCCTCATTCCTTCGGGTGGGTCCGTTGCAAAGGTCAAAATTTGTATGTCCCGTATCAGGCAGATGCACTCACCATATACGTGAAATATTCGTGGTGTGACGTTAAAAAATGAGTATATATTTCCTACCAGCAAATGACGTTTAAAGGTTACGTTTTAACTGTAAGTTTCTCGAGCCTTAATGCCTATCAAATATTGCCAGTAGTTACTTAAATCTGCATACAGGATCAATTAGTGTCTTCCTCTTTTGAGAAGTATCCATATGTCCTAGTTTGGATTTCAGATTGCAAGGACCTGTAGTTTTCATTCTGAAAATAAAAATTGATTTTATTTTACTAGATGTGATCTTAACCTTTGATCAACCAAATCCCCCTTGATAAATATCCTGATATCCAGAACCTGGAAACCACCTTGCAAATTCCTAGCGGAAGTATGTCAATGCAATGTGATATTTACGGAGTCAACAGTTTTCCTCTGATTAAGATAAATATTAGAGGAATATAACATCAAAGCAGAGAACATCATGTGACACTAACACCCATGAGGTGATGAAACGTGTGTTTGAACTTATCATAAAGATGTGACATCTGTATCCAGATTTTAACTCTGCAATGTATAATACGATGACATCATTCCAATTTAGTGCTTAAGAAAATTATTTATACATTTACACTCTTTAAAAAATACTCAATGATCTGAAAGTTGGAGTCCACGAATTCATAAAGATATTCCACAAAATCCTATTGAGAGCGGCAAAATTATTTTTATTAGTAGTAGTATTATTATCATTATTATCGAAATTACATTCGTAAAATTCAAACCTAGAGAAGTAGTCAATAGATCCATTGAATTTTATATCATAAGTAAAGTACAACTCATTGGTTACAGGTGCATTAAAACAATATTTCTATTTCATATGTCCATGGTAAAAATATTCTTTTTTTAAGCGTTTCTAACCGCGCTATGGTATTATCATATTTATGGCACAGCTTTTGCGACCAATTTGATTTCTTGACACTAGAAGTTTAAGGTTGGCAATTATCCAATTACTTGTCCCGACGCTATTAAAAAAATGAAATCTAAGTAAAAAATATAACCTAATACGAACACAAAGATACATTGTCTATTTACAAGAACATTTAATAGATGGATGAAACGGAAATCATAAAAGGAAATTCTCGAACAAGTGCTTATACCGCTCTTATTCTTAAAGTAACCTTCTTAATATGATTAAGTGTATAACTAGAAACGCCTGGTTGTTTAATATTCTACTGAAACATCAAGACATAAATTAATAAAAACAATACCTGAACGAAGTTACAAACTGATAGTCAAATAAGTAAAGGTGTACATGTAATTATTTTCCATAACAGGAGGCACATGTATGGTAAAAGTTCATGACATTATGTTATCCGCCTGGGACAGAATATAAAGATAAAATTGATGGCCGAATCATTTCTATCTTGCTTACCACAAGGGCACTGTGATAAAATACAAGCATTAAAGTATGAAATTTAATGCAGTTTGAAGCGAAGTACCGTTTATCTGTTTAAAATCAAAATTGAGGGAGGTAAGTGTAACGGAAACCTCTTCAGGATTACGCAGAAAATTTAAACAGGACGCATCAAATGTCTTCCATGTAGAGGTCGCATATATGAACATTTCATAAAACCAGGTAAGAAGTACAAAATATCGTAAGCCGATGTGAACCAGTGATTCAGGTGATCGGCTTCTGACAGAGAGGTCTAGGGTTCGACTCCCGCCGTAGATATACAGGTGTAGTGTCAATGAAGGTCGGGTGTAAAAGCTCCCTGATTGTTTCAGGTGGGTCCGATATATTTCTAGGTTACGTCTCAGGCAGATGCCGTCACCATACATTAAATAATTGTGCAGTTACATAAGATAATAAAAACAGTAACCAATCTATTATTCAATACAAAATGTCGTTTGAGTATATTTGCTAATTAAAATACTGTAATTTCTTGTTTTAATAGGACATCATGTATAACATTTATGAATATGATTGACCGTATAACGTATAAACAAACCCGCGGAATAAATTTGGTCTATTTCTGTTTAGACAATATCCTTTCGGGTAACACATCATCGGGTCCGCCTGTAAACACAACTCCGGTTCTGTCTAGATATATATCGAGTGATCTCTAACTGAATAAGAAGTCGGTTTTAAACTGAATAGAATAGAATATGCAAATACATACAATACCATTACTGTTTTTCTTTCATTTCATGGTATTCTTTTATATGCTATCTCTATTATTGATGGGGCGAATATCAGGTCGCGATTCTGATTGGCTATCCTAAGATTGATACGAGAAATTTGATTTATTAATTTCAAATACAAGCTGTAATCGTTCCTGAAAAAGTTATATTTTGAAATAACTGTAATTAAATTATAAGTAATGACTGAAAAAAAAACCAAAAACAAACAAACAAAAAACAAAAAAAAAAAAAAAAACCCAAAAAAACGTCTGTCGGTCTATGTATAGGAAAGTAATAATAATAAAAAAGACCGAAATATAAGGTAACTTTATTTTATTGTGAGTCCTTTTTGAAATCTGTTGAAAGTATGACATTTTATTTTGCATTCCATCTAATGAATTTCCTTTACAGATTGAAATTCTGAACAGGGTATATCTTAAGAATTATTGCAAACCTGTTCTGATCCTCTTAGTATTGCCTTTGTATTGTAGATTTAATTGTACTTGAATATTAAATGTGACGCACATTTGTTTTGGTAAACCTACAACACAGATTATGCATATGCCAAGATAATTCATACAAAGACAAGAAAATAAATAAATAAATAAATAAAAAAACCAAACAAACAAACAAACAAAACTAAACAAAAACCAACCAAACAAACAGAAAACGTATTACCAGGAAAAACAAATTAAAATTACTTGAAAGGACACGTTTAGTAGGTCAACGAACACTTCACTTTCTCATTTTCCACTACATCAACACATTGGCGAGACCATGTAGGCCTCTTTGACCGCAAACCCTAAAAACCTGTTAATATAGGGGATACCGCCTACTGACTAAAGTCAAAAATTTCAATATATAGAATGCAATCCCCCCCCCCCCCTCACACAAAAAAAAAAAAAATAATAAATAAATAAAAAGTAAAATGAGAAAAAAGTAATTAAATAAAATTAATAAAAGAAAATAATAATAAATAAAAACACCATGTCGTGTGACTGCATGTTTCATAATCTGACATCTAACTTATGCTTTTTGTTGGAAGTGTTAACGTTCATTCTAGGAAATGGCTATCAAACACACCTAGATGTTTTTCTGAAGACGACTCGCACACTAGACATCCTGCAATCCCCACACTTTGGTCGGAAAATTTTACCAAAAAAGGTCATATTAGACCATGTTTAGGGCTGCAAAATCCTCCCCCCTTTCCAGAACGAATAGTGCCAAACATTAGTCATGGGATACTCGACCCTCCCCCTCTCTTTCAAAATTTTTAGATCCACTATGAACAGCATCTCCCTTATCACGTATTGTTACAATGCATCCAGTAAGAGTCATGTATAGTAGTGGCGAATCCTGGGGCGCTCACCCGGGTGACTTGGACATCGAGGTCTTACATAAAAAAATCTTGTCCTGTCAAAACTAGCGAAGTATTTGACCTTTATTTTCAAAATGACTCATAAATTCAAGTAGACAGTGTAATACTTGGAGCATATATCTAAATGTGCCCCAACCAGCGGATGCAAATCGTAAATTCTCAAGTAGGATGTTTGAAATATAGTTTATTTAGACAGAGTCCATACAACATCTCCCTCCTTTTTCATTTTCTCTCTCATATATATGTTACACTAATAATTAAAACATTTTGTATTATATTATATTATAACAATGTTTAAACATATTAAATGTTCCAAATATTAGATTATATTGCTTTATTTTACTGTGACATGTCTTTGTTTTTACCTTTGCCCTTCTATATCTAATTAATGTCATTAATTCTCCGTTACCTAATAAAGCTTTGGTTGATTTCGCCCGTAATTTCATATAGTATGTTACCTTTCATAATGCAAATTGGGAAACGTAATTCAAAGTACCTTCGTATGTACGAGGGGATAAAATGTATTTAGTAACATGTTAAAACATATCCAGTTGATACAGTTTAATGTCAATTTTGTGTTATAGGCAAAATCAAAGTAGCATTTTAACAGTGGCTTATAACGTTTAGGACAAAAATTGATTTTCACACTTTAAAAGTGAAACAAGTTGTCTTATACACGATCATTTATTTATTTTTATATCATAAGCTGACCTACAAACTACATGTACATCAATTATTAAAGTTTGATTTCTAACGCATTTCCTCTGATGATAGCAATATTATGGAATACATGCAAAAAGTGAGATTTTTAAAGCTGTTAGATAAAGTGCCATTGTATTCCGTTAATTTACATACGTTGGTTTGTTGATTGGTGTTTTACGTCGCTTTCAACAATTTTTTTGTTAAATCGCGACATGGAAGCATGAGCTAAACAACCTCTTAATCTTAGTAGCGCAATCCGTTAATCGAACTCGGATCGTCGGCGCCACAAGCCAAGCGCTTAACCACTACACCAACCCTGTCCCAAGAAAAGGGGATGGGAATTAAATTAACTCAACCTCATAACGTTTTATTGGTGAATGGTCGGTAATTTAGGAAGAATGCAATATTGATTTATTAAAGTTAATCATAATCGCTTTTAATTTCGAAAGGGGATGGGAAATGGCCGTAAGGTAAAATAACAATATTTTGGTGGAGTCTCTACACAGATTGTAAAAGGTGTAAAATAAACATCAATGTGTTATTGAAATGATTGATAGGGATATATTAAAAGAATTATTTTCTTTTTAAATATTTATTTATTTATTTACAGTAACAAGAGCAACACCTAGCGTGGCATAATACGCCCGCCGCTTACCTTGAAAGGGATCAATTTGAATGAATGGCCCAGTTAAAAGCCAATACCGTACCAATGCACATGCATGAAACACCGATATTAACCAACATGCTACTGCTGTAGTTAGATTATGTATTTAGTCATTCGATTGTTTGTTTCATTCTTCTTAACGATCTTAACGATTCTTTAAGTCGATCAATAAAACAAGTGACATCGTGCTGGAAAGTCCTCTGTCAATAAAATTGTTTTTGCTGAGAACGTAATTCATGTGATTTATAAAACTGCATATGTAAAGATCATCTTACAAACGTCAGTCAGAATAGGAACAATATATTAATAAAATCTTCTTGAAAAATCGTCAGGGCCGTCAAAGTTTTTCAGTGTGTTGCAGGTAGACTTCAGTGCTTTTTGTTTTTAGAGTTTATCAGGGTTTTACAAAGTTTATCAGAGGAAAACGGGATTCTAAGTGGTTTTTCGGCCCAGCAGTCTAAGGAGCTATGCATGAGGAAGGCAGTACATAGTTCTAGAGGGATTTACAAAATTTCATGGCTGAAAATTTAAAGTATTATATTTCAATCGGTACAAAATCACTGTAAATTAGATTAATAATGCCCTCGGGCACTGTCAGTCCACCAGCAGTCACACCGGAAGATTTCGACATTTTATTGATGCTGATGGCCGAATGATTTGAATTCTAGTAAAATATAAATATTTGAAGAGCAGAGTTAAAACAAAAGTAGGCAAACAGTGAGCCAAGAAGGACAGATATGTTCATGAAGGGAGATACTCTTTAGGTTTTAAAAGATTTACAAAATTTAATGACTAAAAGTTTGCAGCAGTGGTATCTGCTAAGGACTTTCCACTGAAGTGAAAATCCTATTGTTCAAGAAATAAGTGAGGTTATACACAAAGACTGCCCTTTAAGAAACTAAACAAAAAACAATAGATGAAAAAAAAGATAAGTAAACAACGAAGAAGTGAAGTCCATAGAATAAATGGACAATATCTAGTACAATGTCATATTCAGACAAATTCGACCCCAATTTAAACTGAGTTAGATCAGGTGCCCGAGAGAAGTAAGACTCGTCTGTTTACATCCATCATCAATCGCAAAAATCCTGCAACTTTACTAGTCCAGGAAGTAAATAAACTTATCTATACATGAACAAATAAAGGTAACAAGGGCACTGGGTCATAGTATCCCATTCACGGAATGAGAGGCTATTGAACTCATATTCCGGTGTCGGAAATCCACGTCAATAAATGTATGTATGCATGCATTTAATCTTAAATCAAGTATAGTAAAAATGTTCGAGGTGGTTCGTTTGATCAGATCCTAAAATTATTGAAAGGGGGATCTTAGAAAACACAGGATCGCTATATCGACCAAAAAAAAAAAAACTTCCTGACCGACAATTCCAAAAGTTCCTCAATATATCCTTGTGAGAGTAGTTTCGAGGCGACAAACCTTCCAGGACGGAGTGTAGCTATCCGATAAAGGTAAAATGCAAGATATTAACCATTGTAATTTGAAAACAATGGTACGATATCTGATCAGACTGCATATTGATCAGCGATATATTACTCCTCGATTCAAATAAATATTCTATGAAAATACCGAATATTAACAGTTATGTCGTTTACGTTATACCTAATGAAAATGTTATTACTTATTCCCTTTGCAGTGTGGAGCTCGTAAAAAAGTTCCCCGCGGAGGGTTTCACTTAAGTGTTATTTTACCCTTTTTCTGATGCTACGTGGCTCTGACACTTTCTACAAAGTGTTTGTTCACATCCATGTAAATATACAGTGCTGAATTATATTGTTTTGTCTGTATGGCAGGGTATTGACGACGGGTGTGGCTAGCCAAAGAGGAGATGCTCACTCCTCCCAGGCACCTAGACTCAACTCTGAATTTCAGGGGTCCGTGAATATCCACTATGCGTACATTGTTGTTAGTGCCATAGTCATGTGACTCCAGTTATTTTCGTATTTTACAAGAAATAAATAAGGGAGCAACCATTTGATTTTTAAGGGGGGGGGGGGGGCAGGATGACCGGAATATTTTTTTTGCCCAATTTCAGAGCCAGATTATATTTTTAATTTATTTATTGTGATTTGTTTTGGAATTATTATTATTATTATTATTATTAATATTATTATTATTATCAGAAATATAGAATATATATACCATTTAATTTTGTGCACCATATGCGCATTTCGACAAGTTATATTACTATTATTTTTAGTAGTAGTAGTAATATCTTATTTATACCATAACATAAAAAGAGGAAGGTAATAACGTAAAAAACGGAGAAGTACCGAAGGGTGAACCATATCTCATAGTCCAAAGACTAAAAGGACAATATCGCGAATGGTGTCATATTCAAAGAACCCCAATAAAATCGAGGAGACCAGGTGCCCCGGAGGAGTGAGCATCAAATATTCGTGTAATTTCACATCAAAAGTAAGGTATAACTCATTGAGTACAGCTGCATTAAACAGTATCTCGAGATTACATATCCATTGTAAAAAGAATCCTTTTTCGGAACCATATCTAATTGCGCCATGGTATCATTATATTTATGGTCAGGCTTCTGCGACCAGTTTGGTTTTCTGATACTAGTATTTAGAGGTAGGTAATTATCCACGTATCATATTTAAACAAGGAAATAAAACCCTAAACCTCAGACGGACACATACATACACTATCTATTTACAAGAAAACTTAATGGATGGATGAAACGGAAATCTTAAAAGGAAATTATTGAACAAGTGCTTGTAGATCTTCTATTCTTAAAGTGAAAAACGATGACATGGCCATTCTAAAAGATAGAGCAAATAGACAACATAAATGGCAGGGATACATTTAAGAGAAAATCGGATAATTACGAACCCTACAGAGCTCTGATCGTAAGACTGTACGTATCTGCTACACATCGGCAACAAAATGGCGGATTGAACCCTGTCATGATGCATTGTGGCGGGCATTTGAATATAGTAATTGTGTGGGGGAGGAGTTGTTATTTCATATTATCGTCTGTCATTTTAAGACAAGATAACTTTGTCGGACGGCCCAAATAAATTTAAATTCGAGTTTAAGCTCTTCACATATCACTCGTCTCCCGGTACAATTGTTTTCGCCAACATTAGACACTTATTATTTCATGCAAATTATAATCACACATCTCTCCAGTACGTCACTAAAATGCAATGATAGATAAAGATATTTGCACAGTAGATTTTGTTATAATTGTTATTATTTTTGTTGTTGTTGTTGTTATTGTTATTATTATTATCATTATCTCATTTATGACATAAAAAATAAGAGGTAATCAAAAGATGGATTGAATTTGATATCAAACATAATTTTGGTAGAGATGCATTAAAACAAGATTATATATCCATGGTAAAAATAATCTATTCATGGAACAGTATTGAATCGCGCCATACTATTGTGATATTTATGGTCCAGCCTTTGCGACCGGTTTGGTTTCTTCACACTAGTTTTTTTAAGGTTAGCAATTATCAAATACCTTGTCCCGATGATATTAAAACAAATTGTATATATAAAAAAAAAACAAAAAAAAAAAAATAATAATTATAACCTGAGACGGATACAAACATACACTATCTACTTACAAGAAAACTTAAAAAGATGGATGAAACGGAAATCATAAAATGAATTTCCCGAACAAGTACTTATACCGCTCTTATTCATAACGTGAAAAACAATGATATGCTCATCCTAACAGAAAATCAAGATCGGGGACACTCAAGAGAATGTGGGGCATTTCCGAACATACAGAGCACTGATCTTACACATCGGTAATCATTTGGTGGGTTTAACCCCTCATAATGCATTGTGACAGGAATTGGGGAATACCATTTCCTTTGGTAAAGGAATATTCATATTATCGGGGTTTTTTTTTCTTTAGTTTAATACAAGATAACTTTGTCAGTCCGTCTAAAGAAGATCTTCACGTGTCAATTTCCCATGTTGTTACTGTTTCTCCTATCATTGGACACTTATCACTCTCATGAGAGTAATAATTATATATCTATGCCGATATAATAACTCACCTATTCAATAAATCAGTCAAAATCATTTTTTACTAGTTTTTACAATTTTGCAATTGAAATCTAGAACACAATTACCGTTGTTTCATCATGTTTTCAAACAAACGTATTATAAATAATTATAATTGTGAAATGAAAATGAATAAAATGAAAAGAAATAACATCAAAATACTCTTTGCATATGAATACAGTTGTACAAATGTAGGACCATGAGAATCGACAGCTCCTCATGAATATTCATGCAGTTAGACTAATAGTGTTTGTTATTATGCCATGCACATATTATATCTTACTTCCATTTTAAATAATGGTGCTAAATAATATTGTAAACGACAACAAAATTTCAACTGCATACCAATTAAGACTAAACACAGAAAGGAGACATCGGATTCCACTGCAATGCAGTTGTGATACCCATTTATGGTGTGGTTAGCACGTTAGAGAGTGAGAGAGAGAGAGAGAGAGGGTACATGTTTTCTACAATAGAAAGGAAAGTAAATTACAAATGCACAATCTCTTCAAAGAAACATGCGGTCCCTAATCGTGTCACTTTTGTGACGTAAATAACATTTTACTGAGATATCCGGTGATGTTGAATGATTTACAATAACTATTGTCTTAAAGTATATTCTCCTCAGAGAAATAGATGGATTTTGCAATGCATGTTGTTAATTTGGTGCTTGTTACAATTTCTATGGAAATTGTTTCAGTAAGATCGGAATGTTCTGGTAAGATACTTGCTTTTATTTATTATTATTATTATTTTAATTTATTTGTTTTGTTTTGCTTCATTGACTTTTCTGTTTGTTTATAATTATTTTTCTTTCCTTTTTTTTTTTTTTTTTTTTGTCCTTTGGGGGGGGGGGTGTATTTTGTTTGTATGTTTGGGGGGTTTTTTTATTTATTTTTTTATTCATTTATTCATTATGTTTATTAATATTATTGTTTTTGTTATTATTATTATTAGTTTTATCAGTAATACTATCTTTATTAGTAGTAGCAGCAACAATAATAGTATTGTTGTTATTTTTGGTACATTTATGATGTCATTTGATTTCTAGGTAATTTATCACGTCTGGTTTACTTCCGCAAACCGTCATTTCTATGGATCGTGTTTCGCTCACTAACAAATCTTTTTTGCCTCATTAATTTACTCATTGTAGGAAATTCTTCAACATAAAGGCTTAATCTCTAATTCATATCGTAAACGTAGCAAATAGTAAGCTGTGTATTACGTCGTTTCCAGATTTAGTACGTCCGCTTAGTTTATATTTGTACGACTTTTTGGTATAGAATGGGAAATCCACGATTGTGTAGAAAGAAACCTGTGTATTATGAACACCTCAGCTATAGGTTCCGTCATTGAGTAATTACATGTATAGCATGGATGTTCATCGCTTATTGTTAAGATTTTCTAATCAAGATTATTTTATGATATTCCTGAACGCTATCACACACAGACTTCTTTTTAACAATCTGACAAATGACTTTTATGACAGATTTAGTTAGTCGAAAATTTACACATGTTGATGAAGCGGGCTCCTGGTCTCATATCATTCGAAATTCACAATTGTTCTCACTGAAACCATTACCTCCAAATTTGTTGCAATTTGACATTTAATAGTACGAATCGTGTTTTTCTCATTCGAAATTATATTTATTACACTATGGAAATTATGACCAGTAATTTCAAAGTATATTCTTCGCCACTGAGGAACCCAGAATTATCCTGGGGACCAAAGAGCAACCAAGTGTTCCTGAATTATCATGTTTTGTGTGCATGTCTTTGGTGATTTGTGTCATACAGTTTTGTAAGATGTCTTCTGTTTCCACTTGAATGCCCGAGGTAATACATTAATGTATCCAATCCATACTAATTTCTTTTTCTAACATCTTTGTCTATATGTAACACGCAGATGATTGCGACGTTTTTTTCCATATACACTACCATGGCACGTGTACAGACATTAAGAAATTAATGGGCGGAACTTATTCATGAAACTTTGCGTAGTAATTTGAATTGGGCATGGCATGAGTGTCTGCCAAATAAGCAACATGATTGAGCAGAAGATTGTAGTCCTACTGCTGATATCAACACGTTCTAAGCTGCGAAAAATTTTACCCTTTAAAGGGTTTTCAATTTTTATTTTTTTTTATGTCCATTAGATTGATTCTGATGAAGCAGATACTATATTTATGCCGCAAAATCGAGAAAGGTACGAGGAGAAACATATTGACAGCTTACAAAGTCAAAAACGAAGAAGTAATGAAGGGTAAAGCATTATTTTAGGAACGAATGCATTTAAGGAATGAAAAGTCGTAAAAGCAGAAAATAGTTGTGAAAACCCTTTGTAATAAAATTATTTTAAATACATTTCTTATTGGACAATGAGGACAGTATACTATTCGCAAACTCGCGGCCCATTAACTTTTCTCGTAAAAACAGAAAAGACGTTGTTCTTTGAGAATTGTTGCATAATATGATGGTTTACTTTTACATAAATACCCAACACGCAGATACGAATTCCTTAGATAAAAGACAAGACAAAAGTTATCTGGTCAGGCTGAGTAATACAAATGACCAAGGGTATGCCCATAAAATGATAATAGGAAAAGAAACTCGGAGAACATTACAAAATATTCGATAGAACTACAGTTACGATACCGACATAGGAGCGTCAATTAAAGTAACACACACCACTCAATCGATGTGAGTAACAGGTTTATGGACGCCCACTTTCCCAATCACTGCATAAGCAGTACAACCAATGAATGCACATTAAAGATTCATAAATAGTCCTCTATATAGAGAACAAGGATCAACAACTTTCTGCAAACGAGAGGTCATAACAAATTTTCACACGTAATCTTTACTCCGAAAAATATGTATGGCGAAATCAGTATAAGTACACCTTGCTATGCCTGCCTGTAAGCGTGATCAGATTCGTGATCACTAGGAGTCCAGACTCAGTCAGAAAGGAGGAGACTCAAGACCTTGTCACTATGAAGTGCCCGGCATAGAATCCCCGCCGCCAGGTTAGTCGGCGAGAAACGCTCAAGTGAAAGAGCTGTCGATCGATACCTTTAATCTCAGCGATGGTATCGGGGTCATACTGCCGATGTCTCATGGGCTCTATATCATAGAACCCGTCGATATTAAATAAGTTTTAGTTATAAGAAAAATCAACGTAGAAATTTGGAAGAGCAATTCCGTTGGGTACGTATGCAAAGTTTTACTGGCAACGTTGTGTGTACATATTCATACACGCATTTGTTATGTTCCATCAGAGTTCTCAGTTTTCTTTAATCTTTATCATGATTCAATTAGAATATGTTTAAAATAAGGCCAATAAGGACACTTTCTTAAGTTTTTTTTTCTCTTTTTCTTTTATAGCATTACAAAGAATGACTAACGGATACAGAGAAATCAACACAGACCTATACTGCGTTACGAATATTTCCTGTAAATTCAACAATGATGGTTTATTAACGAAATGGATTTTGCCTAAACTAAAAAGTAGGATAGAAAGAGTAAATGTGACATTATTCGATGCAGATAGAAAAAATAAATATCAACTTACAAGAGGGAAAGAAGCGACGAAGGCAACGTTCAAAAAGGGTTTTACAAGAAAATCTTCATATGTCATTGACATTTCTGCAATACAGTCCACAGGAGACTCTAACTATGCCGCATTCAATACATCTATAAGTAAGGCAAATCCTGTCGATGCTATGGTAGAATATACAATCATAATGAATATTACAAGTATTGATCTGCTTATTTTTCAGGTATACATTCTCTAAGTGATGCCTAAAATCAGTTCATTCAAGTAATGGTCAGTCTGTAAAAGATTCCCTAATGAATGAGATGTTCGTCCATGCCCTCAACAAGAGGTTCCTCTTAACCTCCTCTAAATATAAGTATAGGGAATAGGAAATTTTCTCAATTTTTTTAGTTAATTTTCTGCATCTGAAACTCACTTCTTGTTTTCCTCACTTTTCATTTGTCAGAGATCAAATGTATAGATATTTATCTGATTTGAAAACATTTTCTAACATTTCGTCATTGCATGCCTCCTCTGTAGTTTGTACGGCACCAGGTGAAACTCTGCAACAGGACATTCAGGAAAATACTAGATCATCAATTGTAGTGGCATATACAAAGGAAAGCGTTGGTCCAGGTAAAAAGACAAAACAAGGAACCCCCCCCCCCAAAAAAAAAAAAAAAAAAAAACATAATTAGAAAAAAAGTCATTAAAATATGAATATAATGCGAAGCTAAGATTTGCTTTATATAAATTCTAAGATATGAATTTTTGATAATACCTTAAATCGTTTGTTTTTCAATAAAAGTTGTTTGTACAACACACTTTCTTCATTTACACTTTTTCTCTAGTTGGCAGGACGCCAGCTATTTGTGCCCTTTGTTTGATTTAAGAACAGTAAAATGACACTATGGGTTATGTGTCTTTGAAATACTCAATGACAGATGTTTATTTGAATACACTAAACATGTTATACTAAGTTAATTATCATATCAAGTGGTAATAAAACAATAAGCACAGAACCGGCAACTGTTTGTTTACAGAACCAGTGTGTATGGAGGGCGGCATGTAAGAGATTTCTCACTGCTTCGGGTGTGTCATTGCATCAAATAGATGCTGTTGCCATATACGTGTTGCATGTTATAAAGATCTCTGAAATGTAAAAACAAAAATATGTGTTATCATCATGACATGATAAAAAAAAGCGGCCAATAAAGCACGACATCCATACAATAAGGCCAGATATATTGTAGTTATGAATATCTTAATTTAATTGTTAGAATAATTCCTACATGTAGGTGTGCTGCGATGAGCTGTTTGTCACTAAATGTTATTGTACAACACACTTTCCCTTACTATATATTTTGTTCTGTATTTCACACGACACCAGCTAATAGCCGGGTGCAGGCAACACAGATTCAAGTCAACACTCCATCAACTGAGAGCGCGCATGAAAACGAAAATGTGGATCCAGGTAAATGGGTATTTACTGATGAAAAAATATAAATAGCATGTAACACTTCAAATTTATTTCCTATGTTGACATAAGATCTGTACAATGACACAATGTGTTATGTGCCTTCGAGAATGTGTAAATTTGAATATAAAATATAGCTATCATAAGACAGCAATGTGTCAGATGGGAAATCCTTAAAATGACATTTCAATTAAAAAAAAAATGACAAAGTCAGAAGACCTGCGTTATCCTTGTCCTGAATTTGCGGACCAACGAAAAGGGCTTGTCATATGGGACACACAAGCCAATTAGGAAAGCCCTACTTCTCACGGTTTAATAGTCATGGTCAATGTCAAAGTTTTTTCAAATGCCATTGTCGGCAGAAATCAGTGAATAAATAAATAATGATTAATGACACAGTGACTTTTCCCGTTGACTACCGTTTTGCATTTTTTAAAACTGTAACATAGCTCATTTAGTGAAGATTTTTTTTCTAAAACTTAATTTTTGGTTAAGGAATTTATTGCATTAAAAATCTAAATATCTGATTTATTTCCATGTAAATCGCTTATACATTCTAGGTTGCCAATTACATTTTATAGCAGGGCTTGGAGGAGGAGGGTACATTTTGTTAGTAATTGTGTGTGTAATATTAAATAGGAGGTAAGCTGATTTATATTATAGGGGTCGCACTCAACCACCTTCAATTGAATTGCAGTCAGATATAAATCACTTTAAAAATAAAATCCAAGGCTATTCTGCAAATGTAAATTTTATAAAATGGAAACTGCATTTTTACACATAAACCCTACAAATAGATATACGCGTTAAAGAAATAGTAATGTAAAGATGATGGATAAATCCAAAGCACAAGTCCAAAAATCATAAAACCAGAGGACATACAAAATCAGTGAAAATGAAAAACAAATGGAAAATAACAAAATATGTCTACTTGAAGAGCATATGTGAACCCCTGTGATGGAGTGAGATCAGGTGCCCAGGGAGAGTGAGCATCTCCTGCTTGCTAGCAACACCCGTCACATATAACCAGTAGAAAGAGTCAGATCGTGTAAATTCCATATGTATTTATATATGGAGAAGTCGAAGTAGGTGACCTTCTAGTATAGAAGGTGTCAAATCTGTGTAAAATGATCGGAATCGGTCTCAGTCCAGAAAATCCATTTTCATCTATGAAAATTTTCTTTCATGGTAGAATATATATCCGCGCATATGTCTATCACTTGTATTTATAGAAACCCGTTTATGTGAAATTAGTCTTAATCTTAAAATGTAATGTCTATTATTCTGTTACATATACAATGTTTATGATATACTGTAGTGACAGATATATAATTTAGTTTGTGGCAAATTGACTCGAATCAGAGATTACTAAATCTCCTAAATTTTACATTTGAATATGTAATGACACAAAACAAAACTAAAACGACACATAAATCAACATGAAAAATGGCAAAGAAACAGAAATAAAATAATTATTTCTGATTAAAACTCTGTACTGCGGATTAAACCACTCATAGCGTTAAAAATATTATAAATATCCTTATATTTATATGTATTTTTTTGGTAAATATATTTCCTAAAGTAAATGTGAAAGAGTAGACATCTAAGAGATATCTAAGGCAGTGTATTGTAAAAGACGCCATTGGCATACATGAAATAAAAATACGAAAGTAACTGGCGTCCAGTGATTATGACACTAACTGCAATGTACCATATCGGACATTCACGGACCATTGAGATTTAGACTCGAGACCAGGTGCCCGGAATGAGTAACCGTCTCCTGTTTGGCTAGCCACACCCATCGTGTATGCCCTTATCTACAGAAGAAAGCGATGTAACTCAGCAATGTATAAATAATGAATGTTAACCAACACAGTGTAGTCCTTTGCATGATCACTTAAAACCAAATGTGTCATAATTATGTTATGTATTGATATTTTCCTTACGATATGTAACATTAAGCTAGACGAGCAAACTAAAATTGTACATTTGTTCATGTTTTGGACGAGACTTGAGGATACAATATATTAGTGTTGAACCCTTAATCTGTCATACATTAGATTCGATTTAAAATATCCTAAATATGTAATGAATCACCGACTTGATATCTCGGAGGTTTGGTAAAACAGCATTATATAAATGCATCTTAAAATAAGAACAAAATAAAAAGAATGAAAGTAATGAAAAGTTTAAAGAGGAAGAACGAATATGTGGTACAAATAAAACGTTCTATAGTATTGCTTAATATTTCACTTATTACTGCATAGATAGTTGTAATATATATATATATATATATATATATATATATATATATATATATATATATATATATATATATATATATATATATATATATATATATATATCGCTTTGTTGGCATAGATTTATTTTATCACTATGATTAATCTGTTTCTTGTTATCATTAACATTATTATTGTAGGATGAATTTGGTAACGCAAGTACAGACGTTTGGTAAGTTTACAAATACAAGGTATATTCATTGTATTTGTATCACATGGTATTATTACGGTTGACTATTATTATTGTGCAAACGAGAGAAAGTTATAGACAAAGAAGTATTAAAAGATAGCAGTTCATGTATTGACGTTTCAATTTATCAGTTACCCTCCAACTAGTGACTCATATGAAAAAAGAAGAAGATAATTAGGTATATTATTTGTTATGAGCTTTTTATTATTATCACCATCGTCGTTAATTTTTGTTTTTCTTCTCCTGTTTCTTCTTCTTCTGCCGCGTCACTCTAATTAAAATCAGATCAAGCCGGTGTGGCCTAGTGAATAAGGTGCTTGGCTCGTGATCGAGAGGTCCCGGGGTCGAGCCCCAGCCCTGGGCGCACCCGTGTCTATATTGTATAGCTCCATGGTGACTTCTGCCACATAACTGAGCCAGTAACTCCTCTTTTTTCTTTGTTTTACGGCTGAGAAAAATTCCGAGAAGTGCAAAAGGGAAGAAAATGAGATTCCAGCACATGTGTTTATTCACAATTCATCCAAAAAGTTCGACCGATAGTTGGTAAATGTGAAAGTAAATCACTTTGATTTTCACTTCTCTGTTGAAAACCAAGCGCATTACCGAGCTCAGAATCCAAACAATTCCCATAGTTGCATGACTCAACGTGAGTGGTTAACATACCTTACACTGACGGGTTCAAATTTTGTTGTATACTTATATTAGAAAGCTTAAAAAATGACATCAAACGCAGCATATTCAAATCATTTTCCATCTCGGACTAACCTAGCAATATGAGGAGATTTTATTTCAATTAGATTGCGTGGTTAGTAAAGGAACCCTCATTGCTGGGGCTGGGGTTGTCCGTTGCAAAAGCATTATTTTCTTTGCGATGCATCAGAAAGATGCTGACACCCTTTACGCGAAATAACCGGAACGAAAAACACTCAATCCGTCAATTTTTCTCATTATCAGTAATACTTTACGCCCGCTGTAGTAGTAATAGTGTAGTAGTAGTAGTAGTAGTAGTAATAGTAGTAGTATAATTCTATCTCTTATCTAACGATAAGTTGTATCAATTCAGAAACGAGTGTCACTTTAATGGTCCGTTTGAAGTTGGTGGCACAATTATTTTGTTAACTATGTTTGTAATTAGCCGAGCCTGAAATCTACAAGTTATTCATGTTTTCTGAAAATAAGTTTTGACAGTATGAATTTCTATCGATAATAATCTCATTTAAATCGATATATATTTATTTCAGATCAGACTACAGACAACCCACGGTAAGTGTAATGTGTCATAATTCATTACACTATATGCCACACTATCCAACAAGTTCTCACATGGTGTTTGATTGCAGTTTTATCTTAAAGTCGTGTGGAAGTGACACATTGTATAGGGCGTTGGTCCTCATTGAAGTTAAATTTAAGATGTTCCATCTTTTGAGCATTCAGGTTACATGTGTCTAGTCATTCAGGAGATGCTTACGCCTCCGGGGCACTTGGTACACGGCTGATGAAACTAAAGATGCTTTCATATCAGCTACCTACGAATGTTAATCTATATATTATTTTGAAGTAGCATTACATATACTTTATAGCTTTCAATATCATATTATATATACTTTATTGATTTCAATAAAATATCATAGTTTTGTCAGAAGCAACACATCTTGACGTTCACAATACATGAAGCATGATATTGATTAAATATTGGTATATTTAAAAGAATAAAATAAAGGTTGTGTGTCATTTTGTTTACATATAAAGGGGAAGAACTGGGAACATAACTTTGGCACACATGTCAACAAATACCGGTAAGGATTGTCATATATGAATATCCATCATTCTAACTTGTGTATTCCTTTCTTTGTAGCCGTCCCTCCCGCCCCCCCCCCCTCTCTCTCTCTCTCTCAACACTCATTGCCCCTATCCTTTTCTCTCTCTCTCTTTCTCTTTTTCAGACTTGCAAAATCTTGTACTTTCAAAGTTTCTGAAAATAACTGAGATGAACCTCCCCTCCCACACACAGACAATAATAATAATAATAATAATAATAATAATAAGAAGAAGAAGAAGAAGAAGAAGAAGAAATTAATTAAATTAAACAAAATACCCCCTCACCCCAACACACACATAAATAGTATTATATTTGTACATTCGGTTTGTCAGATTAAGTTACATACGACAGATATGAATTCTCACATCTACATCGTTTCAGAATTTGAATTGAAACGGTGGCATATGTCGAATTGAATATCCTTCTTTAATGCTGGCGCAGTTTGAATATTAAAGAATTACCCTTAGTGGGCCATTAAATTTCGATCGCTTTACTCTGTGACTAAGCATTTTTGTCATGCTGACCGACCATCATATGGAAAGAAAATCATGAGTAGACATGTTTATAACTTGCAATTGTGATTCAAACAGAAATGCATATGTTTAACTTATCCAATTTCTCACACATACTAATTCATTGTCTCCAATACACACCTTTGCGTTTGCCATTCGACGTTCACGGGATTTATTTATTCTCCTCGTTTCGGCGTCCGTTAAACTGTGTTTTCTCCCTTGCCTACTTAATGGACAATTTTCTTTACTCCCTATGTTACTTTGTTTATGGTACTTTGCGCATGCGCTATTATGCAGGATTCACTCTATATGGACAATCAAAAGTTGGCATTTTTATTTCCTTTTTTATCCGCTAATTATGCTATTTTGGGAGGGATTGAGTTTAAAATTCTGATATTTGCGGGTCATCCAAAACTACTGCTACCCGAGAAGAATACAACTTTTCGCCTTAGGCTTTTTTTTTTTTTTTTTTATTTTTTTTTTTTTTTTTTGCTTTTTATAAATATCATCGATAGAAGGACACTGGCTCTTTAAACTTCTTATGGATAGGGGCAAAGTGTTTCAAGATTAGAATAGAAAGGTTGAAGTCCCTCTCATAACAACATAAAGATATATCTGCTGTAACTGCGCAATTATTGACCATAAGAATTCAATAATTTGTTGATACCATGAACATGAATATTAATAATATTCATCAAAAGTGGAACATAATTCCATATATATATATATATATATATATATATATATATATATATATATATATATATATATATATATATATATATATATATATATATATATATATATATAAAAGCACAGGTAAGCGATAACGATACTAAAACAATTAAAAAATTGCCAAATTGCGCATAGAGAAACGCTCAATATGTAGCCAATTGAATAAACTAGTTTTTATTAGACTTGTGCTTTATATATATTTTCTATCTTTCTTTTCGTGTCTTTATATTTATGTAAGTGTTTGTTTGTGTGTGTCCTAAGGAAGAAGCAGATTGCTTCGAAAATTTGGCAATTTTTGATTGTTTTAGTATCGTTATCGCTTACCTGTGCTTTTATATTGACCCCTTTTTCTCGAGCGATTTGCATTAACCTTCATTGAGGTTGATCCGATACTTATGAATAGTGAATTTGTTACAATTTCCCTTTTTTGTGCTTATATATATATATATATATATATATATATATATATATATATATATATATATATATATATATATATATATATATATTACAGTCTGGTATGGTACTTGCATTTTCTCCAAACCTTTATATAATCATTATATATAATGCGAAATGATATAGAATAAAGGCTTTTTGTGTTAATATGTACCCATTTAAACAAAATCTACAAGACAATGTGCCAGGAATATTGTACCTGTAATATTCTTACTCTATATTTTGATTTAGATGCTGAGGAGAGAGGGTAAGTAGATAATAATGAGTATCAAAATGTATATACATAAATTGAGTTGTAATTTGAAAGGCATATACACCTAGTATGTATATAAATACAAAGGTTTAGAATATTATGTGACTATTTTTAAACCCACTTATTCGATATATGAATATATATTATCATCTGTAGCTAAGGAGGTATGAATAACCTACCTCCCTATGGTGCTGGGTCTTTCTCTCGGTGTTATAAATAGCATAGTCACAGGACTCCGCTTAATTTTAGGTATGAGAGATTGGACGAGTCGAACATGGATCAGGCGGAGCATGTCTACGACGACTTGAAAGGTAAATGATATTGTGTAGTAGTGGTAGCTTTATGAATATTGATCTAGAAAATAGATTTGTATCCCTCTATGGTGATGAGTATATTCATTCTTTGTATCGTGTAATTGAACCTCTGTGATATTATATTTTAAAATTTTACTATCGAAGACATAAATGCTACCTTGTTTTCTTTGTGATCATTATATGAATATTAATTGTCCATACATGTATATATCTATAAAGTCAAGTCAATATACAGTACTAGTAGTAGTTGTTGTTGAAGAAATGATGTAGTAGTAGCGGTAGTAGTGGTGTTGGCAGTATAATTTTGTATTTTATCTACCGATTACTTGTATCAATCCAGTAACGGTTGTCAACTTAATGATCCGCTTGAAGTTGGTGGTACATTGTAATACATAGTTGTAATGAGCCATGCCTGAAATCTACAAGTTATTCATATTTTCTGTAACTATTTTTGGATAGTATGAATTTCTATCGATAATAATCTCATTTAATTCGATATATATTTATTTCAGATGAGACTACAGACAACCCAAGGTAAGTGTAATGTGTCATAATTCATTACACTATATGCCACACTATCCAACAAGTTCTCACAGGGTGTTTGATTGCAGTTTTATCTTAAAGTCGTGTGGAAGTGACACATTGTATAGGGCGTTGGTCCTCATTGAAGTTAAATTTAAGATGTTCCATCTTTTGAGCATTCAGGTTACGTGTGTCCAGTCATTCAGGAGATGCTTACTCCTCCTGGGCGCTTGGTATACGGCTGATGAAACTGACGATGCTATCATATCAGTTACTTACAAATTTTAATCTATATATATTTTGAAGTAGCATTACATATATATTATTTATTTGAATATAATATTTTAGTTTTGTCAGAAGCATTCTATTGATTAAATATCGGAATGTGTAAAAGAATAAAATAAATGTTGTGTATCATTTTGTTTACACATAAAGGGGAAGAACTGGGAACATACCTTTGGCACACATGTCAACAAATACCGGTATGGATAGTCATATATAAATATTCATCATTCTAACTTGTGCATTCCTCTTTCTTTCCTTCTCTTTGTCAACGTCCCTCCCTCTCACCACCTCTCTCTCTCTCAACACTCACCATCCCTCTCACTTTTTCTCTCTGTCTTTGTCTCTTTCTTCCTCAGGCTTGCATTTACAATTTAGTACTTTCAAAGTTTCTGAAAGAGATTGAGATAGATCCCCCCCTTACACACAATAAAAATAATAAATGAAATAAATTAAACAGAACACCCCCTCCCCCGACACACATATGAATAAGGTTATATTTGTACATTCGGTTTGTCAGATTTAATTACATACGACAGACTTCAATTGTCACATAATGTATGAGAGTATTGATAAAAAATCTCACGATTCAAACAAATATGTGATGTCTTTTATAAGAGATAAGCCAAGCTGATCAAGCTGGATGACACAAACCACCACATATAACATGATGATATGAAGATACATATAGAAAGTGCAATTACAAAAACATACCGACTTAGGACGGCCAGTTATAGTAACAACTGTACTCCATTGATGTAGCTAACTGATTGCGTTTATCGTCATGTTTATCATATATGTTCGTATGGATATTGTTGATAATGATTTTAATGTTTAAGTCCGAGAGAGGTGTTTCTTATCAGAATAATTGGCTTATTTTATTTGAAGTTAAAGTGGGAAAATATCTGGGTAAGCCGCTTTGGCTTAGTGGTATCACGCTCGCCTCCTGATCGGGAGGCTGGGGCTCGAGTCCCGCTCTGGTCATGCGGGTGTCCTGTCTTTCGGATGAGACTGTTAAAACAACCGTGGTATGCATGACACTTTAAATATCCCTTACTGCTTCGGGTGGGTCCGTAGCAAAGGTCAAAACTTGTATGCCCCGCATCAGGTAGATGCCGTCACCATATACGTGAAATATTCGTGGTGTGATTTTAAACAAAAATCACTCAGTCGTGACTTTAGTCCCTGAGGTTTTGTAACTTCTATTGCATATTTGTTTTCCTTGCATATTTGCATATTTGTAATTTTATGAATTGGATAGAAGGGAAAGCATCTGAGACAGCTGTATGGCACAAATCACCAAGGACATGTACACAAAACATGATAATAGTAGAATATACACTGCAAAACGACATTACAAAAATGTTTGATTGTACTGCGGTTATGATACCGACTTAGGACGGTCAATTGAAGTAACAAACGTCACTCAGTTGGTGTTGTTAACCGGATTACGGGCGCCCACCTACTTACTCACCGAAAAAGCAGCAGAGATAAAGGACACACATTACAAAAACTAAAAATAATCCTCCATATAGAGTGTTTCTCAAGAAGAGAGGTCAAAAAAATTTAATACACATGAAACGTCTATAGAATAATATGTTGCTATAAAAGAAAATGTAAGGCGACATTAATATAAGTGAATCGTGTGTAAGCGAGTTCATATACTTGATCAAAAGGTGTCCTAACTAACCATCAGAGGGGACGAGGATCAGAACTGTCTCCTCTGAAAAGGTTTAGGCAAGGCCCGTCATAGAGTTCCCACCGCTTTGTAAGTCACTGTGCAACAAAAAAAAAAAACCATGTTTGTATTGCAAAGATGTTTGGTATTTATACTTTTCTATTTGGAATGTAATACAATTCTACATATATTAACATACAATGAATAATAGTCAAAGCCTTATAATATTTTGCATGTGAATTGATTAAGGAATTGTGTCCATCTATTTCATTTTTCTATTCCCGTTTTTTTTTCATCAGTTTCAGACCCTGAGGAACAAATGTAAGTTGTGTATTTTATATAACTGAGGAATGCAATTTGCCTCATCAGATTCCATTCAATACCATTTGTTTGCATGCTTATGACTTCACTTCGAAACATAGCCTTAGTCAAATGTGTTACATGCATGTTTGGGCGAAATTTGTAGTATTTTAATTTCATGATTGTGCAAAAACAACCCAAGACGGTAAACTTATACTGCAGTGTTACACATGAGAAAAGGATATATCCGCATTTTGTACTTTAGATATGACTGCCCTGATGAAACACAGGTGGAATGGAAGGGACATGTCTAAGAGAACGTGAAAGGTAAAATAATGTATTACTTATATGACTGCATCATTGTCTTGGTCTGAACCATTTTAAATAGTTAAATTCATATTGATAAGATATAATTACGTAAACGATAAGAATTTTTTTGAACCCAGACACAAAACTAATCGAATTAAATGTGTGCGTGGATGTGTGTGTGTGCGGGGGTGCCTTTGTGTGTGTCAAGTTATCAACCGTATTATCAAGCATTTTGCAATATTCTGTGTATGTCTGTACGTTCATCTTACTGCTGTAACCGACCTGGTAAGATATATGACAATGCTAATGTGATAGCTTTTTTCGTTTATTCACCCAAAAGTCCAATAAGACCATAAACAACTGAAAGTACAACAACAAAATTATAAGTTTTTGATAAAACAATGTTAATACAAATCGTTTCTATCATTAATTAAGAGTCTCCGAACACCTCACTATACTTGTTGTGCCGTGTTTTCTTACTCATAATATGTTATTAGTTACATCTGCGTTTTGTATTGCATTTTAGATTTGGACCGATACAGGCACTCACCAACCGAATGCCATATAAACTGTTTGTTCCAAATGCTAGACACATTCTACCTAGAATTTACAGGTGTTACAAAAACACTTTGGAGGACTACCAAAAAAAAAAAAAAGAAAGAGAGAGAGAAATACGATAATAAATAAATCTACTGTTGAATCTCCCTTGGCAAATAGTATTTTCGTTCATTTTTATATAGGCTACAATACCATTTCATGCGCTTAATTATGTTTTTCACTCTTTTTGTTCATTGAACGTTTTGGTTTTTTTTTTTTTTCATAGGATATGATCCGAACATGTTTATATATTCATTTCATTTTTCATTGATTATCTTTTTTTTTTAAATTCTTTTTATATTCTATTTTGATATTTTTCCTTTTGTTTGTTTATTTATTTTTATTTGTTTTTGTTTTGTTTTGTTTTTTTTTTTATTTTCATTGATTTAAACTTGAAATTGTACATAACAGACTCATGCATTTATTTTGGATAAATCATAATAAATCTTTTCTTGTAGAGCTTGCCATTATGCAATTCGTTCAGACGAGAGTCTGAATTTGCATTGTATTGGAATTAAATCCCATAGTTTGCTTTTATGATTTTTGTATTTGATACCAATTCGCAATTTAATCAATCTTATGTCTAAGAATGTCATAAAGAACAGTTTGATAATAGTAATAATAATAATAATAATAATAATAATAATAATAATAATAATAATAAATTCAATAACTAGGACAACCTGCGTCTGTTAAACAGGAATCCTCATGGGCAAATGAAGGGTGATCGTCACTGCCCTACTCCGGGGTTTTTGCTTTTCTTAAATCTGAGCATTTCGGGCACACGCTCTAATACATCCTCGTATCCTCAAGAAAGTTTAACAGAAGATGGATTTGTGAGGATTAGCGCAAGGAAATGAAAGAACGTGTGTGACCACGTTAACAAGGTAGAAAAAAGTACTGGGCAACAACCATCGGAAGAGCGGATCATAATAAATCTTGACTCTAACTCAGACACAAGCAGGCCTTCAGCTGACGACTCCGAGACAGACACAACAGCAGATAATGACATTGAAAAGGCGAGTGAAGTAACAGATGAACCAACGGTAACCGTTGGAAACCAGACTGTATCTGCAAGTTAATGTGAATAACTAATGTGAAAATACTTGTGGTATTCTTATCTTCAATATGTATTAGTAAAATACGAAAGTAACAGGTGTCAAATGAATATGGCACTAACAACAATGTACCACAGTTGGCATTCACGGACCCCTGAAATTCAGAGGTGAGACCAGGTGCCCGGGAGGAGTGAGCGTCTCCTGTTTGGCTAGCCACACCCGCCGTGAATGCCGTTACATACAGACGAAACATATATAATTCAGGTCATTTGTTAAATATGAATATTAAAACACAGAAATGGAACTTATATAATATTTTTGTAATGTCCTTCCGTGTATATTCTACTATTACCATTTTTGTAGGAGGCAGGCTTGGTGTAGTGGTTCAGCGCTTGGCTTGCGGCCCCGACGATTCGAGTTCGATTCTAGGGTTGCGCCACTTTGTTTAAGAGGTTGGCTACCTCCTGCTTCCATGTCGCGATATAACTGAAAAATTGTTGAAAGCGACGTAAAACACCAGTCAACCAACCATTTGGTATGCAGGTCCTTTGTTATTCGAGTCGTACAGCTTAGTCACATGTCTTCTGTTTTCTCTTTGTTATTTTAAAGTATTTAAACAATTCTTTGACGGAATAATTATTATGTCTCTGATCTGAAAGGTCTGAGATATCTAGCATTCGGATCTTCTGTACTTCCGTCTGTCTGACCGTAATTCCGCAAGACCTACATCTTACAAAAAAGAACCCAAAACAAGCAGCACGTAATTAATATAGAGTACACAAATGCATCACAAAACTGTAACGGACTGACCTAGTACGATCAGTCGGAGTAACATCTACCACCCACTGGTGTGCTTAATAGGTTTTCTGGCCCTAACCGTCCACTTCATAAAACAGCCTTGCGATAGAAAGGACACACATTTGAAATTTGTAACATTAACACCATGAAGAATACTTGTGAAATATATAACTATATTTAACATTCATAGGACTAGGTTGTGTTCTGCCCATCTGGAATCTAGGTTATATTCTAAGTGTTCACCAGAGGATTGCTCGCCCTTCGCTTATATCATATGCACTGTATTCTGTGCTGAGGTGGATCAAAAGTGCAATTCGATTTCTATCTTATATGGACGTTGTTGTTACCGCGGACACCTGTGTTTTGTATCTTTTTGTTTTAAAGAAAATAAGAAAGCACTCAATACAAAAATAGCATTCGTCTGATTCGAACCCAGAATAAAATAATAAAAACACTCTCTTCCCTTTGGAGGTCTCAGTATATTGTTTGAACCCGGAACCCGGCAACACAACCAGTACGGCGACTTTTACAACTGTACTAAATCGGTACTTAGGTACAACCAAGATTAAAATATTCTAATAGTGTATCTCGCTGTGCACGCGATGACGTCCACTTCCATTGTACTTATTTTGACCCTCTCACATGAAATCACTGTTTAATAACCTGTCTCATCTCCCGGTCACCTAGTCTGACCTAATTTCCAGGAGCGTATGACAGGAGGATGAGGTACAAATGACACCAATTACTATCTATTTTACATCAACGCTGCACCTCTGTCAGCTGTACATGATGGATCAGACATTTTTGAACCTGACATCGTATCCAGTACCACGGAAATACATGAGAGTAAAACAGAATCATATATTAAACTATGAATATGCTTTTACTAGCGCATAATTAGATGAATAAAGTAAAGAAGAAATGCATTGCCTAAACCCCTACTTTGTGTGTAGAATCACGATTGTGTGATGGGCCTAATGACAACACGATTCAAATTTAATGTTACTGCTGTTAACATTAATGTGGTACGTTTTTAATGCATGATAATCACGAATGCGTTATAATACGATATTTTGCTATTTTATGTACGATCTAATTTCCATCCTCCTTTTGTTGGCATCTTTATATGGTTATAAATTGACAGCCGGATAGAACTATAGCGAACGTGTACTTGAAACAAATAGAATTGATGTCTGTAAACATTCTGAGGAAAACGTCATATTATGACATTATAGAAGATTTTGGGACCCAAAAGTACAATTCATTGGCGCAAATGTTGTCCACATTCTCTTTACAAGGCATATGCAACGGTATATGCGAAAATAATGTATATTATCCAAAGTGCAGTCATTTATGATCGAAAAAAGGAACGGTGTGTGTGTGTGCGTCTGTGTGTGTGATCGTCGATTTTAATATATAGGCGTAATAATCAGATCGACTGCCTGTGTTGGATTAGTATATTAATAATCGATCTGTGCCTGAGTAATTTTGGTAAGGAAACAGTTGTAGAAATGTGCATATGGCGCATCAAAATTTATACTCGCAGATATTTTCTAATATAACAATAGAATAGTCCTCATAAATAACGTGAAATTATATTCACATCAATTGATATTTCTAATCAATTTAGTTTAATATTAGAGTCTTACGACAAGACCCCTGCTATTGAGGAGAATTTTTGAAATTGCAGTGCCTCTTGTTATTTATGTCACTGACTTCCCTTTTTGGAAGATTTTAATCTTCTTTCTACCAGGGTGATTGACTCTCCTTTTAGTCTATTGAGGTATCTTATTACTACGCCCATTGTAAATGTATAAGAAAATCTCAATTCTGCTTTTACTGAATCTTTTGTCTAGCTTTCAAACTTCGTTGAATTGTGGTTTTTTTTCTGTCTCACCATTTACCTATCTGATCAATACCAATATCTTCACTACGTATAGTGTTCCAAACATGCGACAATAACTTAAAAAGTAAAAACATACAAACGTATAGACATGAAAAGAATTTTACTGTTATTTCATTTCCCACCACATAAATATCATGATACATTCTTTTTCACAATTATCGAAGCTTATATCAACCACAGTTTCGGAAAACACACGATAAATATTTAACCGTACACTTTTTATTTTTCCGTGGACAGATCAGTGAAGGTGGTCTGCATGAGAGGCACTCATTCTTTAAATTAATACAGTCTGTACATCCAGAACCGCTAACGCTATAGATAGTCATACAGAGCAACAAGGCTAAGTAAAAAACAAAATTCTTCATTCTCTTGCAAATGTCACTGAAACGAAACAAGTAACATTAAAAATCCATTCATGTAGTTTTTATATTGTTAACGTGACTATTTGAAAAATTATTATTACAAGTTTCGTTTTCATACTTTTTATGATTATAGCATCGTCTCAAGTTAGGTTTGAATTATTCATCTTCGCCAAGTGTCATCCAAGCATAATTTTCCTGATGAAATGTGGTAGAGATAAAATATATAAAATATGGCATGCAAAACCTGTACAGGCACGAGACCTACCTGATGAATGTTGAAACAGATCTTCTCCGTGATACCTTGTCGCTACGACATTTATACAATGTATGCTGCTGTAATATGAATAACCTAAGAGTTTGTGCAACATATTGAAACTGATAGGTTTAATATGTAAGTGCAACATATAATATTGATTGATAAGTCATGACAGCTTTGATAAAATGTTATATTCATAAGTATTTATTTTATCTGAAAATGATAAGAGAGTGGATACAGCCAACACGATAGATTTGAAACCATACAATTAATAGACAAAATCAGGACAAAGTGTAAAATAAAATAAAGTAATAATTTTAAAAATCGCTTTGTAAGTAAAAAAACGAAGAAGTACCGAAGGGTAAACCATATCTCAGAATCCATGAAATAAAAGGACAATACCGTGTATAGTGTCATATTCAGACAAATGTGAACCCAAATAAAAATAGGTGATATCAGGAGCCCGGGAGGAGTAAACGTCCCCTGGTTGCATGCAACACCCGTCACAAAAGTCCTTCAACAACGGTTCAAGTCGAGGAGGTAAATACATAAATATACACGCACGAAAACACGAGGAGACACGAACACGAAGTCAAATTTTCCCACCCAAGGCAAGAATTGTTGTCTGACTGAAATTCCCCTGTCGGAAACGTACGTCAATAAATGTAACCTTATTCAATCCAAATTATTGATATATTTTAGAACGGATAGGGACCTAGTTGCTCGTAGCCAAGATGTAAAATATTCCTTGCTATTCATGTCCAAGGTGCTCAACACCAGGTCAAATGCCCCTAGCTGCCATATTTAGGGGTCTCCACACATTGATATCATTAGTGGCTGATGTCAAATGTTATCGTCAGCACTTAAAATATTCCTTACTGCTTATAGTTATGGAGCTTGTCAGCATGTCAACTGCCCCTGGGTTATAGATCCTGATGGTTTGCATTAAAATAATTATATCCCTAGTAGTCCATTACCACGATGACCTTTAGCAAGTAAAATGACCCTATAGGTAGTTGCTCATATCCGGGGTACTCAACACTTCAAATGTCATAAGCTACTGACAGTATGTCATACAGTGAGGTGCAGACCTAACATAGCATTATGTTAACGTGAAGTTTGCTTTCCTCGTGCGCTCAGGACGGCTAAGCACACGCTTTTGCGTTAACGCAGATTTCCATGTGAACTTAATTTCGAGACCGCGTGAACGCGCTTGACCGCAGCGTTAACGCGCTTGACTGCCGCGTGAACGTGTTTGACAGCCACGTTCGCTTGCGTACAACTTAAAACTTGTATTAACATTTTCATATAGAATGTTTTGAAAGAGAATCGATATATGCATTGTATATTCAAATATAAAAACATATCAATGTGTAAGTAAAATATTTAAAATTAAATAAAACCCTTCCAAGTTAAGGAATGAATTTTAAAAATATTGAACGCAATTTCCGAACATTGACTTGAATGAAATTTATTCTTCTTTTAGGATAATACTACTACTACAATACTACAACAACTACTACTACTACTACTACTACTACTACTACTACTACTACTAATAATAATAATAATAATAATAATGATTAAATAAAAGTCATAAATCTCATATATTATAGAAAATAGCTTAATTAAAAATAATAATAATGAATACATGAATAAGAAATACATGTAAATACATAGATAAATCAGTTATAAATGAATAACCAAATAAGAAATAAAACATAAATAAACTAATTAAAAATAAGTAAATAAATGAAATTAAAATCTAATAATGCTAGTATAAACTAATGAATTTTTTTTCATAAATACCTTACTGCATGTCTACGCGATAATTTCCTTTGTTGTATTACATATAAAATCTTTAATGTAGGGTTTTATTTTAACAATACATTTAATACATGTTTTTATGGCAACATTTGCGGTAGTTTAATTAGATCAATTTAATTTTCTCCATCCGTATTGCATAGGGAATTACAAATATACATGTGAACGTGCGACTGGACCGAGCGCACGCGGGAATAAATCGCGTTAACGCGAATTCAATCCCACGTTAACGCGAGGAGCGCACGCGCGTCCGGTCGAACAGTCCTAGCACGTGTGCTAAAGCAGTCCTCGTGACCGCTTTTTGCGTCAACGTGAATGTTTTGTTAGGACTGCACCCATCTGTATGTCCTTACCTGACCAGAGATATGTCATATGTCCTTACCTACCAGAGATATGCCATATATCCTTACCGGATCAGAAATATGCCAAATGCCTTTACCTGACCAGATATTTGTCATATGTCCTTGCCTGACCAGAGATATGCCATATGTCCTTATCTGACCAGAGATATGTCATATGTCCTTATCTGACCAGAAATATGCTATATGTCCGTACCTGGCCAGAGATATGTCATATGTCCTTACCTGACCAGAGGTATGTCATATGTCCTTACCTGGCCAGAGATATGCCATATGTCTTTACCTTACCAGATATTTGTCAGATGTCCTTATCTGACCAGAGATATTTCACATGTCCTACCCTGACCAGACATATGCCAAATGTCCTTACCTGACCAGAGATATACCATATGTCCTTACCTGACCAGAAATATGTCATATGTCCTTACCTGACCACATTCGGAACAACCTCGGCCTTTACTTGTACCTACGTAAAAAGACTCAAACGTCACTCGGCGGAATGACTTACATCGATTCCATGCATCAATCGGTTTCCAGCATCGTATTCAGTAATATATCAGCGATGTAACATGTTATCCAGTACACAATCTATGTCATCTATGTCAAGGATAATGATTAAAGCTGCAACAGTTCGGGATTAACGTTTAATTTAAGTCCGTTTAATTGTGAAAGTCTTCTAACGTCCATATTACACGCCAAGCACTGACTTATTTGTCTGGTATACATGCGAGCGTCTATAACTACAGGAACTATTTTTAAATAATGGCTACGAGTGACGTCCGAGCTTTTTAACGCAGGAAAAGGTAACGAGGATGCCCAAATGACCTGACCAGAGATATGCCATATGTCCTTGTCTGACCAGAGATATGCCATATGTCCTTACCTGACCAGAGATATGCCATGTATCCTTACCTGACCCGAGATATGTCATATGTCCTTACCTGACCAGAGATATGTCATATGTCCTTACCTGACCAAAGATATGTCACATGTCCTTACCTGACCAGAGAAATGTCACATGTCTTTACCTGACCAGCGATATGTCATATGTCCTTACCTGACCAGAGATATGCCATATCTCCTTACCTGACCAGAGATATGTCATATATCCTTACATGACCAGAGATATGTCATATGTCCTTACCTGGCGCGAGATAAGATACTGAACAATATGTCAACGGTAACTGCCACGGTGATCAACGGCATGTCAACTGTCCTTAATTGATCATAATCTACAGGCAAACTGTCCACTGTTTTCTCGACAACAGGTCAAATTTACTGATTATTTTTTTACGACATTTTATGATTATTTACGAATATCTGAGCGAGGATTCTCGACAACAGATCGAATGCCTCATAGTCAGCAGTCTATATTTATCTGTGCGTATGCTATTAGGGGAACCTTAAGAAAACTCCATCTGTGATAGCCAGCATCTCTATTTTTCCAGTACAAATGAATGTTCCTTATTGACTTCCACTCGGTATCTTGGCTATAGCCAGATTGCCATAAACACATATTACAGCAAATATAGTCACTTCTGCTATTAGATAGATATGAAAAGAGATCTGAAAACAAAAAAATAAATGCACATTAAAGATTCATAAATAGTCCTCTATATAGAGAACAAGGATCAACAACTTTCTGCAAACGAGAGGTCATAACAAATTTTCACACGTAATCTTTATAGAATAATATGTTACTCAGAAAAATATGTAAGGCGAAATCAGTATAAGTACACCTTGCTATGCCTGCCTGTAAGCGTGATCAGATTCGTGATCACTAGGAGTCCAGACGCAGTCAGAAAGGAGGAGACTCAAGACCTTGTCACTATAGAGCGCCGGTCATAGAATCCCCGCCGCCTTATTAGTCAGCGAGCAACGCTCACGTGAAAGAGCTGACGATCGATACCTTTGATCTTAGCGATGTCTCAGGGGGTCTATATCATAGAACCCGTCGATATTAAATAAATTTTAGTTAATAAGAATAAGTTTGTTCATTAAATCAACGTAGAAATTTGGAAGAGCAATTCCATTTGGGTACGTATGCAAAGTTTTACTGACAACGTTGTGTGTACACATTCATACACGCATTCGTTGTGTTCCTTCAGAGTTCTCAGTTGTCTTTCATCTTTATCATGATTCAATTAGAATATTTTTAAAATTTCTTTCTTAAGACATTTTTTCTTTTTCTTTTATAGCATTAGAAAGAATGACTAACGGATACATAGAAATCACAACAGACGTGTATTGCGTTACGAATATTTCTTGTAAATTCAACAATGATGGTTTATTAACGAAATGGAGTTTGCCTAAACTAAAAAGTAGGATGGAAAGAGTAAATGTGACATTATTCGATGCAGATAGAAAAAATAAACATCAACTTACAAGAGGAAAAGAAGCGACGAAGGCAACGTTCAAAAAGGGTTCTACAAGAAAATCTTCATATGTCATTGACATTTCTGCAATACAGTCCACCCTAACTATGCCGCATTCAATACATCTATAAGTAAGGCAAATCCTGGCGATGCTATGGTAGAATATACAATCATAATGAATAATACAAGTATTGATTTGCTTATTTGTCAGATATAAATTCTCTAAGCGATGCCTAAAATCAGTTCATTCAAGTAATGGTCAGTCTGTAAAAGATTCCCTAATAGACGAGAAATTCCGGGCAGGAGATTTTCGTCCATGCCCTCAACAAGAGGTTCCTCTTAAAGTCCTCTGAATATAAGTATAGGAAATAGGAAATTTTCTCTATTTTTTTTTCAGTTAATTTTCTGCATCTGAAACTCTAAATCTTTTTTTTCCTCACTTTTCATTTGTCGGAGATCAAATGTATAGATATTTATCTAATTTGAAAACATTTTCTAACATTTCGTTATTGCATGCCTCCTCTGTAGTTTGTACGGCACCAGGTGAAACTCTGCAACAGGACATTATGGAAAACATTAGATCAACCGTAGTGGCACATAAAAAGGAAAGCGTTGGTCCAGGTAAAAAGACAAAACAAGGAAACCCCCCCCCCAAAAAAAAAAAGAGAAAAAAAAATTAGAAAAATAAAAGTCATTAAAATATGAATATAATGCGAAGATTTGCTTTATATAAATTCTAAGATACGGATTTTTGATAATACCTGAAATCGTTTGTTTTTCAATAAAAGTTGTTAGTACAACACATTTTTTCTCTAGTTGGCAGGACGCCAGCTATTTGTGCCCTTTCTTTGATTTAAGAACAGTAAAATGACACTATGGGTTATGTGTCTTTGAAACACTCAATCTGTATAACTGACAGATGTTTATTTGAATACACTAAACATGTTATAGTAAGTTAATTATCATATCAAGTGGTAACAAAACAGTAAGCACAGAACCGCACGTAAGAGATTTCTCACTGCTTCGGGTGCGTCTGTCGCAAGTGTCTTGATTTCTGAACATTGCATCAAATAGATGTTGTTGTCATATGTTGTAAGTTGTAAGGTATAATTTGTTGGTATTGGCTGCGATGAGCTGTTTGTCATTAAATGTTATTGTACAACACACTTTCCCTTACTATATATTTTCTTCTGTATTTCACACGACACCAGCTAATAGCCGGGTGCTGGCAACACATATTCAAGTCAACACTCCATCAACTGAGAGCGCACATGAAAACGAAAACGTGGATCCAGGTAAATGGGTATTTACTGATGAAAAAATATAAATAACATGTAACACTTCAAACTTATTTCCTATGTTGACATAAGATCTGTACAATGACACAATGTGATATGTGCCTTCGGGAATGTGTAATTTTGGATATAAAATGTAATGATCATAAGACAACAATGTGTCAGATGGAAAATCCTTAAAACGACATTTTAATTAAGAAAAAATGACAAAGTCAGAAGACCTGCGTTATCCTTGTCCTGAATTTGGGACCAACGAAAAGGGCTTGTCATATGGAACACACAAGCCAATTAGGAAAGCCCTACTTCATACGGTTTAATAGTCATGGTCAATGTCAAAGTTTTTTTTTTCAAATGCAGGTCAAAGGTCACTATCAAGGTTACATGTTCAAACATTTTGGTACCAATGGAAAGGTTTTGTCATAAGAAACACACATGCTAAATACTAAAGCTCTACCTGTGACAGTGTATTAGATATGGCCAATATTAAACCCTGTTTTTTATCCTGACGGACAGACGGACTGATAAACAGAGTGATTACTATAGGGCACCGGCTTACGAGCATAGGAGTCCGAATAAATACGAGAGTATCAATCAGTGATCTCGAGACATATATGCTCGCAAACTTGTTTATGTTTATTTTAATTAGTATTCCAATGTACTACCGCTGGCAAGAGATAGTAAACATGTGTTCTCATGAAGGTTAATATCGACGTGTTAAATATTCTTTCACTGGTAAAAGTGGGTCTGTGGTATTGGACGATATTTCTTTAAAGTATTTCAGACAGGTGCCATCAATGTATGCGTGAAATATTCTTCGTCAAAAAAGGACAAATAACTGATGGAAACAGGTATATATATACATATTGTGTCATTTCGGCAGAAATCGGTAAATAAATAAATAATGATTAATGACACAGTGACTTTTCCCGTTGACTACCGTTTTTTTTAATCTGTAATATAGCTCATCTAGTGAAGAAAAGAGATTTTTTTCTAAAACTTAATTTTTGGTTATGGATTATTTTTGCATTAAAAAAATCTAAATATCTTATTTATTTACATGTAAATCGCTGGTACAGTGATGTTTGATTGGACATTTTAGGTAGCCAATTACTTTTGATAGCAGGGCTTGGAGGAGGAGGGTTCATTTTGTTAGTGATTATGTGTGTAATATTACATAGGAGGTAAGAAGATTTACACTATAGAGGTCGCACTCAACCACCTTCAATTGAATTGAAGTCAAATATTAATCAGTGTAAAAATAAAACCCTAGGACATTCTGCAAATGGAAATGGCATTTTTACACATAAAATCTACAAATAGATCGAATACACGTGTTAAACAAATATTAAATTCATTTTTATCTACGCAATTGTTAGAGTAGAATATATATCCTCACCGAAATCTATCACTTGTATTTATAGATATCCATTTGTGTGAAATTATATATATATATAAAACGCTTTGTTGGCTTAAATATAGTTTTATGACTATGATTAATCTGTTCTTGTTATCATTAACATTATTATTATAGGATGAATTTGGTAACGCAAGTACAGACGTTTGGTAAGTTTACATATACAGGATATATTCATTATATTTGTATCACATGGTATTATTACGGTTTACTGTTATTATTGCGGAAACGAGACAAAATTATAGACAAAGAAGTATTAAAAGATAGCAGTTCATGTATTGACGTTTCAATTTATCAGTTACCCTCGAACTAGTGACAGATATGAGAAAAGAAGAAGATAAGTAGGTATATCATTTGTTATGAGCTTTTTATTATTATCATCATCGTCGTCGACTTTTGTTTTTCTTCTCCTTCTCCTGTTTCTTCTTTTTCTGCCGCGTCACTCATTATTAATCAGATTAAAATTCAGATCAAGCCGGTGTGGCCCAGTGAATAAGGTGCTTGGCTCGTGGTCGAGAGGTCCCGGGTTCGAGCCCCAGCCCTTGGCGCAGCCGTGTCTTTGTTTTACGGCTGAGAGAAATGCCAAGAAGCGCAAACAGGAAGAAAATAGGATTCCAGCACGGGAAACGTGTTTATTCACAATTCGTCCCGAAATTCAACCGATAATTGTAAATGCGAAAGTAAATCACTTTGATTTTCACTTCCCTGTTCAAATCCAAATGCATTACCGAGCTCAGAATCCAAACAATTCCCATAGTTGCATGACTAAACGTGATTGGTTAACATACCTTACACTGACGGGTTCAAATTTTGTTGTACACTTATATTAGAAAGTTTAAAAAGATGACATCAAACGCAGCGTATTCAGATCATTTTCCATCTCGGAGTAACCTAGCGATATGAGTTTTTATTTCAATTAGATTGAGTGGCTAGTAAAGGAACCCTCATTGCTGGGGCGGGGGGGGGGGGGGGTCCGTTGCAAAAGCATTATTTTCTTTGCGATGCATCAGAAAGATGCTGTCACCCTTTACGCGAAATAACCGGAACGAAAAGCAATCAATCCGTCAATTTTTCTCATTATCAGTATTACTTTACTACCGTTGTAGTAGTAGTAGTAGTATTAGTAATAGTAGTAGTAGTAATAATAGTAGTAGTATAATTCCATCTTTCATCTAACGATAAGTTGTATCAATTCAGAATTGAGTGTCACTTTAATGATCCGTTTAAAGTTAGTGGCACAATTATTTTGTTAACTGTATTTGTAATGAGCCATACCTGAAATCTAAAAGTTTCTGTAAATACTTTTTGATAGTATGAATTTCTATCGATGATATTCTCATTTAAATATATATTTATTTCAGATCAGACCACAGACAACCTAAGGTGAGAGTAATGTGTCATAGTTCATTAAGCTATATGCCACAGTATCCAACAAGTTCTTACAGGGTGTTTGATTGCAGTTTTATTTTAAAGTCGTGTGGATGTGACACATTTAATAGGGTGTTGTTACTAATTGAAGTTAAATTTGAAATGTTCAATCTTTTGAACATTCAGGTTACGTGTTTCCAGTCATTCAGGAGATGCTTACTCCTCCGGGGCACCTGGTATCCGGCTGATGAAACCAACGATGCTATCATATCAGTTACTTACGAATTTTAATCTATATACTATTTTGAAGTAGCATTACATATACTTTATTGATTTCAATATAATATTATAGTTTTGTCAGAAGCAACACATGTTGACGTTCACAATACATGAAGCATGATATTGATTAAATATTGGTACGTTTAAAAGAATAAAATAAAGGTTGTGTGTTATTTTGTTTACATATAAAGGGGAAGAACTGGGAACATGCCAACAAATACCGGTAAGGATAGTCATATATGAATATTCATCATTTTAACTTGTGCATTCCTCTTTCTTTCCCTCTCTTTGTTGTCGTCCCTCCCGCACCCCCTCTCTTTCTCTCTCTGTCACTCTCAACACTCATCGCCCCTCTCCCTTTCTCTTTCTCATTTTGAGACTTGCATTGAAAATGCAGTACTTTCAACGTTTCTGAAATTAACTGAGATGAACCCAACCCCCCCCCCCACACACACACACAGACAGAATAATAATAATAATAATAATAATAATAATAATAATAATAATAATAATAATAATAATAATAATAATAATAATAATGGGGCCCTTAAATTTCTATCGCTTTACTCTGTGATTAAGCTCTTTTGTCATGTCGACAAGCCGTAATATGGAATGAAAATCAAGGGTAGGCATCTTTATAACTTGCATTTGTGACTTAAACAGAAATGCTTATGTTTAACTTATCCAATTTCTCACACATACTGATTCATTGTTTCCAATACACACGTTTGCGTTTGCCATTCCACGTTCACGGCATTTATTTATTCCCCTCCCTTCGGCGTCCGTTAATCTGTGTTTTCGAACTTGCCTAAGTGATGGAAAAGCTTCTTTATTCCACTTTGTTGATGGTAGTGTGCGCATGCGCCATTGGGCAGGACTTACTCTATATGGACAATCAAAGTTCGCATTTTCATTTCTTTTTATATCCGCTAATTAAGCTATTTTGGGAGGGATTCAGGTTTAATTCTGTTATATACGGGTTCTCCAAAACTACTGCTATCCGAGAAGAATACAACTTTTCGCCTTTGATTGTTTTTCTTTTTCTAAATATTATCGATAGTAGGAGGACACTGGTTCTTTAAAATTCTTATGGATAGGGGCAAAGTGTTTCAAAATTTGAATAGAAAGGTTGAAGTCCCTCTCATAACAATCATAACGCAATTATTGACCATAGGTATCCAATAATTTGTTGATACCATTAATATGAATATTAATAATATTCATCCAAACTGAATCATAATTTCAAATATATATATATATATATATATATATATATATATATATATATATATATATATATATATATATATATATATATATATTTATATATATATATACAGTCAAACTTCGATATCTCGAACACTGATATCTCGAATACCCGGGATATCTCGAAGTCGAACGTCGGTCCCGAAAAAAATCCTTCATATTATGATTAAATTCACCCCGGATGTGTCGAACACTGATATGTCGAATACCATGCTTATCTCGAATACATTTTCAAGTCCCGAAGTTCTTATTTACCCGGTTTATCTCGAAGTTGGCTTCTTATTGACAATATTCCCCGCGGCATTTACCCCAAATAACAGGTCGCTCGCGTGGTATGATCAATTGACCGTGTCGGTGTACAAAGCCGCAGTAATTACATAATCGATCGCGTCTGTGCGTACCCTTCTATTTATACCAAATATTAATAAATGATGATAGTTTATTAAACTCGACACAAAATGAGATAATTAACATTAACTGTAATTCGTGCTTTTTCATACCTGCGTTTAAAGAAATTTCTTTACACTGTTCATTATTACTATTTGCAATCCGTGTATATGTCTATGTATTTTTATGCAAAGTAATAGTAATTAAATCAAATTATGACGTGTGTCTTTATCTTGTCTTACGTGTTAGCCCGTCCTCGGTTTTAGGTATAGTATAAGACGTTTATATCCAGTATTGGATTTAAACTACGATGTTACTGAAAAGGAAACATGACGTTTCCAGTTTTGGATTATATTCTCTATATATTCATAAAATATGAAAGGTATGATGAGATTTAGATTAATTATTTAGGAACAATACAATATGCACATCTTCATGCATATTTATTGATAAATACATGTATATCTCATACATCTACTATAATAATCACAAATGTCAACTGAATCGGCGTACATTAACAACTGCAAGATTTGTGATCCTAAACTCGAAATTTGGATATCTCGAACTACGGATATCTCGAAGTATTTTCCACGGGCCCTCCGACTTCGAGATAACGAGGTTTGACTGTATATATATATATATAATATATATAATATATATATATATATATATATATATATTATATATATATATATATATATATATATATATATATATATATATATTTAACAGTCTGGCACTTACATATTCTCCAAACCTTTATATAATCATTATATATAATGCGAAATGATAGTGAATATAGGCCTTTTGTGTTAATATGTACCTATTTAAACAAAATTTACAACACAATGTGCCAGGAATATTGTACCTGTAATATTCTTACTCTATATTTTGATTTAGATGCTGAGGAGAGAGGGTATGTAGATAATAATGAGTATCAAAATGTATATACATAAAGTGAGCTGTAATTTGAAAGGCATATACACCTAGTATGTATATAAATACAAAGATTTAGAATATTATGTGACTATTTTTAAACTCACTTATTCAATATATGAATATATATTATCATCTGTAGCTAAAGAGGTATGCGGCACCTACCTCCCTATGGTACTTGGTCTTTCTCTCGATGTTATAAATAACATAGTCACATGACTCCGCTTAATTTTAGGTATGAGAGATTGGACGAGTTGAACATAGATCAGACGAAGCATGTCTACGACGACTTGAAAGGTAAATCATATTGTGTAGTAGTGGCAACTTTATGAATATTGATCAACAAATTAAATTTGTATCCCTCTATGGTCATGAGTAGATTCATTCTTTGTGTCGTGTAATTGAACTGTCATGATATTGTATTTTAAAATTGTACTATCTAAGATATAAATGCTACCTTGTTTTCTTTGTGATCATGATATGAGTATTAATTGTCCATGCATGTATATATCTATAAGTTCAACTCAATATACAGTACTAGTAGGGGTTGTTGTTAATGTAATGATGTAGTGGTAGCGGCGGTAGTAGTGGTGCCTGTATAATTTTGTATTTTATCTACCGATTACTTGTATCGATTCAGTAATGGTTGTCACTTAAATAATCCGTTTGAAGTTGGTGGCACAAAATAGATAACAAAATGGAACAATCCAGTAATGGTTGTCAATTTAATGATTCGCTTGAAGTTGGTGGCACATTGTAATTTATAGTTGTAATGAACCATGCTTTAAATCTACAAATTATTTTTATTTTCTGTAAATAAATTTTGATAGTATGAATTTCTATCGATAATAATCTCATTTAATTCGGTATATATTTATTTCAGATCAGACTACAGACAACCTAAGGTGAGAGTAATGTGTCATATTTCATTACACTATATGCCACAGTATCCAACAAGTTCTTACAGGGTTTTTGATTGCAGTTTTATCTTAAAGTCGTGTGGATGTGACACATTTCATAGGGTGTTGGTCCTCATTGAAGTTAAATTTGAAATGTTCGATCTTTTGAACATTCAGGTTACGTGTATCCAGTCATTCAGGAGATGCTAACTCCTCCGGGGCACCTGGTATCCGGCTGATGAAACTAACGATGCTATCATATCAGTTACTTACGAATATTAATCTATATACTATTTTGAAGTAGCATTACATATATATTATTTATTTGAATATATTATAGTTTTGTCAGAAGCAACACATGTTGACGTTTACAAGATATGAAGCAATCTATTGATTAAATATTGGTATGTGTAGAAGAATAAAATAAAGGTTGTGTATCATTTTGTTTACACATAAAGGGGAAGAACTGGGAACATACCTTTGGCACACTTGTCAAGAAATACCGGTAAGGATAGTCATATATAAATATTCAGCATTTTAACTTGTGCATTCCTCCTTCTTTCCCTCTCTTTGTCACCGTCCCTTCCTCTCTCTCTCAAACCTCACCATCCCTCTCAAATTTTTTCTCTCTGTCTTTTTCTTTCTTAGGCTTGCATTGACAATCTAGTACTTTCAATGTTTCTGACAGATTGAGATGGACCCCCCTCCCTTTACACACAACAAAAATAATAAATGGAATAAATTAAACAGAACACCCCCTCCCCAGACACACATATAAATAAGGTTATATTTGTACATTCGGTTTGTCAGATTTAGTTACATACAATAGACTTCAATTCTTGCATAATGTATGAGATTATTGATAAAAAAATCTCACGATTCACACAAATATGTGATGTCTTTTATATAGATAAGACAGAAGCTGATCAAGCTGTATGACACAAACCACCACATATAACATGATGGTATATTGATTGATTGATTGATTGATTTTTTTTTACGTCACACCACGAATATTTCACGTATATGGTGACGGCATCTGCCTGATGCGGGGCATACAAATTTTGACCTTTGCAACGGACCCACCCGAAGCAGTGAGGGATCTTTAACGTGCCATCCATACCATGAAACGGGGCCTCGGTTTTTACTGTCTCATCCGAAAGACAGAACACCGGCATGGCAAGAGCGGGACTCGAACCCCGGCCTCCCGATCAGGAGTCCGACGCGATACCACTAGGCCACGCCGGCTTCATGATGGTATAAAAATACATATAGAAAGTGCAATTACAAAAAACATTTGTAAGATACCGACTTAGGACGGTCAGTTATAGTAACAACTGTACTCCATTGATGTAGCTAACTGATTGCGTTTATCGTCATGTTTATCATATATGTTCGTATGGGTATTGTTGATAATGATTTTAATGTTTAAGTCCGAGAGAGGTGTTTCGTATCAGAATAATTGGATTATTTTATTTGAAGTTAAAGTGGGAAAATATCAGCAATATATTTTTCAAATTCTGGGTAAGCCGCTGTGGCTTAGTGGTATCACGCTCGCCTCCTGATCGGGAGGCCGGGGCTCGAGTCCCGCTCTGGTCATGCGGGTGTCCTGTCTTTCGGATGAGACTGTAAAAACAGCCGTGGTATGCATGACACTTTAAAGATCTCTTACTGCTTCGGGTGGGTCCGTAGCAAAGGTCAAAATTTGTATGCCCCGCATCAGGTACATGCCGTCACCATATACGTGAAACATTCATGATGTGATGTTAAACAAAAATCAATCAGTCGGGATCATGACTTTAGTTCATCCCTGAGGGCGTTGTTGTGCCTTGAAGGATTTGTAACTTCCTATTACGTATTTGTTTTCCTTGCATATTTGTAATTTACAGAAACTATGATATATTAATTGGATAGAAGGGAAAGCATCTGACACTGCTGTATGACACAAATCACCAAGGACATGTACAGAAGACATGATAATAGTAGAATATACACGGAGAAACGACATTGCAAAAATGTTTCATTGTACTGCGCTTACGATACCGACTTAGGACGGTCAATTAAAGTAACAAACGTCACTGAGTTGGTGTGTTTAACCGGATTACGGGCGCCCACCTTCCCACTCGCCGCAAATGCAGCAGAATCAAAGGACACACATTAAATAAAAATAATCCTTCATATAGAGTGTTTCTCAAGAAGCGAGGTCAATAAAAATTTATTACACAAGAAACGTTTATAGAATAATACGTTGCTATCAAAAAATGTAAGGCGACATTAATATAAGTGACCGTGTGTAAGCGAGCTCATATACTTGATCAATATGAGTCCTAACTAACCGTCAGTGGGGACGAGGCCCGTCATAGAGTTCCCACCGCTCTGTTAGTCACTGTGCAACAAAAAACTATGTTTGTATTGCAAAGATGTTTGGTATTTATACTTTTCTATTTAAAATGTAATAAAATTCTACATATATTAACATACAATGAACAATAGCCAAAGCATTATAATGTTTTGCATGTCAATTGATTAAGGAATTGTGCCCATCTATTTCATTTTTCTATTCCCCGTTTTTTTTTTTTCAATTTCAGGCCCTGAGGAACAAATGTAAGTTGTGTAATTCATATAACTGAAGAATGCAATTGGCCTTATCAGATTCCTTTCAATACCATTTGCTTGCATGCTTATGACTTCATTTCGAATCATAGCCTTAGTCATTTGCGTGACATGCATATTGTGACGAAATTTGTAGTGTTTTATTTTCATGTGCAAAAACAAACGAAGACAGTAAAATTATACTGTAGTATTAAACATGAGAAAAGGATATATCAGTATTTTCTACTTTAGATATGACTGCCCTGATGAAACACAGGTGGAATGGAAGGGACATGTCTAAGAGAACGTGAAAGGTAAAATAATGTATTACTTATATGACTGCATCATTGTCTTGGTCTGAACCATTATTAAATAGTTAAATTCATATTGATAAGATATAATTACTTAAACGATAAGAAATTGTTTGAACCCGGACACAAAACTAATCGAATTAAAGTGAGTGTGTGTGTGTGTGTGTGTGTGTGTTTGTGTCCGTGCTTGCGTGTGTGTGTGTGTGTGTGTGTGCGGTGGAGGGGGGGGGGGGGCGGGGGGAGGGGCTCTGTGTGTGTGTGTGTCAAGTTATCAGCCGTATTATCAAGCATTTTGCAATATTCTGTGTATGTCTGTAGGTTCATCTTACCGCTGTAACCGACCTGGTAAGATAAATGACAATGCTAATGTGATAGTTTTTTCGATTATTCTCCCAAAAGTCCAATAAGACTATAGACAACTGAAAGTACAACAACAACAAAATTATAAGTTTTTGATAAAATAATGTTAATACAAATCGTTTATATCATTATTCCAGAGTTATCGTTCCTCGAACCTTAATATTCAGTGGAATCCCTATTTGTGTGACCTACCTTAAAATTGTAATTTCATACAATGAACTTTAAATTGTCTGATCTCTGATAAATTCAGATTCATAAATCATGACAGAACACAAATAATACAAAACACAACGGTGACAATGGATTGTGACAGACTGCAAACAAATTCTGAAAAAATAAAATGAAAAATAAATGTTTCTAACGTCTAGTTTTAAGATCGATTATTTACGTGATCAGGATTGCCGGTGACCGTTGTCCCGAACACCTCACTATACTTGTTGTGCCGTGTTTTCTTGTTCACAATATGTTATTAGTTACATCTGCGTTTTGTATTGCATTTTAGATTTGGACTGATACAGGCACTCATCAACCGAATGCCATATAAACTGTTTGTTCCAAATGCTAGACACATTCTGCCTAGAATTTACAGGTGTTACAAAAACACTTTGGAGGACTACAAAAAAAAAAAAAAAGAAATACGATCATAAATAAATCTACTGTTGAATCTCCCTTGGCAAATTGTATTTTCGTTCATTTTTATATAGGCTACAATACCGTTCCATGCGCTTAATTGTGTTTTTCACTGTTTTTGTTCATTGAACGTTTTGTTTTTCTTTTCATAGGATATGATCCGAACTTGTTTATATATTCATTTCATTTTTCATTGATTATCTTTTTTTTTTTTTTTAATTCTTTTTATATTCTATTTTGATATTTTTCCTTTTGTTTGTTTATTTGTTTTTGTTTGTTTTTTTGTTTTTTATTTTCATTGATTTAAACTTGAAATTGTACATAACAGACTCATGCATTTATATTGGATAAATCATAATAAATCTTTTCTTGTGGAGCTTGCCATTATGCAATTCTTTCTTGAAAATGTACAACACGAGCGTCTTTGCATTGTATTGGAATTAACTCCCATAGTTTGCTTTTATGATTTTTGTATTTGATACCAATTCGCAATTTAATCAATCTTATGTCTAAGAAGGTCATAAAGAACAGTTTGATAATAGTAATGATAATAATAATAATAATGATGATGATGATGATGATAATGATGATGATGACAATAATAACAATAATAATAAATTCAATAACTAGGACAATTTTCGTCTCAACAACCTGCGTCTGTTAAACAGGAATCCTCATGGGCAAATGAAGGGCGATTTTCACTGCCCTACTCCGGGGTTTTTGTTTTTCTTAAATCTGAGCATTTTGGGCACACACTCTGATACATCCTCGTATCCTCAAAAAAGTTTAACTGAAGATTTATTTGTGAGGATTAGCGCAAAGAAATGAAAGAACGTGTGTGGCCACGTTAACAAGGTAGAAAAGAAGTACTGGGCAACAACCATCGGAAGAGCGGATCATAATAAATCTTGACACAAGCAGGCCTTCAGCTGGCGACTCCGAGACAGACACAACAGCAGATAATGACATTGAAAAGGCGAGTGAAGTAACAGATGAACCAACGGTAACCATTGGAAACCAGACTGTATCTGCAAGTTAATGTAAATAACTATTGTAAAAATACTTGTGGTATTCTTTATCCTCAATATGTATTAGTAAAATACGAAAGTAACTGGTGTCACATGAATATGGCACTAACAACAATGTACCACAGTTGGCATTCGCGGACCCCTGAAAAGATCATTTGTTAAATTTAATTTAAAAAATAAGAAAGCACTCAATACAAAAATAGCATTCGTTTGATTCGAATCCAGAATAAAATAATAAAAACACTCGCTTCCCTTTGGAGGTCTAAGTATATTGTTTGAACCCGGAATCCGGCAACACAATCAGTACGGTGACTTTTACAACTGTACTAAATCGGCGCTTAGGCACAACCGGGATTAAAATATTCTAATAGTGTATCTCGCTGAGCATGCGATGACGTCCACTTCAATTGTACTTATTTTGACTTATGACCTGTCATCCCTCTCACATGAAATCACTGTTTAATAACCTGTCCCATATCCCGGTCACCTAGTCTGGCCTAATTTCCAGGAGCGTATGACAGGAGGATGAGGTACAAATGACACCAATTACTATCTATTTTACATCAACGCTGCACCTCTGTCAGCTGTGCATGATGAATCAGACATTTTTGAACCTGACATCGTATCCAGTACCATGGAAATACATGAGAGTAAAACAGAATCATATATTAAACTATGAATATGCTTTTACTAGTGCATAATTAGATGAATAAAGTAAAGAAGAAATGCCTAAACCCCTACTTTGTGTGTAGAATCACGATTGTGTGATGGGCCTAATGACAACACGATTCAAATTTAATGTTACTGCTGTTAACATTAATGTGGTACATGTACGTTTTTAATGCATGATAATCACGAATGCGTTATAATACGATATTTTGCTAAAAAGTGGTATCTAGGTCATTTTGTACATAAATTGACAGCCGGATAGAACTATAGCGAACGTGTACTTGAAACAAACAGAATTGATGTCTGCAAACATTCTGAGGAAAACGTCATATTATGACATTATAGGAGATTCTTGGACCCAAAAGCACCGTTCATTGGAGGAGATGCTGTCCACATTCTCTTTACAAAGCATATGCAACTGTATATGCGAAAATAATGTATATTATCCATAGTGCAGTCATTTATGCTTCAAACAGATTAATAGTTGACTTTGATAGGATTTAAAACAGATGAGTACTTGGTTGATTACCACAAAAAATATAGCTAGGATTAGCTGCTTTGTGAAATTGAATCTATATGTTATTATATGATGAATTTAATGTACTTGTTTCTTTTGCTAATAAGGTCTGACAGCACAAGAGTTTATGCTGTGAAAATACGTTGTCGAAAAATCAAAGTTAGCCCAGTTGTAACAATTTACCTAATTAGAGCTACTGTTATTTACGATTTTAAATCCATATATAAAGGTTGTACCACATGCCTGCTGATAATGACAAATTTTGTTGTCAAGCACTGTGCTTACTGATACCGGAAATTGCATGTACCTATCTCTACATGTAAGCAACAGCATATGTAGTCAGCGAATTGTTGTTTAATTAATAATGAATATGCTGACCGCTGGAATGAGCAGTTTCACTCTCAGTTATTTAGTAAACAACATTTGCTGTTTCTTTAATTGATAAAGTGTAAAATCTAACTGCTGGAATGAAAAGCTGCATTGTCAGTGAATCCAATAACACTATTTGCTATTTTAATTTCATGAGTCTAACCTGGTTGCGGAAATGACCAGTTGTAATGTCAATAACTCTATAATCTCTAAGTCGAGATTAATTGACTACTTTTTTAATTGTGCATGTATATTGCAACACGGTTGCTGGAATCACCAGCTATACTTTGAGCTACTATTGTATTAAGTATGCAGTGTTGATTGTTTATTTCATTATACATCAATCAGGTCTGCTGGAATGGCCAATTATATTGTTACTACACGAGCAATATTTGCAAACTATTCCATTAATATTGCTAGTAATTAGTATCAGTAAAATTATAACATTATATTGCATTATAAAAACCAGGCTACTCATATAATGTAGCTGTTTTTAATGCAAGTGAAAGCTAGATGTGTCTGTTATGCTTTAATGACGCTTCGAACCCTAGTTGCCATGTAAGCATTTAAACCGTTATATACTGAAATGAAATACGTTATACGGTTACATGAACAGTATATCAAAAGTTTAGGATACAGCGGAAATATTGTATACTCATTATAAACATGGCTTTAGAGAATGTTTTATTTTAAATGTCATCTTCATATATTTTAAAATTCTGCACTTATCATTTACTATTTACATGTACATGTAGATGCAGCCAAGTAAGTGTAATTCGGATTCTAATGAAGACATTCAAGGATCCAAACCTAAAGACAGAAGACATATAAATGGTTTCAATTATGGTCTTTTCGCTGCAGCTTTATTATAGCAACAAAAGGCCACATGAAAATCAATAAAAGATGTCACAATACATCCAAAAGATTTCCGATCCCCATGCTAGTGCCTCTAGACGTGTAGATCCTATAGAACCATCCCAAGCAAACGAGGACCAGGTTCCACCTGAAACAAGTATTAATGGGTGCCGTTTCACGGTTACAAGCAGCAATGCAGCTAATTTGTTACTACCAAACAGACAAATGAAAATGGGAACTTCATTTATTTCTTAATTTCATTTTAAAGGTGAGTAAATGGCCACAAACAGTAGTCTTTCTGCTCCTTTATCCATTGAAGATGGCCCAACATTGGGGACTCATGTTTAAATGAAGTTGGAACAAAAAAATCTGGTATTATCAGTTCATCAACTTCATATTGTTGTTACATTGCATTTCGAATGCACCAAAATTCCACTAAGCTTAGCAACAATGGCAATGACACGACTTCAATTTCTTATAATCAATGGACATCAACATTTTTATTTTTATGGCAATTTATATGGAAAAATATCCTCATGATTCTACCCACCTGTTAAAATATGGCTTTACCGTTAGGGAAATGGCCACAACAAATGGGGCAATGCGTGGCGTATTATGATGAGAATTTCCGTAAAATTAAGAAGTCTTATAACATACAATGGCAAATGCCCGTGGCCGAGCTGATGATGAAGTTATATACAATAACTCGGCCAGTCCGCCTTAAGTCCTGTCCCTGTCGTCCCTCAAGCTCTCTCTCTCTCTCTCTCACACACACACACATTCACACACACACTCACACATGCAAAATTAAATAGTACTACAGCTACAATAATGGAACAAAATGTATTTTCTCTCCATTATCCTTCAAACATAAATGCCATTTTCACAGGGAACCAAATCCCAGAACAAAATACATCATCTCAGGAATAAAAAATCAGGAAAAAAAACCCACCAAACTTTAGTAAAAAGTAATGTATTACAGGAAGAATTACTTGGATATGATGAAGACCTTAAAACAAATTTAGTTCAAAGATTCACTCATGGTTCGAGGCAAGGTTGTTCCCATGACCCGTATATTGATATAGAAGTAAACAACAAAGAGGTACCGAAAGGTTAACTATATCTCATAGTCTAAGGAATAGAAGGACGATATCGTGTATAGTGTCATATTCAGACAAATGTTAAACCCAATTAAATCGAGGTGAGACATGATACCCAGTAGGAGTCACCTTCACCTGCTTGCGCCCGTCGAAGAAATTATGCTCGTTAAGAATAAATCAGAAAACGTCAATTAACTAACCCGAGAATTTGAGTTGAATCGGATTTCCCGACCTCATTCCCATAAGCATGTCCAAACTTCATAGGCTCTCCCTTAGGCTAAGTAGAGGAAGTGTCCCGTTTAATTTCTAATAATTCATAATCTTTCTTTTCCCGAATGTACATTTGTGAACGAGCAAATTACTGAAACTAATTCGAAAGTTTGTTACGATTTTATTGAAGACGATATACAGTTGGTTCAAAAACTTTAGAAAATATTCACTTATTGGAAAATTAGCTATTGAAGGTTTCCGCAATATTACTATTCACCCCCTAGATAACCATGCATTAAGCTTCATTTTGAAAAATAGATATCATTATGATAAGTAATTGCCTATGAGATCCAGCATTTCATGTCAAATATTTGAAAAGTTGAGTACCGCTTTACAGTAAATTATGATAAAAAATACAAAGCATCTGGTATGTCTCGCTTAATCATTGACCCCCAAAATTCTACTTAAATCCTCAAAGATGGTATATCCAATAACCGGTATCACCATGTATGGAATAAAGATAGATTCTCTGGTAAAGAAGACTACATTGCCCGCTGAAAAAAAACTTAAAACGCTAAGGTTGTTAATAAACGAGCTACAGTCCCTCGTAGGTATTCTCAGTTTTGTAGGTACCCCTGGTCTGGTACGAGAACTGATTGATAGGTTGTGAACCTAGCACTGAAGGGGATCAATCTGATTAAAACCATATCTTTATTTCCGCTTCCCTATTTGTCCCTTTGGCGAAACTCTGTAAGGGGTCATGTTCTGGTGAACTCTGATTTTTTAGTCAATCAGTGGATTGGCTACAGATTCCTAGGAGTGAAATAAACATCAACAGCATGCGTGACCCACAGGGTAGATTTTAAACAGCTGTGGTCAAACATTTTTTTTCATTGCTTTACACATCTAAATAAGGTTTTAGATGTTTCTCAACACTCAACATATGAAATTAGGCAATTTTAAGTTAGATCTGGACAATATTTGAAACAATTGTTGTTCATGACCCAGTCTTGAAATCAGTCAACAAAAGGCCCCACTTAAAGAAAACTTGTTGCCCTGAATGACTTCTTGCAGAGACAAAGGAAATGCTTAATATCAAAATCACCTGAATGGATGTGCAAAAAAGTGTTGTTTTTTATTCTAGCCTGAAATAAAATTTGACATATTTTCAACATCTGTGTTGACTTAGTCACATTAATGCAGAAATAAATGAATTCTTCCTTCATGCATGACTGATAATCTAGATACTCAGGTGAGCGATATAGGCCCACTTGGGCCTCCTGTTTCAACAGCTCAATCTTAAGATATTTTTTATTAAAAAAAGGGGGGTTAGTATTCACACTTTCTTTATTCTTATGAACTGTGTGAAGGAATTGGATGACGCTTAGAAGAAATGAAATACTTATGACCCCCATTAAATTAATTTTTTTGTCTAGATCTCTCAATAGGTGGTGCCAATTAACTCATGTGGACAGAATTATGTACCTTGGACTTTGATCATTTCTGAGAAATCAATAGTTTTCTTGACTTGTCTCGTTATCTTACAAATATTTAATTGTAATTGGTATGTATGTAGACATTTGATAGATTGCAGAGTTCATATTTAATAACTCCTTTCACACTAGCCAACACGCAGGACTTTCAGTCCTTTGATTTAATTGTGCATGTATATTGCAACACGGTTGCTGGAATCACCAGCTATACTTTGAGCTACTATTGTATTAAGTATGCAGTGTTGATTGTTTATTTCATTATACATCAATCAGGTCTGCTGGAATGGCCAATTATATTGTTACTACACGAGCAATATTTGCAAACTATTCCATTAATATTGCTAGTAATTAGTATCAGTAAAATTATAACATTATATTGCATTGTAAAAACCAGTCTACTCATATGGTGTAGCTGTTTTAATGCAAGTGAAAACTAGATGTGTCTGTTATGCTTTAATGACACTTCGAACCCTAGTTGCCATGTAAGCATTCAAACCGTTATATACTGAAGTGAAATACGTTTACATGAACAGTATATCAAAAGTTTAGGATACAGCGGAAATATTGTATACTCATTATAAACATGGCTTTAGAAAATGTTTTATTTTAAATGTCATCTTCATATATTTTAAAATTCTGCACTTATCATTTACTATTTACTTGTACATGTAGATGCAGCCAAGCCAATAAAACGCTAAGGTTGTTAATAAACGAGCTACAGTCCCTCGTAGGTATTCTCAGTTTTGTAGTTACCCCTGGTCTGGTACGAGAACTGATTGATAGGTTGTGAACCTAGCACTGAAGGGGATCAATCTGATTAAAACCATATCTTTATTTCCGCTTCTCTATTTGTCCCATTGGCGAAACTCTGTAAGGGGTCATGTTCTGGTGAACTCTGATTTTTTAGTCAATCAGTGGATTGGCTACAGATTCCTAGGAGTGAAATAAACACCAACAGCGTGCGTGACCCACAGGGTAGATTTTAAACAGTGTTTTTTACATATTGCGTCACTATCACGTGCCTAGCCGAGTCATTGATTGGCTATGGGAAATAACGGTTTCGGTGACTGAAACGTCATCAGAGTTCACCAGAACATGACCCCTTACGGAGTTTCGCCATATCTTTATCTTTTATGAGACAAACAGAGAGGCGGAATAAAGATATGGTTTTAGTCAGATTGGAAGGGGATACGCTGGGATGTTCTTTTTAAGTCCAACTATTCTCTGACTATATATACATTTTGTAACTCGTCTGACAGTCATAACAATATCATGGACTTTTTTTAACATCGCTGGGGTTGCAACAGTGACAGACCTTTTAGGACGGATATCATCCTCAAAGCTCTGTCTGCCGCCCTCAAATTTCGCCTCCACCTTTTCCCTGTAGCATATGAAGGGGGTCTTTTCCTATAATTGCTGCCATATCATTATGGATATTCTTATGTATTAAACCGTTTTATGTAAATATTTAGTCACTGCTCTTTCACCGATTTTGTCCATTTTGCAAAATCCACTTGTCTTGCTTACTTTATAGTGCTACCTTGTCGATATAAACAGACCAAATAAGTCCAGTCCTTGGGTACACGGCTTTATAGCCAGTAGAGTCGTCATATCACAGGAAAGAATACATTCTGACTGTTGATCTTAAAATGAGAAAACGTCCGACCTGTTGGGTACCAAGACTTCTGACACTTCAGAAGCACAAAATGCATACATAATTGATTGCAAAACATAACCTTTTTGGGGAAGATCATGCAAAATTCTTCAGAAGATGAAACATGGATCCTTCATTTTATCGCAGAGGCCAAACAACGATCAAAACAAAGAAAACACCTTGGTTCATACTGCCAAAAAGGCAAAGACTGTTCATCAGCTGGGAAGGTAATTGCCTTGGTTTTCTGGGATACAGATGTTATTCTGCTGATAGATTATCTACAAAAGGGACAATCCATGACACACAGTATGCTTTACGTCTGATGCAGTTCGGGAAAATATTAAACTTAAGCACCACGAAAAGCTCAATAACAGCGTGTTGTTCTATCAGGACAATGCTCCTGCTCACAAGTCAGTCATTGCCATGGCTACCATTCACGACGGTGGCTTTAAGTTCATCGAGCATCCGCCTTATTCACCTGGTCTCGCTCGATCAGACTTTTGTCTTTTTCCAAAACTGAAAATAGCTATTATCGGCACTCACTTTCAGTCCGATGACGACATCATACACTCAGTGGATGACTTTTTGAACAGCCAAGGCAAGGAAAATCTTTAACAGGGGCATTAAGAGCCCTTAAATACCGCTGGCAAAAGTGTATAGATACTGATGGAGATAATACAATATGTCCGAGAAATGAAAATCTTTCAATATGAGACTCACAACATATCAATCAGCCATTGTAGTTACCACTGGTCGAGATTTCTTTCGTCGTCTCATCGACTTGACATGCGACACCACTAATCAACATCATTTTATACGTTCTAATTGTGAGGCACGAGCAGGCATTGATATTTGACTTACCTCTATTGAAAACTTCAATAGAAAAACAATAAAACAAAGAACAATAAACTTAGCATTCACAATTGTTTTATGTCACTTCCCTTCGAGAACTTTTAAGATTTTTGAGAAAAACAATATTTTTGTCTGAAAATTGGGTATCATCTCAAAAGTTAAGAGTGTATACAGAGAATTCGGGCTGTTTATGCAGCTATCTTAGGTTCGAACTGGTTCGCTAGTCATTGCATAAAATATAATGAAAATTACCAAATAGCCATTAAGAAATTACATTCTATTGCCATTGCTTAAGAAATATGGGGGTTCAAATTACAAATTCACAACAGTTTATTCTCCTGTGACAACATTGCTGTAGTTGAAATAACCAACAGTCTAGTAAGGAAAAACTAATTATGAGGCGTATAAAGAGAGTGCGTTGTGTGTTTTGTGATACAATATACTCTTTTGTGCTGAGCATATTGCTGGAAAACAAGATGTTATTGCTGATCATTTGTCTCGTTTCAAATTTTAGGAAGCAAATTTTGGCTCTATCGCTGAATGCTTAACCAACCAACATTCCCTTACATCTGACATACGTTTAAGCCTAATCTGTGAGAAGTTATTGCAATCGGCACTACCTTTCCGTTCCCGTCAAGCATACTTTAGAAGTTCAAAAGTGTTGAAATATTTTTGTAATCAGTTACAAATTCCTCTTACCTTCCCTTGCATCATAGTTTTAATATGTAACTTTGTCGGTCACTTGTACTTGGAAAATCTGGCTGCTTCTAACTCTCGCCTCAAACATATCTGCAATCAGTTTCGTACACAAATAAGGCAGTGTGTCCGATTCGGCACATTTTTTTTTTTTTTTGGTTCAATGTTGTTAAACGAGAAAACAGAATATATCTGACAAAGCTGTATGACACAAATCACCAAGGACGTGCAAGGAACACAACATTTGGCAAAATCATATGATAGTAGATATTCTATCACTGCAAATATCCTGGAAAAATACTTGATCGCAATCTGTTTTGCAATAATTTACCTTTACGGATATTTAGATTCTCAAAGGTAGACTTTGAGTGTTGTGATTTTCCTGTTATCAATTCATTTTAATATTAGTTAAAATATTTTCAGAGATCATATTTTGTCAACACTGAATTTGTCCCGAGACCATTGCATACCATATTGTAAGTGGTTAATATTTGCTGGCACTGCACGTTTCCCGCGATCATTTTATAGCATTATATTGATTTTGTCAGTGGTCAGAATCTCTCTGCACGTTCTTTGTCTCATTACTTAGCATTATCATGATTTTGTCAATGGTCAGAATTTGTTTGCAATGAAACTCTCCTGATGTCATTATGTAGTACTATAATATCTTTGTGAGTGGTCAAAACTGTGTTTGCACTGAGTTGGATTTTAACAATAACTCAGTTGGTAGTTATATCAATGGTCAGAATTTCTCTGCATTCAGTTACACTATTATGAAAACTTTAAATATTATATTACGAGTTTTGTACAGACAAGACTATCCTCCCTAATAACCGTTTGTGTGTTATGTTTCTTATTCAAGTTTTTGTTTTTCTTTTTGGGTAATGCAATCTACTTTGTGTTTTTTCTGTCATGGCCATTAACTCAATACTTGTACTGTTTACTGATATTGTTTTTTTTTTTTGTATCAATTGGTAAATATACAATACTTTTTATTGTACTTTATCGATAGGATATGAGTGTGGGATTTTTTGTCTGTGCTTTTTTTGTGGTGTTTTGTTCTCGGGGTTCGTTTTGCATTTAGAATTTACAGCATATTTAGGTTGAATGAGTATTATTTCATATTCTTGTAAACATTTTGGAGTCTCCCAATTTCGAGGTCTGAATCTTAATTAAAAAAAGTATTCTCTCTTTTCCATGGGTGGCGCAACTTAGTTCATATAATGATATATATTTCATGCTCTATGCCTTGTTATGCGTGGTAGTCAGTTTCCTTTATTCAATAATAGTTTGTTTTCAATAGCTGTATATGGTACATATAATTAGATATTTTATCAATACATTTTAATTTTCGAAACAAAAAAGCCTATTATAGGAGACCATCACTGACAACCACCACAGTCATGAAGAAGACCACAATAACACTCACTACAACCAAGTAAGAAACCACCACTACCAATCACCACTGTCATAAAGGATATCACTGATAACAATAACCACAGTCCTGATGGAGACCACCACTAAGAATCACCACAACCATGTAGCAGACTACAACTACAAATCATCATTGTCATGACGTAGACCACCACTAACAATCACCAAAACCATGTAGCATACCACCAAAACCAAGCACCAAAACCATGTAGAAGACTACATCTAACAATCACAAATGTCATGAAATAGACCATCATTAACAATCACTAAAGCCCGTGTAGGAGGTCACCGCTAACAATAATCACAACCATGTAACAGACCACCACTAAAGATCACTACAGTCACAAAGTATACCACTACTAACAATCACTGTAACCATGTAGGCGACCACCATTAACAATAACCACTGTCATGAAGTATACCACTACTAACAATAACCTTAACCATGTAGTAGATTACCATTAACAATAACCACTGTCACAAAGTATACCACCACTTACAATCACCATAACCATACAGGAGACCACCATTAACAATAACCACTGTCACAAAGTAGACCACTACTTACAATCATCATAACCATGTAGGAGACCACCATTAACAATAACCACTGTCACAAAGGAGACCACTAGTAATAATCACCGTAACCATGTAGGAGACCACCATTAACAATAACCACTGTCACAAAGTAGACCACTACTTACAATCACCTTAACCATGAAGGAGACCACCATTAACAATAACCACAGTCACAAAGTAGACCACTACTTACAATCACCATAACCATGAAGGAGACCACCATTAACAATAACCACTGTCACAAAGTAGACCACTACTTACAATCACCGTAACCATGTAGCAGACCACCATTAACAATAACCACTGTCATAAAGTAGACCACTACTAACACTCACCGTAACCATGTAGGAGACCACCATTAACAATAACCACTGTTACAAAGTATACCACTACTAACACTCACCGTAACCATGTAGGAGACCACCATTAACAATAACCACTGTCACAAAGTATACCACTACTAACAATCATCATAACCATGTAGGAGACCACCATTAACAATAACCACTGTCACAAAGTAGACCGCTACTTACAATCACCGTAACAATGTAGCCGACCACCATTAACAATAACCACTGTCACTAAGTAGACCACTACTAACACTCACCGTAACCATGTAGGAGACCACCATTAACAATAACCACTGTCACGAAGTAGACCACTACTAACAATCACCATAACCATGTAGGAGACCACCATTAACAATAACCACTGTCACAAAGTAGACCACTACTAACAATCACCGTAACCATGTAGGAGACCACCATTAACAATAACCACTGTCACAAAGTATACCACTACTAACAATCATCTTAACCATGTAGCAGACCACCATTAACAATAACCACTGTCACAAAGTAGACCACTACTTACAATCACCGTAACCAAGTAGCAGACCACCATTAACAATAACCACTGTCACAAAGTAGACCACTACTAACAATCACCTTAACCATGTAGCAGACCACCATTAACAATAACCTCTGTCACATACTAGACCACTACTAACAATCACCGTAACCATGTAGCAGACCACCATTAACAATAACCACAGTCACAAAGTAGACCACTACTAATAAACACTATAACCATATAGGAGATCACCATCAACAATAGCCACAGTCAGAAAGTAAACCCCTGCTAACAATCACTATAACGAATAAGGAGACCACCATTAACAAATACCACGATCAAAAACGAAACCACAGTCATGAAGTCATGAATGTAGACAATTACTAAGAATCACCATAACCATCACCGTAACCACAATTAACAATGACCAAAGTCACGAAGTAGACCACTACTAACAATTTCCGTAACCATGTAGAAGACCACCATTAACAATACCCACAGTCATGAAGTAGACCACTACAATCAATCACCGTAACAATGTAAGAGACTAGCATTAACAATAACCAGAGAGTCATTGAGTATACCACTACTAACAATCACTACAGCCAAAAAGGAGACCACCATTAACAATTACTATAATCAAAAACGAAACCACAATTAACAATAACAGTCATGAAGTAGACAAGTACTTACATTCACCGTAACCATATAGTAGAGCACCATTAACAATGACCCCAGTCATGAAGTAGACAACTACTAGCAATCACCGTAATCATAGAGGAGACCACCTTCAACTATAAACACAATTAAGAAGAAGACCACTAGTAGCAATCACCGTAACAATATAGAAGATCATCATTAACAATTACCACAGTCACAATGTAGACCATTACTAAGAAACACCATAACCATATAGGAGTCAACCATTAATAATAACCACTGTCACAAAGTAGACCACTGCTAACAATCACCGTAACCATGTAGGAAACCACCATTAACAATAACCACAGTCAAGAAGTAGACCACTACAAGCAGTCACCGTAACCATGTAGGGGACTACCATTTACAATAAACACAGTCAAGAAGTAGACCACTACTAACAATCACCGGAACCATATAACAGACCACCATTAACAATCACCACAATCACGCAGGAGACCACCACTATCAATCACCTCAGTCTCACATTTAGTTAATAAAGACTATAAGCCTGCATTGAAGTGAATTGCATTATGTCATACCAGTACAATAGTTTTCTCTTTAGGATTCAGTGGACGGTTTTTTACCATCTGATTTAGAGGTTCACAGACATTTATTCACACATATATATGCACCAATTAGAAAGAAAATTAAGAAAATGTAACTATTATGCATATTGTCAGCAATAAAGAATCATCAATATCATATGCTGTAATTTCAATTAACCTCATATCTATATATGTAAATGTCAAGGAAAAACGAGATGTGTACAAATACCTTAGCAACTTATATCAGTCGCAGTTTATATCAGGTAAGACAACCCACAGGTAAGAAGGGTTTTTTCTTTCTTTTTTGTTTGTTTGTATTGTTCCCTTTTTCTCTCAATTCATGTGCTTTATACTGAGAACATTTATTACTGTGGTGATTTTAAATGTAGTCTCCTACATAACTGATGTGATTGATAGTGGTGATCTCCTGCGTGACTGATAATGGTGGTCCACTACATTGTAATGGTGAATGTTAGTAGAAGTCTACTTCTTGACTGTGGTTATTTTGAATGGTAGTTCTCTTTTTCTCTCAATTCATGAGCTTCATATTTAGAACAAGTCAATGCAGACTTTTACCTGAGCGCTGCACGCTGACTAACTGGGCAGTAGGGACTCTATGAACGGCCTTGTCCAAACCTTTTCAGAGTAGAAAAAGTCCTGATCCTCGTCCCCTCTGACTGTTAGTTGGGATTCCTATTGATCAAGGATATTAGCTCCACTTACAGACGGGCAGAGCACGGTTTACTTATGTTGATGTCGCCTTGTATATTTTTGATAGCAACATATTATTTCATAAAATTCTAATAAAATTTCTATTACCTCTCTTCTTGAGAAACCTGTTGATGCTGTTCTCTATATGGAGGATTGTTTATATATTTTTAAATTAATGTCCTTTTATTGTGGTACTTTTGCGGTGAGTGGGAAGGTGGGCGCCCGTAAACCGGTTAACCACACGAATTAAATGACGTTTGTTGCTTCAATTGACCGCCTTAAGTCGGTATCATGACCGCAGCACAACCGAATATTTTTGTAATGTCGTTTTTCAGTGTATACTGTTATCATGTTTTGCGTGATGTCCTTGCTGATGTTTGTCATACAGCTTTGTCAGATGTCTTCAGTTTTCTCTTTTATATCGATCTAGATGGTAGATTTACTACTTTACATTCTGAGAAGCGTTTTGACTTTTGTTAAGTGTCCATATACAAGAAGTACCATTCCTTTACCTGCATATGGTGTTAATGTTTTTCAAATGATCCGGTATGCTTGAGCCTCTTCTAAGAATTTGTTTTATTGTCGAGGACATCTACTAGGTGGAAGTTACAAGGATATGAGATATCACAACTAAAGTCAACATATAAAGCTTTTATTTCCTGATCTGTAACATCTTTGTCTGACATCGTGACTTCCTTATTTCAGAGAAGTTATGTCGTCTACATTACCATTTTTCTGTACTATATCTTTTACAATGATCATGTTGATTGTGACTACGGCTGTACTGTTTCCCATTTCTGTGACTACGAATAATAATACTAATTTGTATATACTTATAGAAATAGGACGGGTGTGACCGGTCGGCAGGGGATATAAATATCTCCATGACAGCACAGGCAGGGGTCCGTAAGTCATGTTGATGGGACTTTGTTGTGGAAATTGGTACCAATAAGATATGGGGTTTTATCTTTCTTTATATAGTATAAAATACTACTTGCATTAATTATTTTGCGGAATTAAAAAAATATTCAATAAATAAATAAATAAATAAACCGGGCTGAGGATGGTGGTAAAGTATTACGCATTTGATAAGGTTTGATTTGTTTCTTCTTTTTTTTTTTTCTTTTTTAAATTAAAATTTGTTATTTCGTTATGACTTCAGTAACACTATTAACTGAGAAAACAGAATACATATGACAAAACACACCACCAAAGACATGCACACAAAACATGATAATAGTAAAATATACACGGAAATACATTACAATAATATTGGATTGTTCTACGTTTACGAAGCCGACTTGGAACGGTCAGTTGAAGTAATGTCACTCAATCGGTGTGGTCAACGGTTTACGGTCGCCCACTTTCCCACTCACCACAAAAGCAGTACAATCAAAGGACACACATTTAAAATTTTATAAATAATTCTCCATGCAGCGAACGCGGATCAACAGGTTTCTCAAGAAGAGAGGTAAAAAAATGACAATGGGGTATAACATTTAGAATAATCCTATGCTGTGACATGTAAAAGTGGTTTGACCATTGAATATACGATCATCCTTCGTCCTCTATGGTACCTTATCTGATATCTGCTTCCTCCAGAAGTCCGTCCTTGTCTATATTTTATACTGTGTCTTTTATTATATTTAATTTTATTAGACTACTTCCTCCCATTATTTATTTTTTTTATAGCGAGAACCTCAGCAAACATGAAAACATTTGCATTTGTTTTGATTATGGCTGTGTTGCTTTGCATGACCCTCAATGGTGTGAGCGGCAGCTTCTGTAGAGATAAGATCAGGAACAGATGTCCGGGATATACTATAGAATGTTTAATCCCCAATAGAATATGTTTGGCCGATTGCGTGTTATGGCTATTATCGTTATTGGAATGAGTGTTTTAAGTTTTGGAGATTACATGTCAGAAACACACATGAATGTGGTGATTATTGTCGCCGGAATAAATTATTTAACATGCTATTATTTTTGGTTTTGTTTTTCTTTACTTGCTTAACGATGCGCAGAGCTGTATTTCGAACAATATTACAATCACGAAAAACGTATACCACTTCACATTCTACACTTAGTGCATGTAGTGGATAAATATTAACTAAAACATGATGACATATAGAAGATATATCAAGAAATGAAAAATGAATCATGTAATTGATAATATGTATAAAACGAAATTGAAAAACATCATGAATCCGAAGGGTAAATAGGATCGCAGAATGGAAAACAGACTTTGAAAAAAACAAAGCCAAAGAAGAGGAAGCGTGTACCTAGGTCCCACGGTTGTCTCATCGGCTAAATACAACGTACAGAACGTGTCCAGAATATTATTCAATATTCCGGATAACGAGATTTTTAATGTACATGAAAATCTTATCTACTATATAATTTACATGGCTTTCCTGTTTATAATTTCTTGACACCCAGATTGCCTGAATAGACAATTCAAAAACAAATGAATAAGGAATAAAAGAGATAGCTAAATTACATCATTGATGTGTCATTGCTTCAGAAATCATCTTGTTTACATGGTTATATATATATATATATTACATGGTTATATTTTCGACGAGTTACGCAGATTGACCAAAATAAGGGTATGGAATGGTATTAAACTGGTATGATGTTGTTATCTATGTATGATGCAGTAAGATACACCAGTCCAGGTTGGTAGCTTGTCACCTTGTAAGAAATATTTACTACACAGTATGAAGAGTGAACTTCAAGTTGACATCTGGAAACATTCTCATACTGCGGAACCAAATATTCAATCTCCTGAGGACCATGCATGTACCTGTGTAAATTGTCTAATTGAACCCCTGTGGATTTCAAATGGCATTCTTGATGGATCAAAACCTCTCAATTGCTAAGCTTAATCCAGGAATAAAACCGATATTTGACACTTTAATATAAATTTCTTGCATTTTGAATGCATATCATTAAAATTCATGAATATGCGAATGAGTTTATTTACATGTGGATACATTATGTAATAGAAGAAAGTTTCTCCGGGTTTTTGTATTATTATTATCATTGGTATCATTCACCCATGCCTATCTCTATTATCGGCCAAACTATGGCAGGTGTCCATTATATATCATTCTCATATAGCGGTTGCCATGGAAACATTCGAAAAACAAGTACCCTAAATGAATTTGTATTGGATTTTAATTTTTTAAAAATCCACTCAGCAGACCAAAAGGAAAGTTCTGGTACAAAAAAGAAATAGTTCGATAGGAGGTACATAGGATCACAGTTGAATCAATAAAACATATATTATATTCTCATAAAAATCCCATTTAACCCTGCTGTCGTATCTTATATATTGCAACGAAATATATATATATATATATATATATACATATATAAATATAAATATAAATATATATATAAATATATATATATATAAAGCACAAATAGAATCAGTGAAACACCTGGGAGTACTATGGACCTTGGATCTCCGAAGAAATACCTGTAGAAAATAAAGACAAATTAGACAAACATATAAAGCACAAAGACACTACAGTTAACAAGGCACCCTATATTTCACTTATATCCGTTCCCCGTCTGGGACTCGAACCCACGACCTATGGTACCGAATCACCTAGCTGTCATGCATCCGACCCTCTAACCGACTGAGCTACCCGAGCTCCACAAAAAATGGAGCTTTAATAGCCAATCATTAGCTAATCGCATGCATGACAACACGGCCGCGGAAAGTGAAGGAATTTACCCGACGTTGTGGACCTCGGGTAGCTCAGTCGGTTAGAGGGTCGGATGCATGACAGCTAGGTGATTCGGTACCATAGGTCGTGGGTTCGAGTCCCAGACGGGGAACGGATATAAGTGAAATATAGGGTGCCTTGTTAACTGTAGTGTCTTTGTGCTTTATATGTTGTCTAATTTGTCTTTATTTTCTACAGGTATTTCTTCGGATATCCAAGGTCCATAGTACTCCCAGGTGTTTCACTGATTCTATTTGTGCTTTATATATTTATTTCTCTTTCAGTGATGTATCCTCTCAGAGGATCCGCCTGCGTTTACGTCGGGTAAATTCCTTCACTTTCCGCGGCCGTGTTGTCATGCATGCGATTAGCTAATGATTGGCTATTAAAGCTCCATTTTTTGTGGAGCTCGGGTAGCTCAGTCGGTTAGAGGGTCGGATGCATGACAGCTAAGTGATTCGGTACCATAGGTCGTGGGTTCGAGTCCCAGACGGGGAACGGATATAAGTGAAATATAGGGTGCCTTGTTAACTGTAGTGTCTTTGTGCTTTATATATATATAGCTCAGTCGGTTAGAGGGTCGGATGCATGACAGGTAGGTGATTCGGTACCATAGGTCGTGGGTTCGAGTCCCAGACGGGGAACGAATATAAGTGAAATATAGGGTGCCTTGTTAACTGTAGAGTCTTTGTGCTTTATATGTTTGTCTAATTTGTCTTTATTTTCTACTGGTATTTCTTCGGAGATCCAAGGTCCATAGTACTCCCAGGTGTTTCACTGATTCTATTTGTGCTTTATATATATATATATATATATATATATATATATATATATATATATATATATATATATATATATATATATATATATATATATATATATATATATATATATATATATATATATATATATAGATAGATAGATAGATAGATAGATAGATAGATAGATAGATATATTCGTCCTATACTGCTGTATATGAATTATATTGGGAATCTTTGGACTGTTGTCCGTTGCAAAGGTAGAAATTTCTATGCAATGTGTATCAGGCAGATGCCGCCACCATATATTTGAAATAATAGTGGAGTGACATAAAACAATAATCAATTTAATCAATCAATCAATTAATATTTATATACATCCAACGTTGTTTGGTATTTATATGTATGTATAGCGAGGTAAACGTGCGGTATATGAATGGTATTGTAAATCTTTTGAGTTGTATCAGGATGTTATCAAGAATAGAAACAATTTAGTAAGTGTAATTGCGTGTATAAATTTAAAGATAAATATTATTATGAAATGAAGCAAGTGCTATTTACTTTAGGAAGCATAAGGGACAAGGAGGGAGGGTGATCAGTCATCAATAAATATTCAGTCTTACTCCGCCATGGCAGAAGTTCGTGAAAATAAGAACCCTCTCGGGCACCTGGTTTCACCGTTAGTTTCGTGCGACAATTGATGTTCACAATGGTAAAATGCACTTAATGACAGAGAGAGATTCCATCTTCCGTGTTTTACAATATTACGCTTATTTTCTTTGCAGGTAGGAGCTAGGATGGATTAATATCACTTTAAGACAAAGGGCTATTGGATTTATTTTAAACACTTGAACAAAATGGAAGATATCATAATTTCCTCTCGTTTTATCGTGAGTAGTTTACTGCCTATTTCCTCAAAATTTCTTTTTGATACAAAAGGATTTAAGACAAATTAATTAAATTCACGAGCAATTTGCTGTAAGAAAAGCCAGCATGCGGAATGACGTCATCACTGACGTTACCATGTACGTTTCATGTATGATCTAACGATGAAGGTAAAATCATGTGAATGCTGTAGTGGGAAAAAATTAACAAATGACGCGTCATTGGTTCATAAGGTTTCTGACATCAATAGGTCGTCATGAAATGGTGTCTTTAAATGTAAGGTTAGCTCTCTGCTACTCTATGGCAAGTGTTTCCCGTTGATGAAAACTATTTTCGATTTTCCGTGACAAGATGTAAAGTTAAACACAATTTATTTTACCACGTTCTGATATTGGGTGGTTGTGACAAAATAAAGTGTTTGCAATCGAATGAATATTTTTTCAAACTTCTCATTGCATCTTACATCCAGGGGTCCATGACTTTAGGTCTTAGGTAAAGATGATATCATTTACTATCGTATTTCACAACAAAGCTGCACCTCTGTCAGCTGTGAAAAATTAGATGAATCAGACAGAGAAATTATTGAAACTGACATTTAATCAAGCACCACGAAGTGCATTAGAGAAAACAAAATCATACAGTAAACTATGAATATATTTTCACTCACGCATAATTGGATGAATTAAGAACAGAACCAATACCGTGACTAAACCCGACTTTGTGTGAAGAAGCACGGTGTGTTGGGATTAATGATAATACAATTCGAAATTTGTGTTACTGCTGCCCTATTAATGCATACTAATCTCGACTGCGTTATAATATGATATGTGATCACAAAATTGAAAATTGTACGTAAGTCATTTTGGGCACTGTGTACATCCCTACTATTTTTTTTTTCGTTTCAGCCTCCCCACCCATTCCAATACACTGCTGTACAGAGCATTTATACCATACATCTTGAATGTAAAGATGATGGATAAATCCAAACCATAAGTCTAAAAATCATGAAACCAGAGGACATACAAAATCCGTGAAAATGAAAACCAACTGGAAAATAACAAAATATGTCTACTTGAAGAGCATATGTGAACCCCTGTGATGGAGTGAGATCAGGTGCCCGGGGAGAGTGAGCATCTCCTGCTTGCTACCAACACCCGTCACATATACCCAGTAGAAAGAGTCAAATCTTGTAAATTGTATTATATAAATACATATGGAGACGTCAAAGTAGGTAACCTTCTAGCACAGAACGTGTCAAATCTGTGTAAAATGATCGGAATCGGTCTCAGTCCAGAATGTGCTTATATATATATAGAAAACATCTATGCTTATATATACTTTATAACGCAAACTGTGGCCATGGAGTGCAGAATTGTATACAGGTCATTGTAACCTTTAAACAAACGACTTCAAATATTTTTCTTACGTTAGATATTTTATGGACTGCATGATTCACCCCTTCCCTTTTTAATATCTGTGAGTTTTAACAGTGATTTATTAGTTTATATTAAATGTACGGATATGGCACATATGTAAATATGTGCGTTGTATTAGTATCTTTTACTTTTCGAAACAAAAAAAAATCAATAAGTGAAGTAGACCATTACTAACTAAGACCACAACCATGTTGGAGACCACCACTAACAATCAACATAGTCATGAAGGAGGCCACCACTAAAGATTACCACTTCTATGTACAAGACCAGCACTTACAATCACTACAATGCTGATGTAGACCACCACGACAATAACCATAACCGTGTAGGAGACCACCACTGGTAATCACCACAATTATATAGCACACCACAACTAACAATCACCACATTCATGTTGGAGACCATCAGTAACAATCGAGTTACGAAGGAGACCACCACTAGCAATCACCACAATTATATAGCACACCACAACTAACAATCACCACATTAATGTTGGAGATCATGAAAGCTACCAACACAATTAAGAAGGACGCCATCACTAACAATCACATCCACCATGTAGGAGACCAACGCTAGCAATCAACACCACCACTAGCAATCCACATAATCACGTAGGAGACCAGAATAAATTATTACCACAGCTGTAGCACAGATCACCACTATCAATCACCACAGTCACGTGGTTGGTTGGTGTTTTATAATGTTATAACTCGAATTTCGTTAAAAGTGACTGTAAGTATACATAGTGTAATATAACACAAGTACAATGGTTTTCTGTAGAGGATTCAGAGGAAGGTGGTTGACCATTTGATTTAGAAGTTTACAGACATTGTATTCAGAGTTATACATGTACCAACCATTAAGAAAATTCCAAAAAAAGTGAATATTATGCAACTAGTATGAATACATTAAAAATCATCAATATCACATGTTGCACCTTCAGTTCATATATCTATATAAATGCCAAGTATAACCGAAGAATGTATAAATATCTGTACGATACATTAGCTGCTTGTATCACTAGCAGTTTATGTCAGATACGACAGACCACAGGTAAGAGGGTTTTTCTTCGTTTGTTTTTTCTTTGTTTTGTCTTTGTTCTTTGTTTTGTTTTGTTTTTATTTGTCTGGAGTTTTTTTGTTGTTGTCGTATGGGGGTTGTTGTTGTTTTTGTTTTTGTTTTTTTGAGAGGGGGGGGGTTGTTTGGTTTTTCATGTTTTGTTTTGTTTTTATTTTTGTTTGTTTGTTTGCTTTTCTCTGATTTCATGTGCTTCATATTTAGAACATCTAATTATCGACTGAGATGGTAGAATTCCTACTTCACAATATGACAAGCTTTTTGACATTTTTCCATGTACAAGTATTAACATTCTTTCACCTGTGTATGGTATTAATGTTTTTTAAATGCTGCGGTATGTACCAGCCACGTCTGAGAATCGTTCCTTTCTTTGTCGAGGACAAATACTTGGTAAAAGGATATGAAATATAAAGCGTTAAGTCTACATTTTAAAGGTAACAGATTTTATGGTCGCTATCAATACCTTATTTCCTGATAAGATAGATCGTAGTCCGACATTTAGACTTCCTTATTTCGGAGGAGTTAGGTTGTCTACATTACCATTTTACCCCACTTTATTTTTAAACTGAACATGCCAATTGTGATTAAGGTTCTGCCGTTTCCTATTTCTGTGACTACGAATAATACTAATTCGCATATACTTATGAGATCACAGCAGTAGGAGCGGTCGGCAGGGAATGCCTACTCTGTCGTGGCATCTGATCCCACTTTTGTTTTCACAGGGGTCCGTGAGTCATGCTGTGCGGACTTTGTGAAAATCTGAAAGAATTTAAGATATGGGATTCAACCGTTCTATATAAAGAATAAAAATACTACTGGATTTCGCTTTTGCATAATTAAAAAAATATATAGATAAATGAATTATTCAATAGATAACATAAAATAAATAAATAAATAGATAATTAAATAAATAAAAAAAAAAATAGATAAATAAAAATCATTTAAAGCTGTGAGCAGGAGATCGTTCTAATGGGAATACAGATAATACTTTGTTTTTAATTGTAATTTAATTCATCGATTTGATTTTTTTTTTCGAGTATCTGCAAATCAGGGAACCGTACTTCCTTTCCTAGCCATCACTACACTTTGGATATTTAAAGTAAAATATTACATCCTTTATATTAAACTTGTTATTAGCTGTAACTGCCGTTAGACAATTATATGCAACATGATGGTGATGTATACCAGCTTGAATTAATCTTATGCTGTGACGTGTAAAAGTGGCTTGACCAGTGAATATAAGATCATCCTCCGTCCTCTGTTGTACCTTATCTGATAAATGTTTCCTCCAGAAGTCCGCCATTGCCTATATTTTGTATGTTGCCCTGTATTATAAATAATTTTATGGGACTACTGTCTGATATTTGACTATATTGTAAAAATACGAAAGTAACCGGTGCCACATAATTATAGCACTAACAACAATGTACACGGTGAACATTCACCGACCCCTGAAATTCAGAGGTGAGACCGGGTGCCCGGGGGAGTAAGTGTCTCCTGTTTGGCTAGCCATACCCGCCTTAAATTCAGGATATATACAGGAATGTCAACAAACACGGTGTAGAAAGTACCAGAGCGACACATCAGAAAAAAAGAGTATAATAACACTTAAGTCAAATGGTTGTAATTGCAGATCATAAATTATGCTGTATAAGATAGAACGAAGATAATCACTTCTTATTAATTAAATTTTAAATTGATTAGGTAATCGTAACAATAAAAGGGAAATTACATACGAAAAGTCAGATATATATTGACATTTATTAAGAATGATATGCATTTTTTTTCTATTTTCTTTTTTTTTCCTCAGCAAAAATGAAAACGTTTGCATTTGTATTGATTATGGCTGCGTTACTTTGCATGACCCTGAATGGAGTGAGCGGCCATCCCTGTCATATTAAATGTGGCCCGATCAGGAACAGATGTCAGCGGAATGAAACGGAATGTATGAACGCATATAGCAAATGTTTGTCTGATTGTGCGCCATGGTCATTATGGATTGTAGAATGAATACTTTAAGCTTTTGATAACACGTCAGAATGTGGCGTTTATTACTACTACACTAAAGGAATTAACATTAGTTTTGATTTTGTTTTTCTATACTAGCTTGGCGGTACGCACAGCTGTATTTCGAGCAATATTATAACAATGAAAAATGTATACCACCCCACATTCTGTATTTATTTCACGTACCGGACAAGTTTTAACTTAAAGATAACAATATATATATATATGTATATATAACAATATATAAGAAATAAAATATGAACCATGTTATTGATATCATGTATAAGACCTAACCATTGGACAAACATGTGGAATCTGAAGGGTAAACAAAACCGGTGTATGGAAAACAGACATTAAAAAAGAGAAAGAAGAAGCATGTACCTAGGTCCCACGGTTTCATTGTCTCATCAGGAAATTACAACGTACCGTAGGTATCCAGAATATTATTCATTATCCTGCATAACAGATTGTTTATTGTACATGGACACCGTATCGACGATATAAGTTACATATATTTCCATACGGTTTTCTACTTAATTTCTTTGACACCTAGGTCTTCTGAATAAACGATGCAAACAGAATTAAGGAATAAGGAATAAAAGAAATACGGAATTAAATCATCGATGTATCCTTTTTCAGAAATCAAATTGTCAACATGGTTTTATATATTTAATTTTATCATTTGTTAAGAAGAGTTGCCGACGAGTTACGTAGATTGCAGAAGAAAAAATAAAAAGGTTAGGAATTGTATTGAATTGGTATGATGTCGTTATATGTACATGATGCATTAGGAAACGCCAGTCTAGGTTGGTAGGTTGTCACTTTGTAAGAAGTGTTTACTACAACATATAAAGAGTAAACTTCAAGTTAAAATCTGGAAACATTCTCACACCTCGGAACCGCCTAGTTCCGATAGGTACCTGGCTGTCGGCTGAGGTACATGTACAAATGACACTAATTCCTGTCGTATTTTACATTAAAACTGCACCTCTGCCAGCTGTGCATGGTGAGAAGAATCAATTAGAGAAACTATTGAACCTAACTTTGTATCCATTGTTACGAAATACATGAGGGTAAAGCAGATTCTTATATTAAATTATGAATATATTTTCACGGGAATACTGTACATACATTTCCACTCGTACATACTTGAACAACAAAAGAATAAATGTCGTGACTTAACCCGTGTAGAGGCACGATGTGCCGGGATTAAATAGACAAAAACAATCACATTAAGTGTAACTGCTGTAGATGCTAATGTGATACGTTTTCAATGCATAATTGTGCATGAGTCATTATAGATACTGGCGAAGGACCAGTCCCCGGCTAAGACCAGTTACCGGCTAAGGACCAATCCCCGACTAAGAACAGCTACCGGCTACTACATGTTAGTCATTAAGGTTATTCAAAACGTGAATTTACGAAACCTTCATATGTAATATTTAGTTTCCTATGTACAGTTAGGTGCAGTCATAACCTTACATAAAGTAACTTCAAGTTTACTTTATGACTGCTTTTCACGTTTTCTTGGCGACAACAGAGTAAACTTAGAATCAAGTTTAGTAGTAAACTTGATTCCAAGTTTAGTACTAAAGCTGATTCCAAATTTTCTCCAAGTGCACTTCAAGTGTAGGGTACTTTCTATATACATGTACATTTACTGTATTTTTCTATTAAAACATTTTTTTATATATAAAATATGCAATTGTACATCATAAGGCAATTATTTCTATCGGGTTATAAAAAACTGGATAATTGTAATAAACAAATGTGAAAAGTAAACTTGGTGTCAGGTGATAGTAAACTTGAAGACGGGATTACTTTAAAGTAAACTTTATGACTGGTTTTCAGGACGAAAAACTAAACTTGAAGTGCACTTGTCAAGTGCACTTGAACGTAAGGTTAGGGATGCACCCAACTATATTGTAGAAAATCACGTAACATGTGAAAAATTCCCGTTTCAGAAGCCGAAATAACGTAGTAGACGGTAACTGGTCTTAGTCGGTAACTGGTACACTACCAGTACTGTACACATCCCTTTTATGTTTTTTTTTCAGCTACCCCATCCGATTTAATATTTTACTGTCTATATATATACTGAAAATCGTGGACATGTAGTGCCGAATTACATTTATTTGTTTCCTTTGTATAACCTCCTACGAATATTTCCCCGCACTTACGATTTTGTTATAGGTTGTTTGATTCCCCCATTTACTTTTTGAATATATGAGTCGGCTTCCTTTATTTGATATTAGAGTGTTTTAAGGATATGGTGCATATTTTGGGTGTTTTATCGGTACATTAACTTTTCGGTACAATTACAAAAAACCACAAAAAAAAAAAAAAAACAAAAACAAAAACAAAAAAAGAAAAAAAAAAAACAAAACAAAACAAAAGAAAACAAACAAAAAAAAAAAAACAAAAAACAAAAAACCAAAAAAAAAAAAAAAAAAACCAAAAAAAGAAAAAATAAAAAAACACCCCCCCCCCCAAATCACTTAGTTGTATCAGTCAAGCTTTTGATTCTTTATTTTTTTCTTCTTTAAGTATATATATATATATATTTCTTCAAATAACATTCGACGAAAATATATTTATGGTGGTAAATCATTGGCAAAACGGTTATCGTTTGGATCCCAACATGTCACATTCGCTGTGACGTAAACTATTTCTCTAAGCTAATAAAACTCACATTCAGTATAACCGTTATTATACCACTCACATTTAGTAAATAAAGACTATAAGGAAGAGGAACATGAATACACACCAATGCAATGGTTTCTGCAGACGAATCAGAGGAAGGTTTTAAAACATCTAGTTTTAGAGAAAAAGATGAAAAAAAAGTGAATATTATGCAATTTATCAACAATGAAAAATCATCAATATCACATACGATAAAAATATATTAAATACGACGTCTCGCAAGTAAAATGTTTCATCGGTTTTTCTCTGCTTTCTATTCTTTTCATGTGTGTGTGTGTTCTATTTTGTTTCGTTTTTTATTTTATCATTTTGTTTCTTTTAATTACATAAATTTTTGACTTTAAACATTACCAAAACAACAACATTGACGTTTAGTTTCAAAGGGTTTAAGAATGTTTGTACCTCTGTGTCTATAGATATTTTACAATTAATACAATGAAATCGAGAGGTGTAAGTCTGGGGAATTACTACATCCCATACGGAATCTATAAGGACACAAAATAGGACAAATGAACTAATAATAGCCAGCTTTGAAATTAGACATACTATCATACTGTGAAATTTTGTGTAGAATTATACTTCTACATCGACAATATGACATTACGTTTAACGTTAAGACAGACTTGTAAATGGCTCGTATGCAGACTTTTTCGTAAGCGTTGCACACTGATAGAGCGGTTAGGGCTCAATGATGGGACTTTACAGTGGAGACTTCTGTTTAATATCGATCGAGATGGTAGACTTACTACATCATATTATAACAAAGTGCTTGACTTTAATTTCCGATTGTAAATTTTCTATATTCAAATACAAGTAGAACGATTCCTTTACCACTGACATATGGTGTTTATGTGTGACAAATAATCCTGTATGTCCGAGCTTTGTCGGAGTATCGTTTTACTTTTATATGTCGAGAATAATTACTTGGATAAAAGCTACTATCACGCCTTAAGTCAACATTCTACAAATTCTACTGCAGCTATAAAGATTTTATTTGCTTATATGATAAATCTTTGTTTGACATGTTGACTTCCTGATTTCAGACTAGTTAAACAATTTAGATTACCATTTTTCATACTAAAATATACCGATTGTGACTACTGCTGAGTAATATTACCTTGCACATATACTGTTATGTTGTTTGGACTTTATGTCGTGGAAACAGAAACTGTATCTCAGATTTTTACATATAAACCACTACAATATGTCATTCTTCCGTTCTGTAGAAAGTATAAGAAAACGCTGGCGTTATTTTTCTGGATTTCAAAAATAAATAAATAAATAAATGAATAAATAAAATCATAACAAGTTTTTTGGTGTGAAAAAGTTATTGTTCTATAATACATCTATGTTCTACAATATAAAACGAAAAACAAATTGTATCTTATCCAATAAACAAGCAATCGATTAGATAATTCTAACGAGTTATGCAACATTGCATACGAAAAATCAAATACATACATGTACTGACACGTACAAATATAATGTGAATTTTTGTTGTAGGCAGAACTTCAACAAAGATGAAAACATTTGCATTTGTGTTGATTATGGCTGCGCTGGTATGCATGAACATCAATGATGTGAGCGGCGGGTCCTGCGAAGATAACTGTCGCTCGATCAGGAACAGATGTCTGGGAACTTATTCGCAATGTGCGTCTGCATTTAGAATATGTAAGGGTAGATGTGAGTTATATGAGACCATGAGTTCATGGCCTTGAGTGTTTTAAGATTTTGGAGATAACATGTCATTAAATGCATATTACTAAAGCGAGATTAAGTGTTGTGTTTATTCCTATTACAATGAAGTAATTGAAAGGCTATTGCATGTTTATGTTAGGTACATAAAAACTATTTGTAATGGTTTTTGTCTGTACTTCGACACTTTCTTGGCGGTACATACATTCGTACTATGAACAAACAATATCTTACAGTAAAAAATGTATACCACTCACATCTGGTATTTGCTCATGTAGCGGAGAAGTGTGAACATAAATCATATTTGTTTTATATATCACGGAATATAACATGAGTCATATAATAGTATAAAACCAACGAAATGGAAAAATATAAGGTATACAAAATCAGCAGAAAGGAAAATATACACAAATAAACCAAATGAGAGACCAAAGAGGATTCCACTAAGAACGATTGCTTATTCTCAAAGAAATAACAATTTATGTTGTGTACAATAATTTGAGTATTTACTTTCCATACTATATGTGGAAATTCTGTAAAGCGGTTGATGAAAAGACGGTAAAAATATGTCAGCAAATCATAATTCTTGGCAGTCATTTTCAGTAAAATAATGGGTCAATAGATAAAATTTTGGTATAGTACCCTGATAACTTACTTCCCTTAATATTTGGTGATTCTCATTCACGCATTGCCGAAGCATAACCAACGTTAAGCAAGGTTTTGTAAACCAATGTATATCCACAGTCAAAGGAAATGGTGTCAGTGTGCTGATCGTAAATCGTTGTTTTACTTACATGCTATTAAAAATGTCTGCGATAAACCATAACCTATCGATGATACCTTGAAAACCATGGTGCAACCGTCGGTTGTGTACGAATTAAAGCGTTGGAAAATTGGACACCCGTGCACATCCGCCAAGAGTCCGCACAATGTTCTGTGTGTGTTTACACATATCGTACAAGTACACTGCAGACACCTTGTAATGTTGTTAATTTGATATTAATACGGCTCATAGATCTCTGTACTCTAGATCGGTGCTTATTAATAAGTAATAACCTTAAGTTCTCTGATTAAGAAAATAAACTTGATAGATTCACATTTCATGAAGTTTCTAATAAACATTAGCATCTTATTACTTTCATTGTCTTCCATGATCTTTGGATGCCATAGTGAAAATAAACATGAAGGTTTTCTAGAAAATTCAGTAATTTTATTATTATTTTTTATATACTTTCGTATGCAACATATATTATATGTGCTTGCCTTCTCAAGACGTCGCTGTCGTAACATATCAAAATGCATGTTACGGCATAACTTTCTCGTAACTGGCTATAATTCGTTGTATGAATAAGACATAGGGCACAGAGTTAGGGATAGGGATGTTTAATTCAAATTCTTTTTGTAATCGCATCATTTGTCCTCCACCCGTTTACCGACTACACAGCGCGATATTGAGGGCGTTTCTGGGAGCCCCGCGATTAAACATCAGAACAGCGGTAATCAATTGGCCTTTGCTGACTTTGAACTGCGCCGTTATCACACAGGACTTCAAGTGTATGTTTTTCCCTAGATACTATATTCAACAATTATGCCCTTAAATAAACAGGGTCACTCCTGCGCACTTGCTCTCACCTCTGAATTTCAAGGATCAGTTAATATCCACTGTGATACATTGTTGTTTATGTGATACTCATGTGACACCACTTACTTTCGTATTTTGCATTAAAGCCACATCCATCATACATGGATGTGTAATGTTGATCGAGTAAACAGATACTTGTTCACTCTGGTCATCCCTGCATCAGTTTTAGAACTTAGATTTGTCTAAGTCGCATATGCATGATGCCGCATTAAACGTGTGTATTCATTGACTTTTCTCTTATCCTTCAATTAAAGTGAAGGATCCCATGATATTCACACATATACATGTATCAACCATAAAGAACACTTAGAAAACGTGATTAGTATGCAAATTATCACCGATCAAAAATCATCAATATCACTTTCAGTTAACTTCATATATACGTGTATATGGCAACGATAAACGAAACGTATATAAATTCCTGTACGTTACATTAGCATCTTATATCAATCGCACTTCATATCAGATACGATAGCCCACAGGTAAGAAGGCTTATTCCTCTCTTTTTTGTTTGTTTGTTCTATTGTTCTCTATCAATTCATATGCTTCATATTTAGAGCTTCTACTTGGTGTTCCTTTATTTATCGAGGACAACTACATGTAGAAAAAGTACTATTACATGGATATGAGATATAATGCCTTAACTCAACATTCTGCTAATTTTATGGCCGTTATGAAGACCTAATTTCCTGATCTGATGCATCTTTGTCTCACATTTTGACTTCCTCATTTCAGAGGAATGACGCCGTCCACATTTCCGTTTTACAATATTATATTTCTTACACCAATAATGCCAATTGTGACTACGGCTGTACCGCTTCTTATTTGTTTGAGTGCGTAAAATACTAATTTGCATATACTAATAGCATTATGACGGGTTGATCTGTCGGCAGGTGATGTTTACTCCCCCATGGCACCTGATCCTACCTCTGTTTTCATAGGGGTCCGTGAGTCATATTGTTTTGACTTTGTTGTGGAAATTGGAACAATTTAGATATGAGAGATTATGTTTCTGTATACAGTATACAATAGAACTAGCTTTCATTTTTTTTTTTTTTTGTGGAATTAAAAAATATAAATAAATAATTTTTTAATAAAATATTACATTCTTAATGTTAAATTTGTTATTAGCCGTGACTTCCGCTACACTATTAATTTAGAAAACGGAAGACATCTAACAAAGCTTTATGACACAGATTACCAAGGGCATGCACACAAAACATGATAATAGTAAAATATACAAGAAAAAACATTACAGAAATATTCGATTGTGCTGCGGTTATGATATTGACTTAGCACGGTAAATTGAAGTGACAAACGCCACTCAATTTTTGCGGTTAACTGGTTTACGGGCACCCACCGTCCCACTCACCGCAGAAGCAGCAGAATCAAAGAGTACTCATTTTAAATTTTTTAAACAATCCTCCAGATAGCTAACAAGGATCAACAGATTTCTCAAGAAGAGAGCTCATAAAAATTACAATGAGGTATAACATTTAGAATAATCCTATTCTGTGACGTTAAAGACTGGCCTGAACAATGAATATAAGATCATCCTTCCTCCTCTGTGGCACTGATCTGATATTTGCATCCTCCAGAGTTCCGTCAAATCATATATTTGTTTGATATTTCACTATATTGTAACATGCGTAAGTAACTGGTGTCACATTACTTTAGCACTAAGAACAATGTGCCTAGTGAAATTCAGAGTTGAGACCAGGTCCGCGAGAGAAGAGAGCGTCTCCTATTTGGCTAGCTACTCTCACTCTTAATACCTTGAAATATAGACGGAACAAATATAATTCAGCATTGTATATATACATGAATGTGAACGAACACTGTAGAAAGTGCAACTGCCACATTACATAAGGAAAATAGGTATAATAACACTTAAGTAAAATACTTGTAATTGCACACAACGAAGACAAGTAATTCTTTTTCATCAAACTTTGAATTGATAAGGTAATCGTAAAAATAAATGTGAATTTGCATACGAAAAGTTAAATAAATACATGTATTAACACGAATTAAGAATAATATACATTTTTTTTTTGTTGCTGAATACATAGATTTCTCTAATGTCAACAAGGAAGTACATATCACCTTCGCTCTATATTCTAAATGGCAGCTAATTTTATAATAATGAAATATGAGCCTCTACCACTTTCCAAAACCACGAATGTGAATCACATTCGTATTAAATTTGTCATTGCCATTAAATGTCAGAAAAGGTGATATCATAACATTGAAGCCACAACCTCTGACTACAGCGGTATAAGCGTCGGTGGAATACAGAACAAAACTATCCGTGTCATTCATATTAATTTATTGTGGTTAACAAACCATATTTGTAACAATTTGATTAATATCCTTCCTTTAATATACTAACTATAATTATCTTTTTATCATTTAGTTAAATAGAAACGCTGTTGATAAGCAATGTATATCGGCGTCATCAAATTAACTCTAATATTTCACGTAGTGTCAAGCCAAACTAAACGTGAAAACTATATTTAACACACCACTCTAATGTATGACGACAGTTATCAATAATGTTTATGAGAAAGCACTAGAGGGATGGTTGTACAGTTCAACACGGCATATATATAACACTTAATTCATGTCAACAAATATTGATTTAACACTTGCACGGATTTAAAAATAAATATTCAAATAAATCGGGGGACGGAATTCTAACTCGACCAAGGGATAAATTCTATGATTGTCGGGAAATGTAATTGTAAAAAGAATTGTTCATTTCATTGAAATCAGCGCATGTACCAGGCCATCCTGATGGATCATATCTCCTTTCCACTGTGTCTGTAGCTTCGATCCATTGTTAACCGACGGTAATTTTAAAAAAAAAATGCAATTCATGTATTATGATTGTTTATGGCTAGTGATTGATTTGATATGAAAACATTTACTTAACAAAGATGTCTTTGTCGCCCATCCCCTATTCTTCCTGCCGGAAAGGGGGCACAAACAATGGTTGAATCTGTAACTGAAGTATAAAATTAGTTTAACCTCTCCAAATCTCCACCTTTTTTTGACAATTGCTTAAGTGTTGATTGGAGATGGTTATAAATATCGAAACCCAACATAGAATCGATAGATCTAATTTTCACGAGACGATCTAAACATTTTGCACCATAAGTACAACAGACTGTGTCTGAAATGTGAAATTTAAACGGACGATATCAAAGCACTACCATGTGCCAATTATAGTAGAACAGAGGGTAGGCAATTGTTTGTAATTCAGAAATTAGTTCTCAAGAATTAATTACAAAACTAGATCTAATTTTAAACGAAAAAATACGAAAAAAAAGTGTATCACTTTTTGAACGCCAATTTGAACGTCACATGCAGACTAGATCTACAATTTTTGAATTTCCAGTTGTGTCTGATTTTATGATTATACCAGTCGCTGTTAGAGATCCTTTGTCTGGACAAACATGTTCATTGAAATTTAATTCAATACATCATGTAGATTAATATCAATTTTACAACATCTTGTAAAAAGCTGTAGATCTAAATCTTAAAAGTAAACAAACAAACAAAAAAAGATATCGATGTATAAACTAATAAGATACATTGGGGATTAAAATTAGCGTCTAGAAAAGAAGACTTAGGAAGGATTTTCAGAGTAACAGAGGAATAGTAAGGTTTTCCGTGACATTAGAAACGATCAAACGATCTTAAAATAACAAAAGAAATTAGAAGTAACTAAATAAATGAAGATGAAACTCGCATATTTTTATGTATATAAAAGCAATATAGCAATGTATAAAGAGGTGCTTAGACATCAAATCACGATATTCTAATTTTCTCTTCGGAAATTCCGGTCACCCCCACAGTAATTTTCAAAGTTGTTTTATACACATGCATATACATGTACTAAGAGCTCAAACGCACCCGACTTACAAAACGTAGAAATACTGTTGAATTATTCACAGTGACTAGAAATGCAAGTCCGTTATAAATGTTTTGTATATGAAATGCATTTGATCCTTCTCCATATAATTTTTGACAGTGTCACTGTGTGAAATAAAACAAGGTTTCAGTGCCAGGTTTCAGTGCAATATTATGTGTTTGTACCATTAATTGTTCATTTTGATGCACATAGGTCTTAGTATATTCTGAGACAAATGTATAAATAAGAATGGTTTAACAACCACAACGACCATTTCGAGGTTCAAAATATTTTCTACTTGTACCGAAACGCCTTATTTCTGTACCATAATGACAGTGTACCGAAACGCCCATACAGCGAAACATTTGTAATCCCTACTTAGTCCGAACGCCTGGGCACCTCTGAATAATTATATAAATAAACAATGCAACAGACTTTGTAGAGTATTGGTGTTTAGTCGAATAAAGAAATGAGGTCATGCACACAAGTGAAGATGTGCATATATGTCAAACACATGTTTTTAATATACCTTTATCTCATAATATCAAAATCTAGCTATTTTAGCAAATTTCAGTATGTAAAGCAGAAACTCTTCAACTTTAGTTGCTGAATTTGAAAGTTATGTAAGTATCGCATGATTTGTTTGGGGACGATATTTTGTTACTGTTTAGGGCGGAAGAACACTCGGGTAACATTGGTTTCCAAATTTGGATGGACGGTGGCTTGAGGAAGCTGATTATATCACAATCAAAGGATGTATATTTAAAATTAATAAATAATCCTCCATGTAAAGAACAAGGGTCAACAGGTATCGCATATCGAGAGGTCATAAACATATGAACACGTAAGGTAATGTAAAACACATAATGATATAAAAATATATGCGACATCAACATGATAAAAAGTGTTGTGCCAGTTTGGAATCGAGCTAAGACCTTAGATGCAGAATTTTATACAGGTCTTTGTTACCTTTAAACAAACAACTTCAAATATTTTTTGTTACTTTAGTTATTTTATGGGTTCCTTGATTGAACCCCTCCCTTTACAGCATCTCTGAGTTGTTTACAGTTATCTATTAGTTTATATTAAACATGTGGATATGGTTCATATGTTGGGTGTTTTCTTAGTACGTTTTACTTTTCGAAACAAAAACTGGAAATAAATAACCATGTAGGACCACCATTAACAATCGCCGCTGTCATGAAGTAGACCACCGCTAACAATGACCACAACCAGGTTGGAGACCACCACTAACAATCTCTACAGTCCTGAAATAGACCACCACGAACAATCATCATAACCATGCAGGACACCACCACTAGCAATCATCACAATTATACAGCAAACTACAACTAAGAATAACCACATTCATGTTGGACACCATCCATAGCAAGCAATATAGTTACGAAGGAGACCACCACTAGCAATCAACACAATCACATAGTAGACCAAAATAAACAATTCTGTAGAAGATTCAGAGAAAGGTCTTTAACCATAGACTTTAGAGGTTCACAGACATTGTATTCACACATATACATGTACCAACCATTAAGAGAATTACGAAAAACTAAATATTATGCAAACTAGTAGGAATGAAAATCATCAATATCATATGTTGCACCTTCAGTTAACTTCATATATCTATATAAATGTCAAGTATAACCGAAGAGTGTATATATGCCTATACGATACATTAAGAGCTTATATCACTAGCAGTGTATGTCAGATACGACAATCCATAGGTAAGGAGGTTTTTGTTTTTTTTGATTTTGTTTTGATTTGGTTTTATTATTATCTTTTTTTCTTCTGATTTTATGTGCTTCATATTTAGAATAGAATTACTATTTCATTTTATGACAAGCGTTTTAATGGTTTTTTTTTTCATTTAATTAACTTTCCATATACTAGTAGTATCATTCTTTGGCCTTCGTATGGTATTAATATTTTTCAAATTATCCGGGGGGTTTTTTCGAGCCACTTTTGAGAATCGTTCCTTTATTTGTCGAGGACTTGGTGAAAACTTACTATTACGAGGATATGGGATATCATGCGTTAAGTTAACATTCCAGAAATTTTATGTTAGCTATTAATATCTTATTTCCTGATATTTCTGATATTACCATTTTACTTACTATTATAGTTGATTATAGTTGTCCTTAAACTTTTGACTTTTTATAGAAAAATATTACAGACTTCATACTAAATTGTTTTTAGCAACTCGAAAAATCCTATGCTGTGACGTTTAAAAGTGGTTTGAGCAGTGAATATAAGATTACCCTTCGTCCTCTCTGGCATCTTATCTGATATCTGCTTCCTCCTCCAGAAGTCCGCTGTTACCTATATCGTATATTTTGTACGGTATTATAAACAATTTTATTAGACTACTGCCCGACATTTCTCTATATTGTTAAATACGAAAGTAACTGGTGTCACATGAATATGGCAATAAAAACAATGTACCACAGTGGACATTCACGGACCAAGTATATTCAGAGGTGAGACCAGGTGCCCGAAAAGAGTGAGTGTCTCCTGTTTGGCTAAGCACACCCGTCTTAAATACAGACGAAACAAACACAATTTAGCACTATATATATACATGAATGTGAGCCAACTATTCAGGAAAAATGGTATAAGAACACTTACGTCAAATAGTTGTAATTGCAGATCATAAATTATGCTGTATAACATAGAACGAAGACAATTATTTCTTATTTATTAGATTTCAAATTGATAAGGTAATTGTAACAATAAATGTGAAATTGCATACGGACATTCAGATATATATTGACACTAATTATTTTTTGTAGCGAGAACCTCTGCAAAAATGAAAACATCTGCATTTGTTTTGATTATGGCAACATTGCTTTGTATGACCACCACTGGTGGGAACGGCATGCCGTGTGAAGAAATTTGTAGCCCGACCAGGAACAGATGTCAGGGAAATAATACGAAATGCATGAGGTCATATAAGAAATGTTTGTCTGATTGTGTGTCATGGTTCTTAAGGGTAACGTAAGGAATATTTTAAACTTTTGGAGATGACATGTCGGAAACACGTCATTGTGGTTTTTATTGCTACCAAAATAAAGTATTCAAAAGAATGTTATTTTTGTTTTTGTTTTTCTATACTTGCTTGGTTGTGTGCACAGCCATAATAAAAGCTTGTACTTAGGTCCAAAGATGAACCTCAAGATGATCTTTTCCTTTTCCATCAACACCCTGCAGTTCATTGATACCATGTTATTTTATTTTTATTTATCTAGTTTTCATAGACGCCTCTTGTGCTTAAACATGTATTCTATTTTAGAACTTACGTGATCAAACATTTTTACACGTGGTCATGTAATCAAAAATATCTCCTTTTCACATGAATATAAAAAGGGATATATTTTTTTTAAGTAAAACTTTAATTCTCTCAGTTTGAAACTTCCTCTCTCCAAGAATCCATTTCACAAGAGACTTGATCAGATTATTGTTTCTTCTAATAAATTGTAAGTGTATACATCTGCCACAAACTGGTGTGTGTAATAGGTTTCTAGCTCCAACCTTCCCACTTCCTGCAATAACCGTGCAAAAGAAAGGACACATATTTAAAACTTTATAGCACTAACATCAAGGAATATATTTGTGAGATATAATGATATATTTAACATTCGTAGGAGTGAGCTGTGTTCTGCCCATCTGGAAGCGAGCTTATATTCTAAGTTTCTACTTGGACTGTAAATTCAACTAAGGATTGTTTGCACTTCGCTGACATCGCATCTCCTGTGCTTGAACAGACCAAAGGTAAAACATTGCGATTTCCAGTGCTTTTATTTTTACTAATAACCTGCCACCTCTCTAACATGGAATCGCTGTGTAATAACGTGCGATATTATCACTGACGGACTTTACGGCATGGTGTGTATTTCACATTGCTTAAGAATCGTTTCGATTTTTCGTGAAAAGAAGTAAAATTAAGCTTTGTTCTTGTTATTTTACTCATGTTCTGATAGGGTGTGACTGAAATACTTATATACTGTATTAAACCACACTCCTGTTTTCGCCGTAATAAACTATTTTCAGTCTTCTTATTGCGGGTTTGGCTAGCAAAACAGTAGACATTTCCATCATCCGGCCACCGAGTCTCACCCAATTTCCAGGTATATATGACTGTAGGCTTGAGGTACAAATGACAATTATGCTTCCATTGAACCTGACATTGTATCCAGGATTACGAAATAATGAGAAGAAAACAGAATCCTATAGTAAAGTATGAATATATTATCACTCGCGCATAATTGGACGAATAAACAAAAGAACAAATGCCGTTACTAAACCCAACGTTGTGTGTAGAGGCACGATGTGCTAAGCATAATAGCATTATGTACTTCAGATTTAGTATAACTGCTGCCAATATTAATGTGATACGTTTTAAATGCATAATAACCACGGGTGTGTTATAATGCGATATGTTGATTACAAAATGCAAAATTGTACGTAAGTCACTGTGTGTGTTTACGCATATCGTACAAGTACACTGCAGACACCGTGTAATGTTGTTAATTTGATAACATTACGGCTCATAAATCTCTGTATTATAGATTGGTGCTTATTAATAAGTAATAACCTTAAGTTCTCTGATTAAGAAAATAAACTTGAAAAAGCAGTACAATCAAAGAGCACTCATTTTAAATTTTATAAACAATCCTCCATAGCTAACAAGGATAAACAGGTTTCTCAAAAAGAGAACTCATAAAAATTACAATGAGGTATAACATTTAGAATAATCCTATTCTGTGACGTTAAAGACTGGCCTGACCAATGAATATAAGATCATCCTTCCTCCTCTGTGGCACTGATCTGATATTTGCATCCTCCAGAGGTCAGTCATATCATATATTTGTTTGATATTTCACTATATTGTAACATACGTAAGTAACTGGTGTCACATTACTTTAGCCTAGTGAAATTCAGAGGTGAGACCAGGTCCGCGAGAGAAGAGATACTTGTAATTGCATAAAACGAAAACAATTAATTCTTTTTCGTCAAACTTTGAATTGATAACAATAACTGTATACGAAAAATTAAATCTATATAAACACGTATTAACAATGATACGCATTTTTTAAATTGTTGCTGAATACATAGATTACTCTAATGTCAACAAGAAAAGTAGATATATCACCTCCGCTCTATATTATAAATTGCAGCTTGTCACTGAATGTCAGAAAAAGTGATATTATAACATTGAAGCCACATGCTCTGACTACAACGGTATAAGCGTCGGTGAAATACAGAACGAGACTATCTGTGCCATTCATATTAATTAACTGTGGTGAACAAAACATATTTGTAACAATTTGATCAATATGCTTTCTTTAATATACTACCTATAATTATCTTTCTATCATTTAGTTAAACAGAAACGCTTTAATATTTCATGTAGTTTCAAGCCAAACTAAACGTGAAAACTATATTTAACACACTCCCATGTAACATCTTTACACCACTCTAATGTATGACGAAAATTATGAATAATGATTTGGTATTAATCATCACCGGAGGGATGGCTGTACAGGTCAACACGGCAAAGCACCCGGTGCGCGGGAGACTTCACATTTTCTTGTGTGTTTTCGATGTGTATCTACATTTTCGTCTATATTGTTCAATCAAAGTAGTGGGAGTACTGATGGAAGGTGATTAATGATTGATTGGTTCTTATTTTACGTCACTCCACCATTATTTCATGTATATGATGACGGTATCTGCCTGATGCATTGCATACAAATTGATGCCTTTGCAACGGAACCCCCCCCCCCCCCCCCCCCCCCCCGAAGCAGTGAGGGGTCTTTTAAGTGTCACGCTTACCATGACACTGGACCTCGGTTTTTACTGTCTAGTCCAAAAGACAGAACACCAATGCGCCCAGGGCGTAAGGCGAACCCGGGACCTCTGGATCACGAGCAGAGCACCTTATCTACTAGACCACACCAGCTTAAGTGATTAAATAAGCACATTGTATAGTCAACAATAGCAACGTCTAGCGTCATTATAAGGCCGTCACTTAGTGTGAAGGAAGGAATTTGAAAGAACATGTATAGAAACATTCCCACACTGCCAAAAATTCTGTGAAATATTATTCAAATCCGTGCAATTGGTAAAAACTTATGGACTAGACAAAGATTTACTCATCATATACAATGGGACCTCACCTTGAATATATAACTTTGGTTCAAAGTCAAGACACACCCTTGGGTCATGGGCAACAGTTCTGTGAAATATTACGTATACTGGAATCTACGCAAGGGGTGAAAAGTTATAGCCTAGACAAAGACTTACCCATCAAATGCGTTGTGACCTTGACCTTGCGGATATAACCTTGGTTCAACGTCAAAATACACCCTCTGATCGTAGGCAACAATAATGTGAAATATTACTCAACTGTATACAAAGGGTTGAAAGATATGACACAGACTGATTTACCCATCAAATACACCGTGACCTTGACCTTGAAGAAACCTGTATTTCCTATCAGTCAAGGTCATGACACATTCGTAGGTCTAGGGCAGCAATTCTGTGAAATATTATTCAAATTCATGCATGATTGAGTAGATTGACAAATACTTGCTTTCCCAAGTGTTTTCCCACTCACCCATTTCGCCCCAAAAAGGGGAGGGGGGAATCCTGGATCTGTCACAGTTTATATCCTAAGGGATTTATAGAATCTGAATACATCTGACAATATCAGCAGGGGCCATATCTAATATACATACCTTATCAAATAATTAAAGATTTTTAAACTGAGGGTTGGGTGGTATATGACCCTAGATTAATATCAAAATAAATGAATAAGATAAAAGCAATAATTTCGTCTTTAATACATTTAAATATTTATGTATATTGTATATGTCTTTACATGAGGTCATTGAAGGGTTGTATGTGTAGTGTCGAAAACAATGTTAAATTCATGGACTTGATATGTATTCATTGGGAGTAAATAACTTGATTTGCAGATTTTGATATTTGGAAATACACAGAAACTCAGGGGGTAGATCCAGAACATCAACAGCTATAAGGGGGTGTGGGGGCATAGACGTATCTCGAGTGGGGAAAGTCTGCAAGGCCGAAAGGGTTGATTTGGGGGCGGCGTGTTTCAGGGGGTTTCCCCGAGAAAAATTAAAATATAGTGTATGTAAGCAAATTGAAAGACTCCGTAGCGTCTTTGAACTGTGTCTGCAGCTTCGATCAAGTTTTAACCGGCGATGATTTTGAAAAAAAAATTAGATGCAATTCGTAACATCTGTAGTGTATTATGATTGTTTCTGGCTAGTGATTGATTTAATATGAAAACATTTACTTAACAAAGATGTCTTTGTCGCCTATCCCTATGCTTCCTGCCGGACGGGGGCACACGCAATGTTTGAATCTGCACCTCAATCCCTGAAGTATGAAATTAGTTTAACCTCTCCCAATTTCCTCTTTTCTTGACAATCGCATAAGTGTTGATTTGAGAGGATTAGAAATATCTAAAACCAACATGGAATCGATAGATCTAATGTTCACGAGGTGATTTAAACATTTTGCACCATACCTACATGTGAAATGTGAAATTTAAACGGACAATATCAAAGCACTACCATGTGCCAATTATAGTAGAACGGAGGGTGGGCAATTATTTGTAGTTCAGAAATTAGTTCTCAAGAATTTATCACAAAACGAAATCTAATTTTAAACGAAAAAACGTGTAAAAGTTTCTATTTATCTCTCTATTTGCATCACTTTTTGAACGTCAATTTTAACGCCACATGCAGACTAGATCTACAATTTTTGAATTTCCAGTCGTGTCTGATTTTATGATTATGCCAGTCGCTCTTAGAGATCCTTTGTCTGGACAAACATATTCATTGAAATTGATTTCAAAACCCCATGCAGATTAATACCAATTTTACAACCTCTTGTGAAAAGCTATAGATCTATATCTTAAAAATAAACAAAAACAAAAAAAAAAAAAAAAAAGATAAAAAGATATCGATGTACAAACTAATGAGATACATCAGGGAATAAAATTAGCGTCTAGAAAAGAAGACTTGGAAGGATTTTCAGAGTAACAGAGGAATAGTAAGGTCTTCTTCTTCCAATACGAAGTGTACTCAAAAGTTGAGCGTTATACTTCATGTCTTCCGTGACATCACAAATGATCTTAAAAATAGCAAAAAGAAATTACAGCTAACTAAATACATGTAAATGAAACTCGCATATTTTTTATGTATATAAAAGCAATATATAATGTATAAAGGTGTGCTTAAACATCAAATCACGACTTTCTAATTGTCTTTTCGGAAATTCCGGTCACCCTCACAGTAATGTTCAAAGTTGTTTTATATACATGCATATACATGTACTAAGAGCGTAAAGCCATCCGACTTACAACAAGTAGAAATACTGTTAAATTATTCACAGTTACGAGAAATGCAAGTTCGTTGTGAATGTTTTGTATATGAAATGCATTTGATCTTCTCTATATGTTTATTTTGACAGCGTCACTGTGTAAAAAATCCTTTATGTCATACACTAACGTCATGCACTAACAAGGTTTCAGTACGAGGTTTCAGTGCAATATTATGTGTTTGTACCTTTAAGTGTTCATTTTGATGCACATATGTTTCAGTATATTCTGAGAAATATGTATAAATTAGAATGGTTTAACAACCACAACGACCATTTCGAGGTTAAAAATATTTTCTACTTGTACCGAAACGTCTTTTTTCTGTACCGCAAGGACAGTGTACCGAAAGGTTCTTGCATCGAAACATCTTATATCCCTTCTTTGTCCGAACGTCTTGGCACCTCTGACTAATTATATAAGTAAACAATGCAACAGACTTTGTACAGTATACATGTTTAGTCGTACAAGCAAATGAGGTTATGCACACAAGTGAAGGTGTGCATATTTATCAAACACATTAAAACAAATCAAAACGATTGATCTATCCTTAGGCGAAAGATAGCCATGATTAAGGAATAAACTTGTACGTTTTGACCGGCATACTGCAGCGCAGGAATATTTTAATAGAACTTTATCTCATAATCTCAAAATCTATCTATTTTAGCAAATTTCAATATGTAAAGCACAAATCCTTCAACTTTAGTTGCTAAAATTGAAATTTATGTAAGTATCGCATGGGGACTATATTTTTGTTACTGTTCAGGGCGGAGGAACACTTTGATAACATCGGTTTCCAAATTGGGATGGACGGCGGCTTAGGGAAGCTGATTACATCACCTCCCAAAAATAATGATAATAAAATAGAGATTTCCTAGAACATCATCCAAATACTAAAAACCCTTCTAAATCAAAAATGAAGGAAAGCCTATTGCATTAATGTTTCAGATACCATAGTTCTTATTACCTGCCATTCACATAAAATATATAGTAGTTGTGAAGTCAAATAGACAAACCAATATAATCTGCAAGCTTACAATTGTGTATACCATTGCCAACCTTACGATACTCAGTCCCTGACGAATATCATTTGGAAATCAAGTTAATGTAAAGCAATTAATGCCTCCTCGCGTGTTAAGATTAAAGAAAAACAGAAACTTTATTTTCAATGACAGCATACAATAGATCCGACTTGGTTCTAGATTTCAGAGGACCAAATTTATATTTACAAGTTAAATCAATAAATTAAATGCATACTAATCACATGTGCGTTGTAATATGATACCTATACCATACATCTTGAAAGCATATGCATGTATGCTTATATATACTTTATACGAGAAACTGTGGCCATGAGGTGCAGAATTGTACGCAGGATTTTGTTACCTTTAAACAAACAACTTCAAATATGTCTTTTAACTTTAGATATTTTATGGACTCCTTGATTCAACCCTTCCCTTTTTTGCATCTGTGAGATATTTACAGTTATCTATTAGTTTATTTTATGTTGGGTGTTTTCTTAGTACGTTTTACTTTTCGAATCAAAAACTGGAAATGAATAACCAAGTAGGATCACCATTTACAATCGCCACTGTCATGAAGTAGACCACCGCTAACAATGATCACAACCAGGTTGGAGACCACCACTAACAATATCTACAGTCATGAAATGGACCACCAAGAACAATCATCATAACCATGCAGGACAACACCACTAGCAACCATCACAATTATACAGTAAACTACAACTAACAATCACCACATTCATGTTGGAGACCATCAATAGCAACCAATACAGTTACGAAGGAGACCACCACTAGCAATCAACACAATCACATAGTAGACCACAATACACAATTCTGTAGAATATTCAGAGAAACGTCTTTAACCATAGAATTTAGAGGTGCACAGACATTGTATTCACACATATCCATGTACCAACCACTAAGAGAATTACGAAAAACTAAATATTATGCAAACTAGTAGGAATGAAAATAATCGATATCACATGTTGCACCTTCAGTTAACTTCATATATCTATATAAATGTCAAGTATTACCGAAGAGTGTATAAATATCTGTACGATACATTAAGAGCTTATATCACTCACTGTTTATGTCAGATACGACAATCCACAGGTAAGAAGGTTTTTTCTTTTTTTTTTTTCTCTGGGTTTTTTTTTTTTTTTTTTTTTTTTTTTTTTTTTTTTTGTTTGTTTGTTTTTTTATTTTTTTTATTTGGTTTTATTATTATCTTTTTTCTTCTGAATTCATGTGCTTCATATTTAGAACTTCTACTTGATATCGACCGAGTTGGTGGAATTACTATTTCATTCTATGACAAGCGTTTTGACGTTTTGTTTTGTTTTGTTTTGTTTTTTTTTCATTAGTTAACTTTCCATATACTAGTAGTATCATTCTTTGGCCTTCGTATGGTATTAATGTTTTTCAAATTATCCGGGGTTTTTTTTTTTAGCCACTTTTGAGAATCGTTCCTTTATTTGTCGTGGACTTTGTGAAAAGTTACTATTACGAGGATATGGGATACTATGCTTAAGTTAACATTTTACATTTTACCATTTTACTTTACTATATTTTTTACACTGATCATGCTGATTGTGACTACGGCTGTGCCGTTTCCTATTTCTGCGACTACGAATAATAATACTAATTCGAATATACTTATGGTATCACAGCGGATAGAACTGGTCGGAAATTGATGCTCATTCCTTCATGACACTTAATCCCACATTTGTTTTACAGGGATTAGTGTGTCATGTTGTTCAGACTTTCTTGTGGGAATCGGAATAATTTAAGATATGGGATTCTACCATTTTGTATAAAGTATAAAAATACTACAGGATTTCAGTTTTGCGGAATTAAAAAAAAGTATATAAATAACTAAAGAAATAAATAAAATTTATAAATAGATAAAAAAACCAGTCTGAGACTGTAAACAATAGATCGTTCTAACGGTATTACTGATAGAAGTTCTTTTAATTGTAATTTAATTCATCGAATTGATTTTACAATTTCGTAAATGAAAAGTATTTGCAAACCTGGGAACCATACTTCCTTTTGTGATTAAAGTTGTCCTTAAACTTTTGACTTTTTATAGTAAAATATTACAGACTTGATACTAAATTTGTTATTAGCAACTCGAAAAATCCTATGCTGTGATGTTTAAAAGTGGCTTGACCAGTGAATATAGGATCATCCTTCGTCCTCTCTGGCATCTTATCTGATATCTGCTTCCTCCTCCAGAAGTCTGCCGTTGCCTATATCGTATATTTTGTACGGTATTATAAACAATTTTATTAGACTACTGCCCGACATTTCTCTATATTGTTAAATACGAAAGTAACTGGTGTCACATGAATATGGCACTAAAAACAATGTACCACAGTGGACATTCACGGACCAAGTATATTCAGAGGTGAGACCAGGTGCCCGAAAAGAGTGAGTGTCTCCTGTTTGGCTAAGCACACCCGTCTTAAATACAGACGAAACAAACATAATTTAGCACTGTTTATATACATGAATGTGAGCCAACAATTCAGGAAAAATGGTATAAGAACACTTACGTCAAATAGTTGTAATTGCAGATCATAAATTATGCTGTAAAACATAGAACGAAGACAATTATTTCTTATTTATTAGATTTCAAATTGATAAGGTAATTGTAAAAATAAATGTGAAATTGCATACGAAAAGTCAGATGTATATTGACACTTATTAACCATGCATAGTTTTTTTTTTATGTAGCGAGAACCTCGGCAAAAATGAAAACAATTGCATTTGTTTTGATTATGGCTACATTGCTTTGTATGACCACCATTGGTGTGAACGGCATGCCGTGTGAAGAAATTTGTAGCCCGACCAGGAACAGATGTCAGGGAAATAATACAGAATGCATGAGGTCATATAGAAAATGTTTCTCCGATTGTGTGTCACATTTCTGGGTAAAGTAAGGAATATTTTAAGCTTTTGGAGATGACATGTCAGAAACACACGCGATTGTGGTTTTTATTGCTACCAAAATAAAGTATTCAAAAGAATGTTATTTTTGTTTCTGTTTTTCTATACTTGCTTGTCTGTGTGCACAGCCATAATTAAAGCATGTACTTACAGTAGGTCCATATATGAACCTCAAGATGATATTTTCCTTTTCCAGCAACACCCTGCAGTTCATTGATACTATGTTATTTCATTTATCAATTTTTCTGAGATGCCTCTTGTGCTTAAACAAATATTCTATTTTAGTAAGTGACCAAAGATTCTTACACATGGTCATGTAATCGAAAATATCCACTTTTCACATTAATATAAAAAAGGGATATATAGGTTTTTTTTATAAGTTTGTTTAAGTAAAAGTTTACTTCTCTCAATTTGAAACTTCCTCTCTCCAAGAATACATTTCACGAGAGACTTGATCAGATTATTGTTTCTTCTAATAAATTGTCAGTGTATACAACTGGTGTGTTTAATAGGTTTCAGCTCCAACCTTACCACTTCCTGCAATAACCGTGCAATAGAAAGGACACATGTTTAAAAGTTTATAGTACTAACATCAAGGAATATATTTATGAGATATGATGATATATTTAACATTCGTAGTAGTAAGCTGCGTTCTGCCCATCTGGAAACGAGCTTATATTCTAAGTTTCCACTTGGACTGTAAATTCAATTAAGGATTGTTTGCACTTCGCTAACATCATATCCCCTGTGCTTGAACAGACCAAAGGTACAACACTGCGATTTCCAGTGGTTTTTTTTTACTAATGACCTGCCACCTCTCTAACATGGAATCGCTGTGTAATAATGTGCAATAATATCACCGGCGGACTATACGGTATGGTATGTATTTCACATTGCATTAAGAATCCTTTTTGATTTTTTGTGAAAAGAAGTAAAGTTAAGCATTGTTCGTGTTATTTTACTCATGTTCTGATATGGTGTGAATGAAACACTTATATACCGTATTTAACCACATTCATGTTTGCGCACTTATGAATTATTTTCCGTCTTCTTATTGTGCGTTTGGCTAGCAAAACAGTAGACGTTTCCATCACCCAGCAACCAAGTTTCACCTAATTTCCATGTATCTATGACTGTAGGCTGAGGTACAAATGACAACCATGCTTCCATTGAACCTGACATTGTATCCAGGATTATGAAATGCATGAGAATAAAACAGAATCCTGTAGTAAAGTATGAATATATTATCACTCGCGCATAATTGGATAAATAAACAAAAGAACAAATGCCGTTACTAATGTAAAGATGATGGATAAATCCATACCATAAGTCTAAAAATCATGAAACCAGAGGAAATACAAAATCAGTGAAAATGAAAAACAAGTGGAAAATAACAAAATATGTCTACTTGAAGAGGATATGTGAACCCATGTGATGGAGTGAGATCAGGTGCCCGGGGAGAGTGAGGATCTCCTGCTTGCTAGGAACACCCGTCACATATACCCAGTAGAAAGAGTCAAATCGTGTAAATTCCATATGTATTGATATATGGAGAAGTCAAAGTAGGTAACCTCCTAGTATAGAAGGTGTCAAATCAGTGTAAAATGATCGGAATCGGTCTCATTCCAGAATATCATTTAAAAGTCCGGATAACGAAATATCATATGGAGTAATACGTGTCTCGTAACGACCGTAGAACTTCCTCAGTGACGTTGCTAGTCTAGCACATATATAACCCTGGTTGAGCAGCTTAACTGAAAGTCGCCTAGCCCTCAGAACAAAGTCAAACCCAACGTTGTGTGTAGAGGCACGGTGTGCTAAGCATAACAGCATTATGTACTTCAGATTTAGTGTAACTGCTGCCAATATTAATGTGATACATTTTAAATGCATAATAATTACGGGTGCGTCATAATGCAATATGTTGATTACAAAATGCAAAAGTGGACGCAAGTCATTTTGTACACTGTGTACATTCTTTATGCTTTCTTTTCCTTTCAATTACCCCATGCATTTTAATACACCACTGTACAGAGCACTGATACCATACATCTTAAAAACATATATGCGTATGTATACTTTAAAAGACAAATTGCGCACAATTGAATGTAGGACCACCACTCACAAATACAGTCATAAAGTAGACAACCGCTAATGATCACCACAACCGTGTAGGAGATCACCACTTACAATTACCACAGTCAAGGAGGAGAATCCCACTTACAATCACCACAGTATAAGACAAGCTCATATATCATGTCGTCATATATATCATCAATATCACATGTAGCACTATCAGTTAACTTCATACATATGTAAAGGTCAAGGATAAACGACAAGTGTAGAAATACCTGTACGATGTATTAGCTGCTTATATCAGTTGCAGTTTATGTCAGATACGGCAGCACACAGGAAAGAACGTTTTTCCCCTTTCTTTTTGTTTCTTTGTTTTGTTTTGTCTGTTTTTCCCCTCAATTCAGGTTATTCATGTTTCGAACTGCTTCTAGATATTGGCCAAAATTGTAGTATTACTATTTCACATTTAGACAAGCGGTTTGACTATACTTTTCTTCAGTGTTCAGTTTCCATATACAGGTAGTAACATTCATTTACCTGCGTATGGTGTATATATTTTGGTAATGTTTTAATGTGAGAATCGTTCCTTTATTTTTCGAGGACAAGTACTTAGTGAAAAGTTACTATCACAAGTATATGGCATATCCTTGTGATAGTCAACATTGCGCGAATTTTATGGTTTCTATAGATACCTTATTTTCTCATATGGTACATCTTTGTCTGACATGTAGACTTCCTGATTTCAAAGGATTTACGTCGTCTACATCATCATTTACCTATACTATATTTTTTACATTGATCGTGCCGATTGTGAAAACGGCTGTGCCGTTTTTTATTTCTGTGACGGCAAATAGTACTAAGTTCCATATACTTATCGCATTACAGCGGGAAAGACCGGTCTGCAGAGTACACTTACTACTCCATGGCACTTGATTCCACTTTTGTTTTTACAGGGGTCCGTGAGTCATGTTGTTCGAACTTTGTTGTGGAAATCGGAACCATTAAGATATGGGATTCTACTTTTCTGTATAAAGTAGAAAAAATGCTACTAGCTTCATGTTTCCAAAATAAAAATAATTAAATGAATAGATTTATATAAAATAAAAAAAAATAAAATAAATGTCCAATATATCTTCTTCAAAGAAGTAATGATAGACTACTAATAAAACACATTCTTTTTTCAAATTTTCGACGTCGTGGTCTTTATCAAGAAAATGACAAAATACACTCGCAACTAAGTGACGTCCATCTCTATGCTTCTTACATTAACGAGTATTAACCATCATTTATGAATTACAACGTCCATGACGTAACGGTTCTTTGCAGGCGTCATAGCATGACATAGCATTGCATTATACGATTCACGGTTACGTTTGATGTTGCACCCGTGGGGAGATATAGTATTAAGATTTCTTATCCAAATGTCTTCTACCAACAGACATAAATTTTTATTGTTGTTTCCTAAATGTTGTAGAACAGTATATTTAATGTCCTTTTCCTCATGGTTTTTATAGTGGCTATTGAGAGGTTCATATGAACAGTTCCTTATATCTCGTACATGCTCGCTCATTCGCTCCTTAACCGTCCTCTCCGTCTCATATATTGAACGATTACATTTTACGCATATTATGCCGTACACAGTATTCCTATCGGTACACAGGGCATTTCCTTCCATCTTGTGGGCGCCATTTCCATTACTTTCAATTTCGTATCTTACCAATTTCTAGCATATTTTACATTCGCATAAACATTTTAATTTTGTTTTGTTTAAAATCTTTTTGGTTTTCATATGGATTAGCGTGTCGCAGAGGTTTGAGTGCCTTTTATATGCTACTGTTCGAAAACAGCTTGTAACCTTGCAGAGTTATTGAAGATACTATGATGCTTCCGTAAAATGTTTGCAATATCCGGAAGTTGTTTTGAAAAAGTTACCACCAACGGAACCCTGCCACCTATCTTTCTTCGTGGCTTTTTTTGAAGTAAATGTTCCCTATTTAGCTTGTCTACTCTTTGTAACTGCTATTCAATATTTTTCCCACTGTATCCCCGTTTCGCATGCTATGCCTTACGTAATCTTCTTTCGTACATATCCTCATCAGAGGTAATCTTAATCCGTACGATAAATTCCTTTTGGTGTGATTAGGATGACAAGAGTCATGTCTGATATAAAGTTGCTTGTCCTTTGGTTTTTGATAAAGATCTGTGTGTATGCCGCCGTTTTCAAGATGAACAAAATAAAATAAATAAATAAAAAAAAAACCAACCCCGGATTTGAGGCTTGAACATCAGACCGTTCTAACGCTATTGATCGATTTGCTTTTTACGATTTCATTGCCTTTATCGTATATTTTGTCCTGTATTATACATAATTTTAATAGACTACTGTGTGATAGTAACTGGTGTCACATGACTATGGCACTAACACCAATGAACAACAGTGGACATTCACGGACCCATGAAATTCTGAGGTGAGGCATTGATTATTGTTTTACGTCAGACCACTGTTATTTCATGTATATGGTGACGGCATCTGCATGATGCATTGCATACAAATTTAGACCTATGCAACCGACACACCCGAAGCAGTAAAGCATCTTTTATGTGCCTCTCGATCACGAGCCGAGCACCTTATCCACTAGGCCACACCGGCTTTCAACAAAAATGCGAACATTTGCTTTTGGTTTGATTATGGCTGCGTTGCTTTGCATGGACTTCAATGATGTGAGCGGCAGTCCCTGTGAAAATAATTGTCGCCTGATCAGGCACAGATGTCAGCGGAATAAACCGGAATGTATGAACGCATATAGAAAACGTTTGGCCGATTGTGTGTAATGGGTATTATGCTTACTGGAATGGATATATTAAGCTTTTGGAGATAAGATGTCAGAAACGCACATGAATGTAGCTTTTATTGCTAGCACACTAAATTATCTAACATGCTTCTATTTTTGCTTGGCGGTGCGCACAGCTGTATTTCGAGCAATATTATAAAAATGAAAAGCATATAGCAGCTCACATTTTATATTTAGTTAATGTAGTGGACACGTATTACCTTAAAGATAATAAATACATAACATATATCAAGAAATAAAAAATGGATCATGTAATTGATAATATGTATAAAACCAACTCAATGGACAAACATCATGAATCCGAAGGGTAAATAAAATCGCAGAATGGATTAAAGACATTGAAAAAAGAAGAAGAAGAAGAAAAAGAAGAAAAAACATGTACCTAGGTCCTACAGTTATTGTCTCATCGGGTATATACAACGTACTAGATAAGGAATGTTTATCGGAGTCATCAAATTAATTTTAATATTTCATGTGGTGTCAAGCCAAAACCAAACTGGAATAATTTAAATTCCGCGTATAACGTTAAAATGCATACGATTCTGGAATTAAACAAGTACCATTTATTTAATAAGCCACAAGGGATAAGGAGGGAGGGTGATCAATCACCAAAATTTATTTAGTTTTACTTGACCTTGGCAGAAATCTTGTTGGGGAAAATAAGAACCCTCTTAGACATATGGTTTTAGTTGAATACAAAACAGACATTGAAAAAAAGAGAAAGAAGAAGCATGTACCTAGGTCCCATGGTTTCATTGTCTCATCAGGAAATTACAACGTACAGTAGGTAATCAGAATATTATTCATTATTTCTTGATAACAGGTTGTTTAATTAAATAGACACCGTATATATATACATGATGCAGTAGGAATTACCAGTCTAGGGTGGTAGGTTGTTACCTTGTAAGAGGTGTTTACTACAGCATATAAAGAGTAAACTTCAATTTGAAATCTGGAGACATTCTCACACTTCGGAACCGCCTAATTGCCATAGGTACATGGCTGTCAGCTGAAGTGAAAATGACACTAAGTCCTGTCGTATTTTACATTAAAACTGCACCTCTGCCAGCTGTGCATAATGAGAAGAATCAACAAGAGAAACTATTGAACCTAACTTTGTATCCAGTGTCACGAAATACATGAGGGTAAAACGGAATCTTACATTAAATTATGAATATAATTTCACAGGAATACTGTACATGTACATATGTCTGCCACTCGTACATACTTGATAAACAACAAAAGAATAAATGTCGTTACTTAACCCGTGTAGAGGCACGGGGTGCCGGGCTTAAATATATAAACACAATCGAATTAAGTGTAACTGCTGTAAATGCTAGTATGATACGTTTTCAATGCATAATTGTGCATGAGTCATTATAGATAATAGCGAGGGACCAGTCCCCGGCTAAGACCAGTTACCGGCTAAAGACTAATCCCCGACTAAGTACAGTTCCCGGCTACTACAGGTACGTCATTAAGGGTATTCAAAACGTGAATTTACGAAACCTTCATATGTAATATTTATTTCCCTATGTACAGTTAGGTGCAGTCCTAACCTTACATAAAGTAACTTCAAGGTTACTTTATGACTGCTTTTCAAGTTTTCTTGTCTACAACAGAGTAAACATGGAATCAAGTTTAGTAGTAAACTTGATTCCAAGTTTAGTACTAAAGCTGATTCCAAATTTTCTCCAAGTGCACTTCAAGTGTAGGGTATTTTCTATATACATGTACATTTACTATATTTTTCTAATAAAACATTTTTTTATATAAAATATGCAACTGTACATCATAAGGTAATTATTTCTATCGCGTTATAAAAAAACTGGATAATTATAATAAACAAATGTGAAAAGTAAAATTGGTGTCATGTGATAGTAAACTTGAAGGCGGAATTACTTTAAAGTAAACTTTATGACTGGTTTTCAGGACGAAATCTAAACTTGAAGTGCACTAGTCAAGTGCACTTGAATGTAAGGTTAGGAATGCACCCAACTATATTGTAGAAAACACGTAAAATGTGAATAATTCACGTTTCAGAAGCCGAAATAACGTAGTAGACGGTAACTGGTCTGAGCCGGTAACTGGTACACTACCAGTACTGTACACATCCCTTTTATGTTTTTTTTTTCAGCTATCCCATCCGATTTAATACTCTACTGTCTATATATATAATGAAAATCGTGGACATGTAGTGCCGAATTACACACGAGTATTAGTTTCCTTTGTATAACCTCCTACGAATATTTGGCCACACTTACGATTTTGTAATGGATTGCTTGATTCATCAATTTACTTTTTGAATATATGAGTCGGCTTCCTTTATTTGATATTAGAGTGTTTTAAGGATATGATGCATTTTTAGGGTGTTTTATCGGTACATTAACTTTTCCGTACAATTGAAAAAAAAAAACAAAAAAAAAAAAAAAAAAAAAAAAAAAAAAAAAAAAAAACACCACTTAGTTGTATTAGTCAAGCTTTTGATTCTTTCTTTTTTGGGTTTTTTTTTTCTTTAAGTATATAATTTTCTTTTCAAATAACATTCGACGAAAACATATTTATGGTGGTAAATCATTGGTCAAAAAGGTTATCGTTTGGATCCCGAAATGTCACATTCGCTGTGACGTAAACTATTTCTCTAAGCTAATAAAACTCACATTCAGTATAACCGTTATTATAACACTCACATTTAGTTAATAAAGACTATAAAGAAGAGGAACCTGATGTCACACGAATGCAATGGTTTTTTGCAGACGAATCAGAGAAAGGTATTAAAACATCTAGTTTTAGAGAAAAAGATGAAGAAAATTTTGAAAAAGTGAGTATTATGCAAATTATCAACAATGAAAAAACATCAATATCACATTTCCAATAACAATCGATAAAAATATATTAAATACGACGGCTCGCAAGTAAAAAGTTTCATCGGTTTTTCTCTGCTTTCTATTCTTTTCATGTGTGTGTGTGTGTTCTATTTTATTTCGTTTTTTATTTTATCATTTTGTTTCTTTGATTACATAAATTTTTGACTTTAAACATTACCAAAACAACAAGATTGATGTTAAATGTCAAAGGGTTTAAGTATGTTTGTACCTCTGTGTCTATAGATATTTTACCATTAATACAATGAAATCCAGAGGTGTAAGTCTAGGGAATTACTACATCCGATACAGAATCTATAAGCACAGAAAAAAGGACAAATGAACTATTAACAGCCAGCTTTGAAATTAGACATACTATAAAATTTTGTGTAGAATTATACTTCTACATCGACAATATTACACTACGATTTACGTTCAGACAACCTAGTCTTCTTGTAAAGGGCTCTTATACAGACTTGTCCGTGAGCGTTGCACACTGATAGAACGGTTCGGGCTCAATGATGGGACTTTACAGAGGAGACGTTGTCCTGAACCTCGTCCCTTCTGACTGTTAGTCGAGACTCCTACAGATCAAGGGTCTGAACAGAGAACAGTTACCTTATGTTGATGTCGCTCTGTATATTTTTTTTATCATAACCTTACTCTATATTACTATATGTGCCATCTAGTTTTATAATCTCTCGACTTGAGAAACTCCTTGACCTTTTTCCTCTATAGGAAGGATTATTTATAAAATTTCAAATGTCCTTCTATTATTCTGCATTTGCGATGAGTTGGAAGGTAGGCCCGTAAAAAAGTTAGCCATACCAATGGAGTACAATCTATTACTCAATTGATATTCTAAGTCAGTATTGCATCTGTCGTGCAATCGAAATATTTGTATTGTCATTGTATGTATTTCACTACCAAGTTAAACAGATATATGGTGGCTTCTGCACTACAGCTAAGTCAGATGTCCTTCCCTTTCCCTTTAACAAAGCCACCACACAATAATAAGATTCAGATATGAATAAATCAGTAGGAATTGACCTTTAGTTTTATATTCAGAAATATTGATGATGTACTAACTATAATTAACAAGAGCATTGATACCTACGTACATAAAATGAACAGGAAATCAAAGACACTACGGTATCCAATTCAAGTGCTTCATATTAAGAACTTCTGTTTAATATCGATCGAGATGGTAGACTTACTACATCATATTATAAGAAAGTGCTTGACTTTAATTTCCCAATTGTTAACTTTCCATATTCAAATACAAGTAGAACGATTCCCTTACCACTGACATATGGTGTTTATGTGTGACAAATAATCATGTATGTTCGAACTTTGTCGGAATATTTGTTTTTTTACATTTCGATAATAATTACTTCGATAAAAATTACTATCACGTCTTAAGTCAATATTCTGCAAATTTCACTGCGGCTATAAAGAGCGTGTTTGCTTATATGATAAATCGTTGTTTGACATGTTGACTTCCTGATTTCAGAGTAGTTAAACAATTAAACAATAAAAAATATACCGATTCTGCCTACTGCTGAATAATACTACCTTGCATATATTTTTTCATGTTGTTTGGACATATAAGCCATTAGAATATGTGATTCTTCAGTTCTGTAGAAAGTATAAGAAAACGCTGGCGTTATTTGTTCTGGATTTCAAAATAATAATAATAATTACAATCATAAGAATACAGGTTTCTGGGTGAGAAAAAGTTATTGTTCTATAATACATTTATGTTGTACAATATAAAACGAAAATAATTGTATCTTATTCAATAAACAAGGAATTGATTTGGTCATCTTAACAAAATATGTGACATTGCATACGAAAAATGAAATATATATTGCTGTTACGGTGAGTGGGAAGGTGGGCCCGTAAACCGGTTAACCACACCATTTGTTTGGCTTTTGTCAAATTAAATGACCGCCCTAAGTCGGAACTTATTTAGATGTGTAAAGAAATGAAGAAAAAAAATTTTTGACCAAAGTTCGATTTCAATCGCTACTCTCCATATTGCAATTACCAAGTGGCATATGTACTATTGTGAGACCTACTTTTTAGACATGGTGGCATTATCTGTTAACCAATTTGGATGAAATTTACCAAATTGATAGAGGACCTTAAGTACTTCATGTTTCCCATGTTTCATTAAAATCTTTCATGTAGTATAACAGCAGAAGTGAAAATGTGATTGAATTGTTCCCATACACCCTCATTTGGAAGTCTTAAAAATTCAAAGAAAATCCAAAAATTGAGTTATTGAAAAAATTTCTTCAAAGTAACATTCCTTACCATAATTATGATCACAATAGTTCATAAGAAATCATCATTATCAATTAACTAGGAAATATGACACTTTTTCTGCATTGAAATCACCAAGTCCAAACAAATGTCGAAAACAAAATTCTAAAATTTGATTTTGGAAGGGAACCAAAATGACACTATGTCTTCACTCATCCCTCTAGATCATTTCTATGCATTCTGTTTGTCTCTGTACACAGCCCGTATGAAAAAGAATATTGTTAAAGGAGGGAACTCTTTTGTAACCTACTTTTGACTATGGTGGCGCCACCTGTAAAGAGGTCTGGACGTAAACAACAGAATTTGAGGAGGATCATAAGTGACTTATTTCTACCAAGATTTATTAAAATCCTTCAAAAAGTTTTGTAGACCCCCCCCCTTTTTTTTTTGGAAGTATTAAACTTAAAATTGCCTAATTTCATATGTTGAGTGTTAAGAAACATCTAAAAATTTGTTTAGATGTGTAAAGAAATGAAAAAAAAAATTGACCACAGCGGGATTTGAACCGCTACTCTCCATATTTCAATTACCAAGTGGTGTATGTACCATTGTGAAACCTACTTTTTAGACATGGTGGCATTATCTGTTAACCAATTTGGATAAAATTTACCAAATTGATAGAGGACCTTTGGAACTTCATATATTCCATTTTTCATTAAAATCTTTCATTTGGTTTGTAGAAGAAGTTGAAAATATGAAAAATGGCCATACCCCCCCCCCCTTTTTTTTTTTGGAAGTCTTAAAAATAAAAAAAAAAATCCAAAAATTGAGATAATGACAAAATTCTTTCACAAAAGTATTCCTTACCACAATTATGATCAAAATAGTCACTAAGAAATCATCAATATCAATTAACTGAAAAACACAACACTTTTCTGCAATGAAATGACTAAGTTCAGAAATACGTCAAAAAGCGTAAATTTCTATTTGACGGATCTTAACCCCGAACACAATTTTTAATAACCTATCTTTATAGATTGTTGAAATGCAATTAGTTTCCCCATTTATGTACTGGTTCTGGAGGAGGAGATGTTTGAAGAGGAGTACCGTTTTGGGCACTTTTGGCCCCGCCCTGGATCCACCCCTGAGGGAATCTGGATCCCGAACACAATTTTAGTAGGGATCCTTGAATATGTCATTTACCCAAAGTTTTATCCAAATCTGCAATGTAGTTCCAGAGAAGAAGTCGAAAATGTAAAAAAAAGTTAACGACGGACGGACGACGAAGACGCCGACAACGGACGACGGACGGCGCACTACGACCATATGACCATAGCTCACTTGAGCCTTTGGCTCAGGTGAGCTAAAAGCATGTTACCGGCATAACTTTCTCGTAACTAGCTATAATTCGTCTTATGAATAAGATATAGGGATAGGGATGTTTAATTCGAATTTTTTTTTCTAGGAGCCCCGCGATTAAACATCAGTCAGCATTTGCAGACTTTGCACTGCGCCGCTATCATACAGGACTTCAAGTGTATGTTTTTCACCAGGGACTATATTATCAACAATTATGCCCTTAAAATCAGGGTCACTCCTGTGCACTTGCTCTCGCCTCTGAATTTCAAGGGTCAGTTAATATCCACTATGATACATTGTTGTTTATGTGATACTCATGTGACACCACTTACTTTCGTATTTTGCATTATAGCTTTATTCATCATACATGGGTGTGTAATGATGATCGAATAAACAGATAATTGTTCACTCTGGTCATCACTGGATCAGTTTGGGTACTCGTCAGACACACTATGTGTCTAAGTCGCCTATGTATGATGCCGCATTAAACGTGGGTATTCAATGACGTTTATTTTATCCGTCAATTCAAGTGAAGGATCCCGATTTAGAAACATTGTATTCACATATATACATGTATCAACCATAAAATAAAACTTAGAAAACGTGATTAATATGAAAATTGACAAAAACCACCGGTATTACATGTTGCATTTTCTGTAAACTTCATGGAGCCGGCGTGGCCTAGTAGTATCGCGTCGGACTCCTGATCGGGAGGTCGGGGTTCGAGTCCCGCTCTGGTCATGCCGGTGTCATGTCTTTCGGATGAGACAGTAAAAACCGAGACCCGGTGTCGTGGTATGCATGGTTAAAGATCCCTTACTGCTTCGGGTAGGTCCGTTGCAAGGTCAAAATTTGCATGCCCCGCATCAGGCAGATGCCGTCACCATATACGTGAAATATTCGTGGTGTGACGTAAAACAAAAATCAATCAATCAATCAATCTGTAAACTTCATATATACGTATATATCCACGATAAACGAAACGTGTATAAAAATATCTACGTTACACTAGCATCTTATATCAATCGCAGCTCATGTCAGATATGATCGCCCAAAGGTAAGAAGGGTTTTTCCTCTCTTTTTTGTTTGTTTGTTCTTTTTTTCCCTTTCAATTCATGTGCTTCATATTCAGAGCTATACTTGATATTGACCGAGATGTTAGAATCAATACTTCTCATTATGTCAACTCCCATCGGTGTTTTTTCTTTATTTTCTCCATTGTTAAGTTTCCATACATAAGAGATAACATTCCTTTACCTGCTTATGGTGTTAATGTTTTTCAAATGATCCGGTATAATCAAGCTTCTTCTGAGAATTGTTCCTTTATTTGTCGGGGTCAACTACTTGTAGAAAAGGTACTATCACATGGATATGAGATATAACGCATTAGCTCAACATTCTGCAAATTTTATGGTCGTTATAAAGACCTTATTTTCTGATATGATATATCTTTGCCTCACATTTTGATTTCCTTGTTTCAGAGGAGTTACACTGTCCTCATTTCCATTTTACAGTACTGTATTTCTTACACCGATAATGCCGATTGTGACTACGGCTGTACCGCTTCTTATTTGTTTCATTGTATAAAATACTATTTTGCATATACTTATAGCATTAAGACGGGTTTGACCGGTCGGCAGGGGATGTTATCACCCCCATGGCACCTGAACCCATCTCTGTTTTTATAGTCGTCCGTGAGTCATATTGTTTAGACTTTGTTGTTTAAATTCAAACAATTAAGATATTGGATTTTATCTTTCTCTATAGTGTATAAAATACTACTGGCTTCAAATTTCTTGTGTGTTTTCGCTGTAAAAAGGCATGCGTATCTACATTTTCGTCTATATTGTTAAATCAGAGTACTGGGAGTACTGATGGAAGGTGATTAATGATTGATTGGTTATTGATTTACGTCACTCCACGATAATTTCACGTATATGATGACGGTATTTGCCTGATGCATTGCATACAAATCGAGGCCTTTGCAACAGACCCACCCGAAGCAGTGAAGGATCTTTTAAGTGTCACGCCTACCATGACACTGGACCTCGGTTTTTACTGTCTCATCCAAAAGACAGAACACAGGTTCGTGCAGGGCGGGAGTCGAACCCGGGACCGCTCGATCACGAGCCGAGAACCTTATCCACTATGCCACACCGGCTTAAGTGATTAAAGAAGCACATTGTATAGTCAACAATAGCAACGTCTAGCGTGGCATTGTATGGCTGTCACTTAGTTTGAAAGGATGAATTTGAAAGCATATGTATAGAAACATTCCCACATTGCCAAAAATTCTGTGAAATACTATTCAAATCCGCGCAATTGGTAAAAACTTATGCACTAGACAAAGATTTACCAATCATATACAATGTGACCTTCACCTTGCATATATAACTTTGATTCAAAGTCAAGTCACAGCCTTGGGTCATGGGCAACAATTCTGTGAAATATTACGTATACTCAAATCTATGCAAGGGGTAAAAAGTTAAAGCCTAGACAAAGATTTACCCATCATATGAATTGTGACCTTGACCATGCGGATATAACCTTGGTTCAAGGTCAAAATACACCCTTTGATCGTAGGCAACAATTCTGTGAAATATTACTCAAATCTATACAAGGGGTAGAAAGGTATGGCACAGAGTGATTTACCCATCATATACACCGTGACCTTGACCTTCAAGATACCTGTATTACCTATCAGTCAAGGTCATGACACACCCTTAGGTCTAGGGCAACAATTCTGTGAAATGTTATTTAAATTCATGCATGATTGAGTAGATTGACAAATACTTTTTTCCACAAGTGTTTTCCAACCCCACCCGTCCTTTTTTTTGGGGGGGGGGGGGGGAATCCTGGATCCGTCACAGTTTATATCCTAAGTGATATATAGAATCTCTATCTTTACAAACTATAGTAATACCCGGTCGATCTAATACTCGATGTTGACTGTCTATCACATGCGTGCATTTTTCTAGAAAATTACTCTTTGCGTTTTGTTTGATCAGGGGGAAGGCTGCTCTATAGTGTGACCGCCGGGGAATATCTAGCTATGGGAGAGACTCCCTCTATAATACCGACCATTGCATTTATCAAACTTATAAGTTTATACAATGTAATGAACTGTGGCCCTATCATTTTAATAGGGCCACGACTTGCGGCTTGGTTTAAATATTCCTCCTTGGGCACAAAGTAGGATACTGCCTTAATTAAGCATAATGAACTAACAGGGTATTCAATTTCAACTGGGAAAATGGAGTTAATCCCAGGACAGTAAGAAGCACCCTCAAGTCTGTATGTGATTTCCCTATTTCAAATCCAATATCAGCAGGGAATATGTCTAATATACATACCTTATCAAAAAATTAAAGATTTCTAAACTGAGGGTTGGCTGGTATATGACCCTAGATTAATATCAAGATAAATGAATAAGATAAAAGCGATTATTTCGTCTTTAATACATTTATATATTTATGTATATTGTATATGTCTTTACTGTATGTGTAGTGTCGAAAATAATGTTAAATTGGTGGACTTGATATATATTCGTATTATCATTGGGAGTAAATAACTTGATTTGGAGATTTGGAATTAAACAGAAACTCACGGGTAGATCCAGAACATCAACAGCTATAAGGGGGTGTGGGGGCATAGACATCTCTCGAGTGGGAAAGACTGCAAGGCGGAAAGAGTCGTATCGGGGGGGGGGGGGTGTTTCAGGGGGCTTCCCCGAGAAAAATTAAAATATAGTGTATGTAAGCAAATTGAAAGACTCCGTAGTCAAGGTCATGACACACCCTTAAGTCTAGGGCAACAATTCTGTGAAATGTTATATAAATTCATGCATGATTGAGTAGATTGACAAATACTTTTTTTCACAAGTGTTTTCCAACCCCACCCGTCCTTTTTTTTTTGGGGGGGGAATCCTGGATCCGTCACAGTTTATATCCTAAGTGATATATAGAATCTCAATCTTTACAAACTATAGTAATACCCGGTCGATCTAATACTCGATGTTGACTGTCTATCACATGCGTGCATTTTTCTAGAAAATTACTCTTTGCGTTTTGTTTGATCAGGGGGAAGGCTGGCTCTATAGTGTGACCGCCGGGGAATATCTAGCTATGGGAGAGACTCCCTCTATAATACCGACCATTGCATTTATCAAAATTATAAGTTTATACAATGTAAGGAACTGTGGCCCTATCATTTTAATAGGGCCACGACTTGCGGCTTGGTTTAAATATTCCTCCTTGAGCACAAAGTAGGATACTGCCTTAATTAAGCATAATGAACTAACAGGGTATTCAATTTCAACTGGGAAAATGGAGTTAATCCCAGGACAGTAAGAAGCACCCTCAAGTCTGTATGTGATTTCCCTATTTCAAATCCAATATCAGCAGGGAATATGTCTAATATACATACCTTATCAAAAAATTAAAGATTTCTAAACTGAGGGTTGGCTGGTATATGACCCTAGATTAATATCAAGATAAATGAATAAGATAAAAGCGATTATTTCGTCTTTAATACATTTATATATTTATGTATATTGTATATGTCTTTACTGTATGTGTAGTGTCGAAAATAATGTTAAATTGGTGGACTTGATATATATTCGTACTATCATTGGGAGTAAATAACTTGATTTGGAGATTTGGAATTAAACAGAAACTCAGGGGTAGATCCAGAACATCAACAGCTATAAGGGGGTGTGGGGGCATAGACATCTCTCGAGTGGGAAAGACTGCAAGGCCGAAAGAGTCGTATCGGGGGGGGGGGGGGTGTTTCAGGGGGCTTCCCCGAGAAAAATTAAAATATAGTGTATGTAAGCAAATTGAAAGACTCCGTAGTCAAGGTCATGACACACCCTTAGGTCTAGGGCAACAATTCTGTGAAATGTTATTTAAATTCATGCATGATTGAGTAGATTGACAAATACTTTTTTTCACAAGTGTTTTCCAACCCCACCCGTCCTTTTTTTTTGGGGGGGGGGGGGATCCTGGATCCGTCACAGTTTATATCCTAAGTGATATATAGAATCTCAATCTTTACAAACTATAGTAATACCCGGTCGATCTAATACTCGATGTTGACTGTCTATCACATGCGTGCATTTTTCTAGAAAATTACTCTTTGCGTTTTGTTTGATCAGGGGGAAGGCTGGCTCTATAGTGTGACCGCCGGGGAATATCTAGCTATGGGAGAGACTCCCTCTATAATACCGACCATTGCATTTATCAAAATTATAAGTTTATACAATGTAAGGAACTGTGGCCCTATCATTTTAATAGGGCCACGACTTGCGGCTTGGTTTAAATATTCCCCCTTGGGCACAAAGTAGGATACTGCCTTAATTAACCATAATGAACTAACAGGGTATTCAATTTCAACTGGGAAAATGGAGTTAATCCCAGGACAGTAAGAAGCACCCTCAAGTCTGTATGTGATTTCCCTATTTCAAATCCAATATCAGCAGGGAATATGTCTAATATACAAACCTTATCAAAAAATTAAAGATTTCTAAACTGAGGGTTGGCTGGTATATGACCCTAGATTAATATCAAGATAAATGAATAAGATAAAAGCGATTATTTCGTCTTTAATACATTTATATATTTATGTATATTGTATATGTCTTTACTGTATGTGTAGTGTCGAAAATAATGTTAAATTGGTGGACTTGATATATATTCGTACTATCATTGGGAGTAAATAACTTGATTTGGAGATTTGGAATTAAACAGAAACTCAGGGGTAGATCCAGAACATCAACAGCTATAAGGGGGTGTGGGGGCATAGACATCTCTCGAGTGGGAAAGACTGCAAGGCCGAAAGAGTCCCCGAGAAAAATTAAAATATAGTGTATGTAAGCAAATTGAAAGACTCCGTACCGTATATATATATATATATATATATATATATATATATATATATATATATATATATATATATATATATATATATATATATATATATATATATATATATATATATATATATATATATATATATATATATATATATATATATATATATATATATATATATATATATATATATATACAAATGAAACATATAATTCATATCAACAAATATTGATTTAACACTTGCACGGATCTAAAAATCAATAAATAAATAAATCGGGGGACGGAATTCTAAACCGACCACAGGATAAAGGCTATGATTGTCGGGAAATGTAATTGTAAAAAAAAATTGTCCACTTCATTGAAATCAGCCCATGTACCAGGGCCTCCTGATGGATCATATCTCCTTTTTCACTGTGTCTGCAGCTTCGATCAAGTTTTAACCGCGGTAATTTTGAAAAAAAAATGCAATTCGTAATATCTCTAGTGTATTATGGTTGTTTCTGGCTAGTGATTGATTTAATATGAAAACATTTACTGAAGAAAGATGTCTTTGTTGCCCACCCCCTATGCTTCCTGTCGGAAGGTGGCACTAGCAATGGTTGAATCTGCACCTGAATCCCTGAAGTATAAATTTAGTTTAACCTCTCCCTGACTGGAGATACATTGCAAAAAACCCAAGTTTCCGTTGAAGTTTCCGCCAGGTTTCAGGTGGCGGAAATTTGCTGGAAATGTCCCAGTTACTGCAGGTTTCCGCGCGGAAACCTGATGTTTCCGCAACTGAAACCTTGCGGAAACCTGCAGTAACTGGGACATTTCCAGCAAGATTCCGCCATCGGAAACTGGCGGAAACCGGGACATTTAAGGAAATGTACATAAATGAAACCAGCTGAACTCAGAACATATCCTCCATATAAACTGGAAAATTAAATTTTTTCTGTAACCAGCTGGAAACCAAAGGAGGTTTCCGCTACGGAAACTGGCGGAAACCTGCTGAAAACTAGGACATTTTGTAATAAATGAAATGTCTAATTATGTAGTAAAGATGCCAAGAGATGTTGTTTCCCCGGAAGTAATGGTAGAAATCAACCTCTTGCAATTCAATAAAAACTGACAGCTAATTTTGTATCTTGAAATCTAATATATCTACTGTATAGGCCATCACATTTTCAGAGACAAAAAAAAAAAAAAAATACACAAACAAAAGAAATACAATAATAATTCACAATTGTTTAATAGTATGCAGTATATGTTCAAACTTGCACATACAACATTCACAAAGTAACTGACAAACAAAGCTTTTTAAATTCCTGTGTTTTGAAAATGTTTACAGCGTTTCATTTCGCCACTTCAAGATTAAACAAAACCAGAGCAAATGAATGAAATCAATGTTCTGTCCTTGTAATCAAACTATCTGAATTTTCACAAATATGTGTTCCTGTAAGAATTTGAAACTTGCGACGTTGTGTACATTGAGAATTGCATTCTTTAATGTCCTCTCATTGATATTCTGTCACTGATCTTCTGTCATCTTAATCCTGCTTCTGAAACAAGAGATGTAAATTAAAAACTACACATACCTGTACATAAGAGACTAAATCAGAAATTTAACTTGGAACTACATGTCCATATAAGTGCTTTAACAGAACAATTCTGAATAAGCTTCCCTAAACAATACACCAAAAGTTACCATTTTATTTTTTAAATCCATGCATAGATCTACCTCAAATGTCAACAAATCTAAATAGATTCCAGTGGCAAAATATAACACTACTTGCAATCGTGCATAACAAGGACAAATACTTTTACTAAATTTAGTAGAAAACTGACAGTCATTAGGGGCCAAATGGATGCCTGTCGCCATGAGCTTGACTATAATTTTGTATCAATGGAAAGGTCTTGTCACAAGGAACACAGATGCTAAATACTAAAGCCCTACTTCTAATAATTCAATAGTTACAGTCAGTGTTAAAGTTTTTCAAATGCAGGTCAAAGGTCAATGTCAAGGCCCCGTAATATCAAAAGAAATGTCTTTTCATAAGGAACACGCATGCCAAATATGAAAGCCCTACTTCTTACGGTTCCACAATTATGGTCAATGTTAAAGTTTTTTCAAATGCAGGTCAAAGGTCGATGTCAAAGCCACATGATCAAAATCTTGGTACCAACTGAAAGGTCTTGTTATAAGGAACATACATACAAAATATGAAAGCTCTACCTGTGACAGCGTAAGAGATGAGGCCAATGTTTAAGTTTAGTTGACAGACGGACAGACAGAGTGATTACTACAGTATAGGGCACTCACTTATGAAGCAGGGCCTAAATAAAGAAAATATAAGAGAAAGTGAATCGTTAATTGATAGATGTATAATGGGAAAAAAATAATCTTACACATGCTGGCTTTACTTAAAAAAGCTACACTGATGATAAGAAATAACTCTGCAATTTCTTACTAAAACAATTTACATATATATTTATCACATGTTTGCTGTTTATGCAGTGAAATATTGCTATGTCATAAATTAATTTATGACATAGCTGACGTCATAGCGTGGATAAGAATTTTGTCAAGGCTGTGTTTATGAAATAAACACATTTAAACTGAGTGTAAACATGTGATAAAAAGAATCTGAAATGAATTTTCATTTCATATGGTATTAATGAAACTTGTTGTGTGTTTTATATCCCCTGGCCAAAGTTCGGGGATATAAAACAAACAACTCGCTTCATAAATACCGTGTGAAATGAAAATTCATTCAAGATCATTTATAATCTATGACATTTTATCACATTTTCCTTCCTCCCTCAACCCTTTTAGCTGTCTACTATATTATATATGAATATCAAATAAACTAAGTAGCATATTACCATATCATTAGTGAAAATTACTTCTAGTACTTGTATATGTATAAGCAAAATCATACTGTATAAATACATGTACACAATGTATGCATATTTTTTATATTGTTTGTAGTTCCACATATGTCAGTTTAATATATGAATCAGCTTAGTTCAATTTGTTGGGAGCTCAGCTATTAGATTGAAATGTCTCAAGTTCAAATCCCACAGGTAGCTATTCGGTGTCATATGTTTCATGTCATGTTATGTGGCACTTCAATGATCCCTCACTGCTTCACATAGGTTTGTTGCATATGTCTAAATTTCTGTGTAAATTAAAGAAGACTGAAGAATCAAGCAAACAAAACTACAGTACAATAAATATTTTGTTTATCGTTTAATAAACAAAGACCTTAATTAACTTCCCTTGGTATATATTGACAAGGAGAGAAGGACCGAGGGATTCAAACCCAGAATTTTCTGAAGTCACAGGTCATAGAAGCAATATCCCCGTGTCCCCTCTGTGTATAATATGCTATAAGAATATGTTTTAGTATATTATACAGAGAGGGGCACAAGGTCAAGCTTGCATCTACGACCTGTAACGTAAGTGAATGGGAGGCTATGTGAATTACATGTATTTCCATCACATACATATAGCTTTATTTTAGACCAATCACCCAAAAAGGCCCTAATGTGCTAATGTTAACAGTGGGATAGAGAAGTATGATAATCAAACCCTCGATCACTACTTAAAATTAGATAATAGTATACTTGAAACAATGTAAAAGTCTCTAACCTCCCATCTTACTTTTCTTTGCATCTCTGCATTTCACATGCTGAATTTGATTTCTTCCTCTATTTCTTCTTTACAAGATCATCTTTTGTATTGTGATTTTCTGAGATTTTTTCTGCATCTGCAATTGAGCAACAATTCATTCTGACAGCAATAAAATTTTATAAATCATAATTACTATATACTCACACTAAGGCTTAATTATGAATTGTGCTAAAAGAATTATAGTACGTTTATTAGTAGACTTCCAAGCATAATCAGTAGCCCCTATTTTTAGTATATATTTAATATAATAATGGTGATAGGGGCTAGCTATCAAGCACGCTTGGTCTCTAAGGATAAAAATAGCAGCTTTATAAAGAGTTTTTTTTTAGGAAAAGCTAATTCTTGATCTGAATATTAATCAATTTAATTCAATACTTTTATTTAATGTAGATTTTTTATATATACATGTAGCATTTAACATGATTATCAAAAATACTGATACTCCTTTTTAAAAAATCAATGATAATAATGATCAATACAATATCCATTTATTGATTCAACTTCAAGAGGTCCCTTGACAGTGAAAGGCAAATGTTGCTTTTTAGGGTCACTGCCTGAAAAAAGAAGGGGCACCCCTTACATTTGCCATTAGAAGAGTACATCATTACATATATCAACATCTTTATATCAAAAATACTACATTACGTTTATGCACACAGTATATACATCTAGATGTCGATGGATAGAATTTCAGCACATGAAGTGATGAATGAAGTAATTAACCTTAATTTAACACCCCCCCCCCTTTTTCCCTTATACTTTATTTTTTTAATTGATAAATCCTATAGGGTAAGATATAACATTTCAAGTTAAACATCAACTGTTTCGTACATACATGCAACATTTCATGTCTTTATCAATGAATTCACGCTGTAGCTGTATGTACACTTACTGTACTGGCTACTGCATCATCATCATATGTATGCATGTACGCGTCAGATCGGGATCACTCGAACATGAATTAAAAATCAATGGACTGTAAACTAGTTGATGAATAGATTATGAATTTGGATATACATACCTTGCGTATTTAACTTTAAATACAGATCTTCTGTAAAGGACTTCTAGATGATTGGAAAAAAAACCTTCTTCTCGAGAGCTTCTGTCATGTTTGTTTTGATTTCGATCCGCGGGAGAGCTGTATTTTTTGAGCATTCTGATTGGTCAATTTAAATATTTTTTAAAAAATCCATAAATGTATATTCTAATTTTAAGATTACTACAATAACGATCTTTGTGAGAGTTGTCTCAGGATAGTCGCGGGAATCAATGCAGAATAAAATACAATTATATCATTTTTTTTTCGTCTGCATTTCCTCTGATTAATAAAAAAAAAAAGGGGGTGGTGTGGGGGCGGGATATTGGTTCAGATCCGTGTTTGGTTTGATTTATACGACGACTTATAAACAACTTGCTTAGAAGTCTTTGATTTATATTAAAGAAAATCCGGCCCGTTACAACAAAATTATCTTTAACCACATCCAGGGACGTATATAACTTGACGCACGTCCCTGCCACATCAAAATCCATACAGTGTCAGCTCATTGGCTTTCCATCGATCATTTCAAATGTTTTTACAGAGACATCTTTTTGTGAACTCAGAAAGATTTCTTTAAGAGAGGGCAGATCATGGAGATTATAATAAACTAAGAAATGCCAAATTGTCACGCGTACCGTACGTGCCAATGATTCCTCGGGGTAACCGGCCCGGACCCCTATGCCGGCTCGAGCGGGACCGGCCACTCCCGCACTCCAGGCTTGGATGGAAGTCTACAGGCGCCAAGTCTACATCCTTGTCACACATGCCTCTGGGTCCGCCACTGGCACACTTTACACAGTTTTGATATTTATTTTCCCTCTTCACGGATTATCTTGATACGACTCTGGCAAGGATTTAGAAACAAAGTTTTGGTTTCAAAATCTCACATGCTATTCCAAGGACTTATATGTGTAGATATATAAGTCCTTGGCTATTCTTATGCCGGCGCAGGACTTTATTAATTAATAGCATATGGAAAAAAACCCCACACAAACATTTCCCCCGTTTCCCCATTCTCGGCTAAAAAGTACTGAACAACTTCGTGTACCCCTGTAGGCCTATACGCGGGGACTTCGCTTCGAATTTTACATATATTTGAAATGATCTGTTAGCCTAGTCATTCAATATTCAGCAGCATGGTATGAATGTACGTATATAATATGAATATACTGTGTAATGTCACAATGCATATAACATATACCTGGTAACGGTAAAGTTTATTGGAGAACAATAGACCGGATAGAAAGGTGTGAAAAGATGGGCGCAAGGATGGAGCTTAAGGAAGTTACTCAAATTGCAAATTGTTAAATATGCAGGAAATGAAATTAATTCTTTTTTCTGATACATTTTTACAAATTCCACACACATCAATGTTTACAACTTAATTGATCAAAAGTTTTACCAAGGAATTGATTTAGCAAAACACGCTCCATTGTTCAATACAATTGTGCACCCCCCCCCCCCCCCTTTGTCAGGTAATCGAGGCTTTCTTTGAAGTTCTTCATACTTTTACATACATGTACTCTATTTTTCACTGTATCTTGGTAGGTTTAGTCTCAGTAGTAACTGAGATTGATTTTTTTGCCTTTTCTCACATGGGATTAACTAAATCTCTCTCTCTCTCCGAGGCTTTCTCCCCCCCCCCCCCCTCTCTCTCTCTCTCTCTCTCTGAGCAGTAAATGCCACTGCCTCCGTACAGTTATTATGCTGGTACAGAATTTTAGAAGTTGATATTAACAAGGACTTATAAACAACTTGTTTATAAGTCCTTGATATTCAGTAATAAATAACATTACAATAAAAGATTTTATCTTTATTTTCAAATTGTGCAGAGAATTTTGTATATAATTTATTTCAGTAGATGTTCGATACATCCATCAATGAGCAAGTAGGGAAAAATGCTCCCGCCTCGCTTTCCTATCGCCCTAATCCTTTGTTCATATCTATATACATGTATGTATAATATATATTCTTGGGGGTTTTTTATATATATATATAGTTATACTTTTAATCACAGGGCTTTCGGATCGTTGCCCCCCTTCAATTATACCAATATATATTGGTATAATTGAAGGGGGTGGGGGCAACGAGCCGAGATCCATGTGCTTTTAATATACAGTAAGTACTTTCTACCAGGTATTGCCGTGACTTGACTTGGATCGAAATAAAAATCAGTCGAGATGAACGTGTAAACATTGAGATGCCTGTTGAACTAGGAGTACATTTTTATTAAACAGTATTAAACATTAGTGAAACAATAGTATGCACATTATTCTGACTTTTGTAGAAAAATGTATGGGTAAATTTTGTTTGTTCATACTTTGAAGTTCAGTTTGAATTTTCTCTGTCTGTAGTCTGTTGGCACCACTACAGTACAGTACATGTATCAATTAGGCCTGTAGGCTGTATAAATTAATGGCTTTGATACTAAACCTAGTTACAAAAATGGCCTTTGACCAGAGACATATAAAGTATATATGTCTCTGCCTTTGACTTTGTAATCAATATTATGTTTAGTGTAAGTTCTTGGTTATCTTTATCAATATTACTATTAGGTTGCTCATCTAACTTGATTGATTTAGTATCATCATGTACCAAATCTAAGAGTAAGAGACATAAATATATTTGAATTTGAAACAAAGATATAGTTTGAAATAGATATACTGTATTCCATGTAAAGTCTAATTATAGGAAATGTCAAGATATTTAAAGAAGAACTTGTGAAGTATAATTATACATTGCATTTCTAGCTTCTAGCAATATATTGATTTGCCTTTTTTTAATTATGATTACTTATCCAATACATTTCAGTTAATTGCCATTTTCTTTTAAATGAGAAATTGCTTAATTTATTTACTTAGACAGTGGAGTACATTGTGAATGTGATATTTAAGTGTTTAAGTAATATACAGAAAAGAGCTTTTACATGAAAATGAGATAACAATTTTCAGATTATATGAGAAATGATTTTATCAAAATATCATAGGATTATATATACCGTTATGAACCAGTCTACCTCTAGTAAAACTAGATTATCATATATCTCATTTAACTTGAACAAACAAAATCACAATGCATATAGTAGACTTTTGGGTTTAGAAAGAATTTTAAAAGGTATAATTTCTATCAGCTTTATGTCTATATATTTAATAAAAAATTGACAGTCATCTGAAGTCTGCTTAACTTTATTATTAAGCTTTATGACATTTCACTTCTCTCAGCATTTGTAAAAAGAACATACACATATTATTGAAATGATTAAAAAATAAAAGTTAAATCTTAATTGACATAAAGTTCCTGTAGAACTCAGGTTGTTAAGTTTTGAATATTAGTTTCCATTAAGTTTTCGCCTTGCAGAAACCTGTAGAAGTGTTTGTGAGAAGTTTCAATTATGCAAGTTTCCGCAGGTTTCCGTTGCAGAAACCTTCCGGAAACTTGATGTCCAAGTGTACACTTAGCATTTTTAAGAAGACCATACACATATTATTGAACTGATTGAAAAAAAAAAGTTGAATCTTGATATAAATTTTCTGTAGAAATCAGGTTGTTAAGTTTTGAATATAAGTTTCCATTAAGTTTTCGCCTTGCGGAAACCTGCGGAAACTTTAAGCCAAAAGTTTCCACCAAGTTTCCGCAAAACTGAAACCTGCAGAAACTTCACATGCAAGTTTCCGCAGGTTTCCATTGCGGAAACCTTCCGGAAACTTGATGTCCCAGTTTCCGCAAGGTTTCCGGAGTTGCGGAAACTTGTTTTTTTTTTTGGCAGTGATAGTTATAAATATGTAAAACCGACATGGAATCGATAAATCTAATGTTCACCAGATGATTTAAACATTTTGTACAATACGTACAATAGACTGTGTCTGAAATGTGAAATTTAAACGGACAATATCAAAGCACCACCATGTGCCAATTATAGTGGAACGGAGGGTGGACAATTGTCTGTAATTCAGAAATTAGTTCTCAAGAATTTATTACAAAACTAGATCTAATTTTAAACGAAAAAATACGAAAAGATCCTTTGTCTGGACAAACATGTTCATTGAAATTTAATTCAATACCCCTTGTAGATTAATACCAATTTTACCACATCTTGTGAAAAGCTATAGATCTAAATCTTAAAAGTAAACAAACAAACAAAAAAGATATCGATGTATAAACTAATGAGATACATTACGGACTAAAATTATCGTCTAGAAAAGAAGACTTAGGAAGGATTTTCAGAGTAACAGAGGAATATTAAGGTCTTCCGTGACATCACAAATGATCTTAGAAATAACAAAAGAAATTAGAGGTAACTAAATAAATGTAAATGATTTGGTTGGTTGGTTGATTGGTGTTTTACGTCGCTTTCAACAATATTTCCGTTGTATAGCGACATGGAAGCAGGAGGTTAACAACCTCTTAAACATAGTGACGAAACCCGGGAATCGAACCCGGATCGTCGGAGCCGCAAGCCAAGCGCTTGACCACTACACCAAGCCTGCCCCTCATGTAAATGAAAATGTGTGCTTAGACATCAAATCACGATATTCTAATTTTCTTTTCGGAAATTCCGGTCACCCCTACAGTAATTTTCAAAGTTGTTTATACACATGCATATACATGTACTAAGAGCTCAAACGCACCCGACTACCAAATAGTAGAAATACTGTTAAATTATTCACAGTGACTAGAAATGCAAATCCGTTTTGAATGTTTTCTATATGAAATGCATTTGATCTTCTCTATATAATTATTTTGACAGTGTCACTGTGTGAAATAATCCTTTATGTCATACACTAACGTCATGCTCTAAGAAGGTTTCAGTACCAGGTTTCAGTGCAGTATTATGTGTTTGTGCCATTAATTGTTCATTTTGATGCAGATAGGTCTTAGTATATTCTGAGACAAATGTATAAATTAGAATGGTTTAACAACCACAACGACCATTTTGAGGTTGAAAATATTTTCTACTTGTACCGAAACGCCTTATATCTGTACCGCAACGACAATGTACCGAAATGTCCATGCATCGATTCATTTGTAATCCCTATTTATTCCGAACGCCTCGACACATCTGAATAATTATATAAGTAAACAATGCAACAGACTTTGTACAGTATAGATGTTTAGTCCAATAAACAAATGAGGTCATGCACACAAGTGAAGATGTGCATATATATTAAAACAAAACAAAACGATCGATCTATTCCTAGGCCTTATGATTAAGGAATAATCTTGTACGGTGTGACCGACATACTGTAGCGCAGGACTATTTTTACTATACCTTTATCTCATAATCTCAAAATCTATCTATTTTAGCAAATTTCAATATGTAAAGCACAAATTCTTCAACTTTAGTTGCTAAATTTGAAATTTATATAAGTATCGCATGGGGACTATATTTTTGTTACTGTTTAGGGCGGAAGAACACTTGGGTTACATCGGTTTCCAAATTTGGATGGACGGCGGCTTAGGGAAGCTGATTACATCAGCTTCCAAAAATAATGATAATAAAAAAGAGATTTCCTAGAACATCAACCAAATACGAAAACCCCTTCTAAATCAAAAATGCATTAATGTTTCAGATAGCATACTTCTTATTACCTGGCTGTTTGGATGACTATGTTCACATAAAATATATATTAATTGTAATGTCAAATAAAAAAACTGTCCTCAAATATGCACTTATTTTGTTATGTTGTGGAGAACCAATATAATCCACAAACTTACAATTGTTTATATCATTGCCAGCCTCACGATACTTAGTCCCTGAGGAATATCATTTGGAAATCAAATTAATATAAAGAAATTAGTGCTTCCTCTTGCGCTAAGATTAAAGAAAAACAGAAATTTTATTTTCAATGACAGTATACAATAGATCCGACTTGGTTCCAGATTTCAGAGGATCAAATTTAAACAACAACAACAGCATTCATACAATATGGACATTATGGGAAACATTTACAATGAGTTTACATGTTAAATCAATAAATTAAATGCATACTAATCACGAGTGCGTTGTAATATTATACCTGTACCATATATCTTGAAAGTATATACATGTATGCTTATATATACTTTGTACGACAAATTGTGGCCATGAGGTGCAGAATTGCACGCAGGATTTTGTTACCTTTAAACAAACAACTTCAAATATGTTTTTTTTTTACTTTAGATATTCTATGGACTCCTTGATTCAACCCTTCCCTTTTTAGCATCTGTGAGATGTTTACAGTTATCTATTAGTTTGTTTTATGTTGGGTGTTTTCTTAAAACGTTTTACTATTCGAAACAAAAACTGTAAATAAATAACGAAGTAGGACCACCATTTACAATCGCTACTGTCATGAAGTAGACCACCGCTAACAATGACCACAACCAAGTTGGAGACCACCACTAACAATCTCTACAGTCCTGAAATAGACCACCACGAACAGTCACCATAGCAATGTAGGAGACCATCACTAGCAATCAGCACAATAATACAGCACACCACAAATTACAATCACCACATTAATGTTGTAGACCATCAATAGCAATCAGCAGTTACGAAGGAGACCACCACTAGCAATCAACACAATCACGTAGTAGACCACAATAAACAATTCTGTAGGGGATTCCGAGAGAGGTCTTTAACCATAGAATTTAGAGGTTCACACATGTACCAACCGTTAAGAGAATTGCGAAAAAGTAAATATTATGCAAACTAGTAGGAATAACAATCATCAATATCACATGTTGCACCTCCAGTTAACTTCATATATCTAAATAAATGTCAAGCAAAACCGAAGAGTGTATAAATACCTGTACGATAGAGTAAGAGTTTATATCACTCGCAGTTGATGTCAGATACGACAGTCCACAGGTAAGAAGTCTTTTTTTTTTTTGTTTTTTCTCGGGTTTTTTTTCTTTTGTTTTATTATTTATGTTTTGATTTGGTTTTATCATTGTCTTTTTTTTTCTGAGTTCATGTACTTCATATTTAGAACTTCTATTTGATATCGACCGAGATGGTAGAATTACTACTTCATATTATGCCAAGCGTTTTGACATTTTTCTCCATTAGTTAACTTTCCATATATTAGTAGTAACATTCTTTGCCCTTCGTATGGTATTAATGTTTTTCAAACTATGCGTTTTTTTTTTCGAGCCACTTTTGAGAATCGTTCCTTTATTTGTCGAGGACTTGGTGAAAAATTACTATTACGATAATACGATTTAACATTCCACAAATTTTATGGTAGCTATAGATATCTTATTTCCTGATATTTCTTACATTACCATTTTACTATACTACATTTTTACACTGATCATGCCGATTGTGGCTACGGCTGTTCCACTTCCTATTTCTGTAACTACGAATGATACTAATTCGCATTTACTTATGGCATCACAGAGGGTAGGGCCAGTCGGTGGGGGATGCTTACTTCTTCATGGTACCTGATCCCACTTTTGTTTTCACAGGGGTCCGTGAGTGATGTTGTTCGTGTTGTGGAAATTCGAAATACTTTAAGATACTGGATTTTACCTTCCTGTACAAAGTATGAAAAACTTCTCGACTACGCGGAATTAAAACAAAGAAATATAAGTATATAAATAAATTAATAGACAAAATAAAATAAATAAATAAAAAAGACCACTTTGGGGCTGTGAACAACAGATCGCTCTAATGGTATTACTCATAGAAGTTTTTGTTTTTGTTTTATTATAATTTAATTCATCGATTTGATTTATGCGATACGACAGATGAAAAGTATCTGCAAATCAGGGAACCATACTTCTTTTGTAATCATCATTCGTCTTCTGTTGTATCTTATCTGATATCTTCTTCTTCCAGTAGTCCGCCATTGCCTGTATCTTATATTTTGTCCAGTATTATAAATAATTTTATTAGACTGCTATTTGATATTTGACTATATTGTGAAAAACGCAAGTAACTGGTGTCATATGACTATGGCACAAAGAACAATGTACACAGTGGACATTCACGGACCACTGAAATTCAGAGGTGAGACCGGGTGCCAGGGAGGAGTGAGCGTCTCCTGTTTGGCTAGGCTCTACCGCCATAAATACAGACGAATCAAATGCACTTTAGCACTGGCTATATACATGTGACATATAGATATGTGAACAAACACGATGTAGAAAATTCTAGAGCCACACAACATCAGGTATAATAACACTTAAGTCAAATGGTTGTAATTGCAGATCATAAAGCATGCTATATAACACAGAACGAAGATACTCACTTCTTATTAATTAAATTTTGAATTGATTAAGTAAAAATAACAATAAATGTGACATTGCATACGAAATGTCAGATATATATTGACACTTATTAAGAATGATATGCATTTTTTTTCTTTTGATACTTGTAGCGAGAATATCAGCAAAATGAAAACATTTGCATTTCTTTTGATAATGGCTGCGATGCTTTGTATGACCATAAATGGTGTGAGCGGCAGTACCTGTGAATATAACTGTCGCCCAGTCAGGAACAGATGTCAGCGGAATAATACGGAATGTATGAACGCATATAGAACATGTTTGTCCGAGTGTAGATACTGGTTGATAAAGGCTTTAGGATTTTAAGCTTTTGAAGATAAAATGTCAGAGACGCACATGAATGTGGTGTTAATTGCTACCAAAATAAATTATTTAAAATGCTATTATTTTTGTTTTTTATTTTCTCTACTTGCTTGGCGGTGCGCACAGCTGTATTTCGAGCAATATTATAACAATGAAAACCGTATATCACCTCACATTCTATACTTAGTTCATGCAATGGACAGGTATTAACTTAAACATGATAATATATATCAAGAAATAAAACATGTATCATGTAATTGATAATATGTATAAAACCAAATCAGTAGACAAACATCTTGAATCCAAAGTGTAGATAAAATTGCAGAATGGAAAACAGACATTAAAAAAGATGAAAAAGAAGCATGTACCTAGGTCCCACGGTTATTGTCTCATATCAACTCCTTTTGAGAAGCATGGATGGACATATATAAATTGTCTAATTAAACACTTGTGGATTTCAAGTGGCATATTTGATTGATCAAGACCTCTCAATTGCTAAGATTAATGCAAGAATAAAACGAATATCTGATACCTTAAAGTAAAGTTCTTGCATTTTGAATGCATATCATTAGAATGTAATGAGTTAATTTACATATTGATACTTTAACTAATGGAACAAAGTTTCCCCGTCATTTTGGTACCATTCACACATGCCTACCTCTACTATGGACCAAGCTATGACCGGTTTCCATTATTCATCATTTTCATTTAGCGGTTGCCATGGAAACATTCGAAAAACAACTAACTTAAATGTATTTTTATGGGAACATTTTTAAAATCCACTAAGCACCCAAAGGAACATTTTGGTACAAATAAGATATAGTTCGAAGGGAGGTACATGGGGGTCCCACTTGCCACCCAGAGTACAAGAAGTAAGAAACGAAGAAGTACCGAATGGTAAACCATATAAGTATCTCATAGTACATGGAATAAAAGGACAATATCGTGTGTAGTGTCAAAAAAAAAAAATAAATAAATAAATACAGAACATATATACCTTTTACTTTTGTGCACCATATGTGCATTTCGACAACGTATGTCTCTTCAGTGATGCTCGTCATATTCAGGCAAATGCGAACCCCAAGAAAATCTAGGTAAGACCCGGTGCTCGGGAGGAGTACGCGTCCCCTGGTTACATGCAACACCTGTCGCCTAAGACCTACAACAACTATCGTAAAAGAGCGATTGTTGTCAATTCAGGTGACTGTCCTAATTCATGACGTCACTAGCGTTTTAGATTATGTAAAACGGGTGAAACTGCAAAAGTGAAATTTTCAGGAACAGTATTTAATACTTGTCAATTTAGTAAATTGTAATACATGTATGTCCACACAACATTATGATTTAAAATATATATTGTTCTATGTATTACATGAATTTTATTGTAGTGCCTAGGGGATATTTCATGCAACTCGGCCAGATTTCTTGGCCTTTGCTTCTTGTCTGTGCAAACGATTTATCTGCATTTTGTGCTTTACATTGCCATGGACATTCTGTAATAGAATATGTGCAAAATATCTAGTCGCTTTGATTACTTAACTGTGTCTATGTCTTTTTCTAGGAATGTATAACGATTATACAATACTTTGTTATGCATTTAAAGATGATGGGTAAATTCAAACCATAAGTCCGATAATTATGATACCCGAGGACATACAAAATCAGTGAAAATGAAAAGCAAGTAGAAAATACCGAAAACTGTCTACTTGAAGAGTATATGTGAACCTCTAGGATGGAGTGAGATCAGGTGCCCGGGAAGTGAGCATCTCCCGTTTGCTAGCAACACCCGTCATATATATCCCTGGTTGAGTAGCTTATCTGAAAGTCACCTAGCCCTCAGAACAAAGTCATTGTAATTTGAACATGCACTGGAATAACGTATTAACTGAGATATGAATACGCCGTATGCGGGCGATAATGGAATGTTGTTACTTATGAAAGGAAAGTTTGTGATAGCGAATTTGAAATCGCCTCGTTGGTCATAGAGTGAGGTGTTCAACTGACCATTAATGTCGAAAGACAACATAATATCTTAATACGAAGTAGAATTACTACTTTCTGTGGTTTCTTTGACGTCCAGTTCACTTGGAAAGATGATGGTAAGGTAATCTGCGCATGAAGTATTATTAATTGAAAGCAAGTCATCTATATATCTGTAAGTGAAATTGAAGCCAAGAGCCAATTGTTTCTTTCCTTGCGAAAGCAAAGACTAAAAGATTCAAAAGAGTTGCTAGAACATCTGAAATCAAAAAGTTTGACATAAATTCACTCCATCAAGTCTCTTGACTTTTCGACTCTTCTCACAACGATCCCTCATCAGAAATTAAAAGAGAGAATAGCGGAAATTATCCAAAATGTATTTACTAGTAAAAATGGAAGTCGCAAATTCAGACATACAGTTATAGGCCATGATAAAACTTACTTTCTTAACCAAAATTCTGATTCCAAAAACAAATATACTGAAACAGATATCATCCAGTGTTGAACTTTCTTATCGAGAACATTTTTGTGGTGTTTGGAGAAAAGGTTTTTTTTCAACAAATTGTCGGCATTTCAATGGGTACCAGCTGTGCCCCTCTTCTGGCAGACATATTCTTTTACTCATACGAAGCTGAATTCATTCAGGATCCACATTTCATATCCAGCTTAAAATTTTATCCTTACGCAATAGAGTGCCGCAAATATACAATTGCGATGAATTTTGGAATGGTGCAAACAATAACAAGTAAAAATTCAGTTTTGAAATGCATACATTCCTCTTATGTCATCAAAAATATAGAGGCCACTTTCGCTCTAAATTATAAATGATTTTTGCTCTCTGAATGCCAAAACCGTGAATGCCAACCACATTTGTATAAAGAGTATCATTGTCACGCAAGGTCAGAAGAAGTGATATCATATTATTAAAGCCACATCCTCTGACTACAGCGGTATAAACGTCGATGTAACAGAGCAACAATTACTGTATCATTCATATTAATGAACTATGGTAAACATACAAAACAATTTGAAAAACATACAAAGTATAGTTGAATTATGTCTAAAAATTTGATTCGTTTGGTGCACTAACTGTTATTTTCATTATTAGCACAATCGAAACACTGTCGATAAGCAATGTATATCTTATATATTCATGTGGTGTTAAGCCAAAACCAAACTTGAAAACAATATTCATCACACTCTTATGTGACATCATTTCACCACTCTAACGTATGACGACAAGTATGAATGCTATCTTGGCTTTATCATCACACTTATGACAAATCACCAGAGGGGTGATTGTACACGGTGTGTGGCAGACTCCTAATTTTCTTGTTTCTTTTCGCTGTAAAATAAATTATGCATATTCAAACCATAATGATAATAATAATAAAAAATCCCTAGGGCATCATAATCAAACACAAAATCTTACTGCATAAATGTATCAGATGTCATACTTCTAGCTACGTTGTTGCCTTGCACGGCCATATTCACATAAAATATATAGTAATTGTGAAGTTAAATAGACATATTTTCTTATCATATGTACTAAGTCCTTTTGTGGAGAACCAATATATTCCACAAAGGTATAATTCTGTATATCATTGTCAACCTTACGATACTTAGTCCTTGTCGAACATCATTTGAAAATTATGATAATGTAAAGTAATTGATTAAAGAAAATCACAATTTTTTTTTTCAATAACAGTATCCAATAAATCCGACTTAGTTTCAAATTTCAGAGGACCAAATTTAAACACCAACAGCAATCATAGAATATTGACACAGTGGGAAAACATTCAACATTAATTTACAAACGTTGTATCAATAAGACATATTCATAAAAAGTCCATTTAACTTGCTGGCTATTGGATCTAACACATATATCTATTACTAAATATTACAAAACCGATATGGCCTAGTAGATAAGGTGCTTGGCTCGTGATCGAGAGGTCCTGGGTTCGACACCCGCCCTCAGCTTCCAACATGAGACAGTAAAAACACCCTCCCGATATCCCGTGTCAAGGCAGGCGTGGCACGTAAAAGATTCATCACTGCCACGGGTGGGTCCTCTGTAAAGGTATAAATTTCTGTGCAATGCGTCAGGCAGATGCTGTCACCATACTTGAAATAACTGTGGAGTGACGTAAAAGAATAATCAACCAATCAATATTTATATACATCCAATGTTTCTTAGTCTTTATATCTATATTGAGCGAGGTAAACGTGCGGTATATGAATGATATTGGAAATCTTTACCGTGCTATCAGAATGTTATCAAGAATAGAAATCATTTAATAGTTGTAAATGCGCGTATAATGTTACAAATTACGATTTTGGATATAAACAAGTAGCATATACTTTAAGAACCATAAGGGACAAGAAGGGCGAATGATCAGTCCCCAAGAAATATTTATTTTTACTCCTCCATGACTGAAATATTTAGTCTTACGCCTCCACGGCAGAAGGCGTGGTTCGTTAAAATAAGAACCATTTCGGGCACCTGGTTTCACTTTTAGTTTCGTGCAACCATTGAACGTTCACAATGGTAAAATGCACTTAATGGCACAGAGACATCCCATTAGTTACTTCCGTGTTTTACAATACTATACTTTGCAGGCGGGAGCTAGGCGGCAGCTAGGAGAAAAGTTCTCAAAGTAGAGATGGAGTAACATCACTTTATGACAAAGAATTATTCAATTTATTTTAAACACTAGAACAAAATGGAAGATATTATTATTTGCTTTCGTTTTATCCTAATTTCCTGGCTGTGTCCCCAATTCTTTTTTTTTTTTGATACAAAGGGATATAAGACAAATTGAATAAATCCACAGACAGTTTGATGTACGAAAAGCTAGCATGCGGAATGGCGTAGTGATATCGTGAGTAATTTACTCGACATTTCCTCAAAATTTCTTTTGATACAAATGATTTAAGACAAAATAATTAAATTCGCCAGCATTTTGCTGTGAGACAAGCGAGCATGTGGAATGGCATCATCAGTGACGGTACCATTTACGTTTCATATATGATGTAATGATGATGGTAAAATCATGTAAATATTGTTATAAGGAAAAATTCCACAAATGACGCGTCATTAGTTCATAAGGTTTCTGATATCAGTAGGTCGTCATGAAACGGTGTCTTAAAATGGAAGGTTAGCTGCCTACTTTGCTATGACATGTATTTTCCATTGATGAAAACTATTTTCGATTTTCCGTGGCAAGAAGTAAGGTTACGTTTAGGTCAGTTTATTTTATTCTTCTTCTGATATTGGGTTGCGACATAATGTACTGTATTCATCCACATTCATAGTGTTTGCACACGAATCGATATATATGTTTCAGCCTTCTTTTTGCATGAGTGCCGGTAACTTCTCACCGATAATCTATGACTGTAGGTTGAGGTACAAATGAGGTACAAATGATATTATTTACTATCGTATTTAACATCAAGACTGCACCTCTGTCAGCTGTGGAAGATTACATGTAGATGAATCAGATAAAGAAATTATTGAAAATTACTTTCACTCAAGTACCACGAAATACATGAGAGAAAATAGAATCATATAATAAAGTATGAATATATTTTCATTCGCGCATAATGAAAATGAATTAAGAAAATAACAAATGTCGTGACTAAACCCGACTTTTTGTGTAGAAGCACGGTGTGCTGGGCTTAATCACAATGCGATTCAAAATAAGTGTAAATGCTGCCGATATTAATGTGATACGTTTTAAATGCATACTAATCAATAGTGCGTTATAATAAGTTATGGAGTTCACAAAATGCAAAAGTTTACGTTGGTCATTTTCGACAATGTGTACATCCCTCCTATTGTTTTCCTTTCAGTCACTATATACATTTGAATATCCATTTGAATACAAACACTTATATCATCTTGAAGACATATACGCTAATATACACTTTATACGACTAATTGTGGCCATGAAGTACAGAATTCTACAGAGAGCATTGCTACCTGTAAACAAATTCTAATCTTTACCGTGGTATCATAATATTGTCAAGAATAGAAACAATTTAATAATTGTAATTGCGCGCACGACGTTAAAGATAAATATGACCATCGAATGGAACAAGTACCATTTACGTTACGAACCACACGGGACAAGAAGGGAGGGTGATCAGTCACAAGTAAATGTTCAGTCTTACTCCGCCATGGCAGAATGTCTGTTCGTGAAAATCCACTCAGGCATCTGTTTTCACTTTTAGTTTTGTGCGACCATTGGATGTTCACAATGATTAAATGCACTTAATGGGAAAGAGACATTCCATCTTCCGTGTTTTACAATATTACATTTATGCCCTTTGCAGGTAGGAGCTAGCAGAAAAGATCTCAAAGTAGAGATGGAGTAACTTTCCATACTTAAAGTACACAAGGTCCTTTACTTCTCCAGAACCACATTATGGATTTAAAATCTAATTGCCTCTAGACAATCTATATGGATTGTTTTTTTTTTAAATTGTACCCGGGGTTTCAATACGCCAATTATAAATTGACACGTTTTTGACCTATTTTTAGACTTAGTTATTTTCATGCAAAAATACGTCATTTTCTCAAATATTTTGTTTTTGATTTATTTTTCTGAGCTAAAAGCTTGCATGTAAGTCAGAAATATACAAATGAACAATACTAAGCAAGAATGTTTCAAAAAAATTGAATTTGTGATTTTTAATTATTTTTTTAAGACTGCAAAATGGAAGGGGGAGGGGTAAATTTGAACATTATTAACTCTTATTTCAAAACCATTTGAGGTATTTTAATGAAACATGGCAGGGATTAAGAACTTAAAGTCCCCTACTTTTATTGGCGCTTTTCATCTAGATGCGTCAACAGGTGGCGCCATCACAGGCAAAAGTAGGTCACAGACAGTACCCTCCTTTGACAAACTTTTTCTTCAGATCCGCTGCATATAGAGACAAACTAAATGTATGTAACTGATCTAGAATAGTATCTTAAGAAGTGCTAGGGTTTTTTTTTTTTGCTCCACTCTGATCAATAAACAAGAGGCCGAAGTGGGCCTATATCACTCACCTGAATATCTAGATCATCAGTCATGCAGAAAAAAACAAGTTTATTTTTGCATTATTGTAACTAAGTACACAAATGTTGAAAATATTTCAAATTTTATTTCAGACCAGAATAAAAAACAACAACAGCTTTTTGCACATCCAGTCAGCTGATTTTGATATTAAACAATTGCTCTGTCTCTGCAAGATGCAATTCAGGGCAACAAGTTTGTCATTTTCTTTAGGTGGGGCCTTTTGTTGACTGATTTCAAGTCTGGGTCATGAGCAACAATTGTTTCAAATATTGTCCAGATCCAACTTAAAATGGCCTAATTTCATATGTTGAGTGTTGAGAAACATCTAAAAACTGATTTAGATGTGCAAAGAAATGAAAAAAAGAACTTTGACCACAGCTGGATTTAAACCGCTACTCTCCATATTTTAATTACCAAGTGGTATATGTACCATTGTGAGACAAAGTTTTTATTTTAGACATGGTGGAACCATCTGTTGGATGAAACGTAAAAATTGATAGAGGACCTATAGTAATTCAAGTATACCATGTTTCATTAAAATCTTTCATGTGGTATAACAACAGAAGTTAAAAATATGAAGAATTGTCCCTGTACACCCTCATTTGGAAGTTGAAAATTGAGATATTGTCAAAATTCTTTCAAAATAACATTCCTTACCATAATTATGATCAAAATGGTCCATAAGAAATCATCATTATCAATTAACTAGGAAATATGACACTTTTCTGCATTGAAATCACCAAGTCCAAACAAATGTCAAAAACATTTCTAAAATTTGATTTTGGAAGGGAACCAAAATGACAAGACTTCTTCACTCATCCCCCTAGATCATTTCTATGCATTCTGTTTTTCTCTGTATACAACCAGTATGAAGAAGAATATTGTCAAAGGAGGGGTACTCTTTTGTGACCTACTTTTGACTGTGGTGGCGCCACCTGTAAAGGGGTCTGGACGAAAACGACAGAATTTAAAGGGGATCATAATTGTTTTATTTTTTCTACCAAGATCTATTGAAATCCTTCCAACAGTTTTGCGGAAAAAGTTGAAAATGTGAAAAATGGACACCCCCCCCTCCCCCGCTTTTTTCTTTTGGAAATCTTAAAAAATTCATAAAAAATCAAAAAATTGAGATTTTCACAATGATAGTCCTTTCCATAATTATGATCAAATTAGTCCATAAAAAATCATCATTATCAATTAACTGAAAAACAAGACACTTTTCTGCATTGAAGTCCAAAAAATGGCGGAATAGAACCAAAAATAACAACACTTCTTTACAGATCCCTCTAGATCACTCCCATGTGTTCGGTTTGTCTCTGTATGCCCCCGGTCTGAAGAAGAAATTTGTTAAAGGAGGGTACCCTGTGTGACCTACTTTTGTCTTTGGTGGCGCCCCTGGTTGATGGATGTGGACAAAAACAACAATACTTGTAGGGGATTATGAGTACTTCATGCATACCAAGTTTCATCAAATTCTGTTCAGTGGTTCTGAAGAGGAAGTCGAAAATGTGAAAAGTTAATGATGGACGAACGGACAGACGACAGACTACGATTGATCACAATAGCTCACTAAGGCTCAGGTGAGCTAGAAATTAAATGTTTTTGAGGTTTTCTCGGACAATGTCATTTTGGCCTTGAACTGTGAATAAAAAATTTTACATGAATTGAATACCAGTTTATGATCCATAAGAAGAAAATATTTCATATTTCATATTTAGATTCTCTGTTATCAGGTAGTCCTTTTGTTTTATACCATAATTTTTCTACCAATTGACATTGACCTATACTATTTTCTACATGGTATTTTGTAGAGATCCCTATTCAGCAGTCAACAAATATATGAAGGGCTTGATTGCTTAGATAAATTGAATTATTTTCTTGAGAGTAAAGGAATAGAGCCTCTCATTCTACCACAGTAATCATGGAAAATGTATTCTGCAAAATCCAAACATTCCATGAAAAAGAAATTTCACTCAGGTTGTTCTGCTATAGCTGAAACAATTTTTCCATAGGACGTTGAAGAATTCCTGGATGAAATGTTTTCTATATTTTCCACAAACACTGATGAGCAAGCTGATAAAGGAGAGGAAGATTTTCTGCAGTCATTGGCTGAGTCATATAAAAATGCAGAGTCTTGGCAGGTCAGGCGTCAAATACTTTGAATAGTACGCAAGAAGAAAGATTATAAAGAATCTAGCTCTTTAATAGAAGGTTTAACAGAATATCGGTACTATACAGCTAAAAGGCATATAGAAGAAATAGATTGTGCTTTACCACCATTAGAACCAAAAGAGAAAAATCGGCAAAGAATGGATCCTATAAAATTAGACCAATTTTTAGGATAATCTGGCCGAAATTAGATAAACTGATATGTTCATTGTTCAGCCTTAGCAATGAAAAACTAAACTCCAATGAAAAAATTTGTAATGGGTATCTTTTAAAACATTTTCATACCCCATGATCATAGATTAGGGGAATGTTCACATCATGTAAAGTAGATATAGCATCTTAACAATATTATTATTTTTGTGAAATGGTCCTGTTCTTACCCATTAATTCCTATCCAAAATACATTGGACATGTCTCACACCTTATTTGGTGTGATATTTTGTTTTTGTCTGTCTGTTAATCTGTTTGTCTGTTGTAAACTTTAACCTTGCCAATAACTTGATAAAAGTAGTTGTTTGGCTGTCATTTTTTGCATGTGTAAACTTTTTGACAAGACCTTTCATCTGATACTGTGACATTGAAATTTGACCTACATGTAGTTTCAGTAACATGCTAAATGTTGCTGCAGACAGAGGCATAGTGTATCACAAATTAATTAAACACTGTTTCTTGTAATCCCCTCTCAACAACTTGCTGAGGAGATATTATTCTGCAACTAGTTTCAAAATGGTTCAATAATTCTTATTATGATTTTTATATTAAAGGCGACAGTACCATGTTCAAAATACTATCAGAATGTACAGCCACTGTGAGAAAGTCTTTAGAGGCACTTGATTACTATATTGCTGAGGGAGTTCGAGCCTTTCAAGATTCAGATTGTCCTTGAGGAATTGCATAAATCTTTGGCCTTATCAACTGAAAATTTTAAGCAGTACACTTCACTTTTATTAGAATGCAAGCGATATCTTAAAACAGATTTTAAGGTAAATTTATCATTACATTTAGTGTATTTGGTTTTTTTTATCTGTTATTAAAAGTTGCACTTTCATTTCTGATAATCTGTCTGAATTTTAATGATAAGGGTTATCCCTATTTTTTATTATCCCATTATTATTATTATTACTTTTGTTTTGTTATATAAATATCTGAAATTTGTACTTGATAAGTTATTGTTTTGTACCCAGTTGTAAACCTATAAATTTGGTGACCAGTAGAGCTACAGGCTCGACAGAGACTCTGGTTAATGATATCATAGAAATGTCCAATGTCACAAATTATAAACTTTCAACCAATCAGAAACTATGTTTTAATTCAATGTAATTAGAACTTAATTACACTTTTATTAAGGAAAAGGCTAATATGATCATAGTTATTTTTACATATACTGGTAAATGTATTCCATACATTTTTTATTTCAGGTGCATATTTCTGACCAATCTACAATTCCAGACCATTGCAGAGTGTTTGCATTTTCAGACAAGGACCCAAGTTTCAAAACGATTGCAAACATTGCCACAATGATGTCTGTCAAAACTGTGAGCAACTAGAGGAGTTACTATCTTCTATTCAGGACATTGTCAACAGATCAGAATTCGCCAATAAGGATATTCACAATTATAATTTAAACAAAGCATGTACAAATATAAGAAACTTGAAGCAACATACTATAAGGTCCAGAAATCAAAGCTTGGCAAAGTGATCATTATTTGAAAATATGTTACCAAATGAAGTTTCTATTGTATTGGATTGGGCCATGAAATATTTGCCACGTAGATATAGGGAGAATCAAAGTAATTGGTTTGCCAAACGAGGATTAAATTGGCATATTGGAGTTGTATTTAATAGAAATGGAACACTAGATTGCTTGACATTTGTCCATATTTTCAAACAGCAAATTTCCCAAGATTCAACAACATCAGCAATTATCCTAGATATTATATCTTCGATTCAAAATAAATATCCAAACATCAATGGATTCCATCTTGTATCAGACAATCCTGGTTGCTACAAAAGTATAGATACTTTCAAAATTTTATTCAAAAGTGGGTCTACCTTATCATACAACTTTAGTGAGGCTCAAGATGGCAAAGGAGCCCGTGACCGAACTGCAGCCACATTGAAATCTGGAATAAGAAGATATCTCAATCAAGGACATGATATTGTGACAGCATCTCGTATGAAAAAAGTAATTTTAAAATTTTTGAATTGATATTTTTGAACTCAGTAAAAAAAAATTTACCGCAACATTTATTTTTATGATAAAAATATTATAAAGATACTTTTAATTATAATAATAAAATACATGTAAGATTCCATTCTATTCACTGTTTAATATCTACTTTTTATTCCGAACAGACTATAGAATCTAGTATAAAGAATGTGAAATATGCTGTTAAAGTTGTCAACATGAAAGATTCTATTCAAAACAAGAGTGCTACAAAATTCTCCATACCATCTTTAGCCAGTTTCAACAACTTTGCGTTCGAGGAAGATGGAATAAAAGTATGGAAGCATTACAATATTGGACCAGGTATATTCTATCAACTTTAGAGGCAGATCTTATTTTTAACTCTATTAGTAAATAAGTAGTCAAGCTTATGCCATACAAAACTGTTTATTCTATGACCATCAGTATGAATGTTATCTTGTTCACAAGGTTTTGTCCATACACACAAATACACACAAACACACGGATGCACAGGAGCAAAACAATACCCCCTCGGCAACTAGTTGCACTAATAATAAAAGTACTGTAAGATACATTGAAGAACCCCTAGCAAGCTGGAATTGAGACCTGATGCCTAGCATTATTTGTCTTAAATCCTTTGATACTCAACCTAAATTTTTAATACCCCCCACCTCCCCGGCAACAAAGCTGTGGGGGTATACTGGAATCACCATGTCCGTCTGTCTGTGGACAAAAAGCTTGTCATTGCAACTCCTTCCAAACTTTTCAAGGGATTTTCACCTAACCAGAAATTAAGAATAGCATATGTAGATTTGCATGAAGGGAAATAATTATACTCGGAATTTTCTTTTACAAAAGTTGGCGCTCTTTGAACTTAGAGTTTGAACGCAATACATAGTAGCACTTTATCTTGGCATTTACCTCTCCTAAACTGTTCAAGGGATATACACCAAATCATACAGACATGAAGAGAAGCATATGTAATTTTGCATGAAGGGAAATAATAATCAAGGGAAATTTTTATGCAAATTGACTTCCAACAATGCTGCTGCGGGGAAGGGGGATTTCTGTTCAGCAATAGCCCCATTCTAGTTTGTTTTTATTCCATAAATTTGCCTGTTAGCTCAATTACACCGAAGGCTCAATACAGCTATCCTCATAGTTTCAAGAAATGCTGAAAGGAATTTGAATAACTTATTTATTCATGAAGTATCTTACTCACAGGTGGGGCCACTTCAGGCAAAATAGGTCACAAATAGTAACTAGATATATAAACAAACTGACTGCATCTGAGTATCAATAAGAAATAGAAGGTGGGTGATTTTGGTCAATAGGTGGCACCACCACTTCATTGTAAAAATGAGTTTTACAAATAAATTTATTTTGTTTATATATATTTATATTTTTCAGGAAAATGGATAAAGAAACCAAACAGTTTCAATTTTACTCTTCCATCTTTAACCATTGAGGAAACGCCTTTATTTGATCTTGACTTCCATTGTATTGGTAAAAGGCCCGAACCATTCAATCAAGAAAACAACATTTTCGCATGTTCAACAGATGGATGTATGGCATCATTTTCATCACATAAAGAATTCCTTGACCACTGTGTCCTTGATGATTGCAACATTGTTTTGGAGAAAAAGCCAAAGGTTGACAGTGTGCTAGAAAACTACAAGAATCAGAACTCAATACTAAATTTGCACATGTTGAGATACCATCAGCATCATATGAGTCAAGTTCATCTTGTTTATTAGAAAGCGGATGGACTCTTAAAGGAGGGAGAAAAAAATAAGCGCTTTTCTGAGAAGCAGAAAGAATACCTTATTCAAAAATTTAACAATGGTTTGCTTACTGGGAACAAAGAGGATCCAGAAAATGTATCAGAGGGAATGAAATATGCTATTGATTCTAGTGGGAAAAGAATGTTCATAACTGATGAATTTTTAACACCACAGCAAATTATGAGTTACTTCTCAAGATATGCAAGAAGAAAATAATGCTATTCGAGAACAATTGATTTCTGATTTACATTCCAACACAATAGAAAATGTTTGTCCTGGCCCACATGAAAATCAGAATTAGTGTTTATTTTTTTCAATTTTTATTCATGTGCCATATACAAAACGAATAGACACATTATAATTAGTTTGTCTATTTGTCTGACTCCTTATTTCTATCTGTCTAATATTATATTATGTCAAATACTTTTTATCATTATATTTTGCATATAGTGATCCTTTTATCTTGCATTAGAAGGTAAATGTATACATTATAGTAAAAGTTTTAGTCACAAATTTTAAGATTGGATTAAATATATTAAGAGCCATAAATACATGTGTATATATATATATATATGTATATATTATTGCATACAATTAGCTTTTTTAAGGATCTCATAGTCAAAGGTCAAAATTTAGTATTGGGATTTGCTTATCTAGGAGTAGGTCAAACTCCTTAGTCAAAATCAAATTTTTGATATAAAGTGAAATTTCTTGTCATATTGCTAAGTCAATATTTAGCAATGAGTAGTTCAAACTCCTGTGGGTCAAGGTCACTTGGTAAAAAAAATTTCGGATGTTGGGTAAAAAGTCTTGTTTTAGTAAAAAAAAATGTGAAATATTAAGTTTATCTTTTTCCATTTAAAGAATTTTGTCTGTCAAATTGTAATTAAAGTAGGTCAAACCTATAGATCAAGGTCACAAGGTCAAAATCTTTTTAAAAGCTTTGTCATGATGTGTACACAAATGAAATTTCAGAACCTTATCCTTGCCACTATTCCTATGTAAAAAATGTCACGCAATGTCAGAAGAAGTGATATCATATTATTCAAGCCACATCCTCTGACTACAGCGGTATAAACGTCGATGTAACAGAGCAACAATTACGTATCATTCATATTAATGAACTATGGTAAACATACAAAACAATTTCAAAAACATACAAAGTATAGTTGAATTATGTCTAACAATTTGATTCGTTTGGTGCACTAACTGTTATTTTCATTATTAGCACAATCAAAACACTGTCGATAAGCAGTGTATATCTTATATATTCATGTGGTGTTAAGCCAAAACCAAACTTGAAAACAATATTCATCACACTCTTATGTGACATCATTTCACCACTCTAACGTATGGCGACAAGTATGAATGCTATCTTGGCATTTATCATCACACTTATGACAAATCACCAGAGGGGTGACTGTACACGGTGTGTGGCAGACTCCTAATTTTCTTGTTTCTTTTCGCTGTAAAATAAATTATGCATATTCAAACTATAATGATAATTTTAAAAAAATCCCTAGGACATCATAATCAAACACAAAAACTTTTAATAAATGAAAAATGTCATATAAAATGCAAGTAAGCCTACGGCATAAATGTATCAGATGTCATAATTCTAGCTACGTTGTTGCCTTGGACGGCCATATTCACATAAAATATATAGTAATTGTGAAGTTAAATAGACATATTTTCTTATCATATGTCCTAAGTCATTTTGTGGAGAACCAATATATTCCACAAAGGTATAATTCTGTATATCATTGTCAACCTTACGATACTTAGTCCTTGTCGAACATCATTTGAAAATTATGATAATGTAAAGTAATTAACGTGCACTTTGATTAAAGAAAATCACACAGTTTTTTTTCAATGAAAGTATCCAATAAATCCGACTTAGTTTCAAATTTCAGAGGACCAAATTTAAACACCAACAGCAATCAAAGAATATTGACACAGTGGGAAAACATTCAACATCAATTTACAAACGTTGTATCAATAAGACATATTCATAAAAAGTCCATTAAATTGCTGGCTATTGGATCTAACACATATATCTATTAATAACTATTACAAAACCGATATGGCCTAGTGGATAAGGTGCTTGGCTCGTGATCGAGAGGTCCTGGGTTCGACACCCGCCCTCGGCTCCCAACATGAGACAGTAAAAACACCCTCCCGATATCCCGTGTCAAGGCAGGCGTGGCACGTAAAAGATTCCTCACTGCCACGGGTGGGTCCTCTGTAAAGGTATAAATTTCTATGCAATGCGTCAGGCAGATGCTGTCACCATACTTGAAATAACTGTGGAGTGACGTAAAAGAATAATCAACCAATCAATATTTATATACATCCAATGTTTCTTAGTCTTCGTGTCTATATTGAGCGAGGTAAAGGTGCGGTATATGAATGATATTGGAAATCTTTACCGTGCTATCAGAATGTTATCAAGAATAGAAACCATTTAATAGTTGTAAATGCGCGTATAATGTTACAAATAAATACGATTTTGGAAATAAACAAGTAGCATATACTTTAAGAACCATAAGGGACAAGAAGGGCGGATGATCAGTCCCCAAGAAATATTTATTTTTACTCCTCCATGACTGAAATATTTAGTCTTACGCCTCCACGGCAGAAGGTGTGGTTCGTTAAAATAAGAACCATTTCGGGCACCTGGTTTCACTTTTAGTTTCGTGCAACCATTGAACGTTCACAATGGTAAAATGCACTTAATGCACAGAGACATCCCATTAGTTACTTCCGTGTTTTACAATACTATACTTTGCAGGCGGGAGCTAGGAGAAAAGTTCTCAGAGTAGAGATGGAGTAACATCACTTTATGACAAAGAATTATTCAATTTATTTTAAACACTAGAACAAAATGGAAGATATTATTATTTGCTTTCGTTTTATCCTAATTTACTGGCTGTGTCCCCAATTCTTTTTTTTTTTTTTTTTTGGATACAAAGGGATATAAGACAAATTGAATAAATCCACAGACAGTTTAATGTAAGAACAGCTAGCATGCGGAATGGCGTAGTGATATCGTGAGTAATTTACTCGCCGTTTCCTCAAAATTTCTTTTGATACAAATGATTTAAGACAAAATAATTAAATTCGCCAGCATTTTGCTATGAGACAAGCGAGCATGTGGAATGGCATCATCAGTGACGGTACCATTTACGTTTCATATATGATGTAATTATGATGGTAAAATCATGTAAATATTGTAATAAGGAAAAAATCCACAACTGACGCGTCATTAGTTCTTAGGTTTCTGATATCAGTAGGTCGTCATGAAACGGTGTCTTAAAATGGAAGGTTAGCTGCCTACTTTGCTATGACATGTATGTTCCATTGATGAAAACTATTTTAGGATATTCCGTGGCAAGAAGTAAGGTTAAGTTTAGGTCAGTTTATTTTATTCTTCTTCTGATATTGGGTTGCGACATAATGTACTGTATTCATCCACATCCATAGTGTTTGCACACGAATCGATATATATATGTTTCAGCCTTCTTTTTGCATGGGTGCCGGTAACTTCTCACCGATAATCTATGACTGTAGGTTGAGGTACAAATGATATTATCTACTATCGTATTTAACATCAAGACTGCACCTCTGTCAGCTGTGGAAGATTACATGTAGATGAATCAGATAAAGAAATTATTGAAAATTACTTTCACTCAAGTACCACGAAATACATGAGAGAAAATAGAATCATATAATAAACTATGAATATATTTTCATTTGCGCATAATGAAAATGAATTAAGAAAATAACAAATGTCGTGACTAAACCCGACTTTTTTGTGTAGAAGCACGGTGTGCTGGGCTTAATCACAATGCGATTCAAAATAAGTGTAAATGCTGCCGATATTAATGTGATACGTTTTAAATGCATACTAATCAAGAGTGCGTTATAATAAGATATGGAGTTCACAAAATGCAAAAGTTTACGTTGGTCATTTTCGACAATGTGTACATCCCTCCTATTGTTTTCCTTTCAGTCACTATATACATTTGAATATCCATTTGAATACAAACACTTATATCATCTTGAAGACATATACGCTAATATACACTTTATACGACTAATTGTGGCCAAGAAGTACAGAATCCTACAGAGAGCATTGCTACCTGTAAACAAATTCAAATCTTTACCGTGGTATCATAATATTGTCAAGAATAGAAACAATTTAATAATTGTAATTGCGCGCACGACGTTAAAGATAAATATGACCATCGAATTGAATAAGTACCATTTACGTTACGAACCACACGGGACAAGAAGGGAGGGTGATCAGTCACAAGTAAATGTTCAGTCTTACTCCGCCATGGCAGAATGTCTGTTCGTGAAAATCCACTCAGGCATCTGTTTTCACTTTTAGTTTTGTGCGACCATTGGATGTTCACAATGATTAAATGCACTTAATGGGAAAGAGACATTCCATCTTCCGTGTTTTACAATATTACATTTATGCCCTTTGCAGGTAGGAGCTAGCAGAAAAGATCTCAAAGTAGAGATGGAGTAACTTCACTTTATGACAATGAGCTATTCGATTTAATTTAAACACTCAGACAAAATGGAAGATATTATGTGCTTTCGTTTTATCGTAAGTAATTTTTAAGGCTGTTTCCTCAAAATTTTCTTTTAATACAAAAGCATTTAAGGCAATCTAACTTAATTCAGGAGGATTTCGGAATGGCGTCATCAATGCCGGTACCAGTTACGTTTGATGTATGATGTAACGATTAAGGTAAAATCGTGTAACTGCTGTAGTGGGAAAAATTCCACAAATGACGCGTCATTAACTCATAAGTTTTCTGATATCAATAAGTTGTGATGAAATGGTGTCTTAAAATAGAAGGTTAGCTGTTTAATACGTTATGGCATGTATTTCCCGCTGATGAAAACTATTTTCGATTTTTGATGACAAGAAGTGAGGTAAAGCGCAGGTCGTTTATTTTATTCATGTTCTGATATTTGGTGGTTGCGACATAATATACTGTATTCATCCACACTCATAGTGTTTGCACATGAATGAACATTTTTCAACTTTCTTATTGCCTGTGTGCCAACTAGATCTCAGCGAAGATCTAAGGTTTTTTTTTACTGTGGGTTGAGGTACAAATGATATTATTTACCATCGTACTTTACAACAAAGCTGCACCTCTATCAGCTGTGAAAGAATAGATGAAACAGATAGAGAATTATTAAACCTGACCTTAATCAAGCACCACGAAATACATGAGAGAAAATAGAATCATAGAGTAAACTATGAATATATTTTCATTCGCGCATAATTAAATGAATTAAGAAAAGAACAAATGCCGCGACTAAACCAGACTTTGTGTGTAAAAGCACGATGTGCTGGGCTTGATCACAATACAATTCAAAATAAGTGAAACTGCTGCTAATTATCAACATCACATGTTGCATCTACAGTTAACTTCATACATATTTAACAATTACAGGTATAGCCAAAGAGTGTATAAATACCTGTACGATACATTAGCTGCTTATATCACTCACAGTTTATGCCACATACGACAGACTACAGGTAAGAAGGTTTTTTCTTTTTTGTTTGTTTGTCGGTTTTTTGTTTGTTTGTTTGGTTGTTTGTTATTTTTTATCTTGTTTTGTTTCTTGTTGCTGTTTTCTTCTTGGTTCAAGTGCTTCATATTTAGAACATCTACTTGATATCGACCGAGATGGTAGAATTACTATTTTAATATTTTATGACAAGAGTTTTCACTTTTTGTCTGCATTGTAAAGTTTCCATATACAAATTCTGTTGCCACCGTATCGTATTAATGCTTTTCAAATGATCCGGTATGTTCGAGCCACTTCTGAGAAACATTCCTTTTTTTGACGATTATGATTATGCCGATTGTGACTACGGCTGTGCCGTTTCCTATTTCGGTGAATACGAATAATACTATTCCCATATACGTATGGCATCACAGCGGGTAGGACCAGTCTTCAGTGGAGGCTTACTCCATCTTGGCACCAGATTCCACCTTTATTTTCACAGGGGACCTTGAGTCATGTTCTGCAGACTGTGTTGTTGAAATTGGAAAGATTTTAAGAGATTGGATACTGTATAAAGTGTAAAATACTGCTGAATTTCATTTTTGCGAAATTAAAAAAAAAATAGATATAAATATATAAATAAAGTAATAGATAAAATAAAATAAATAAATAAAAAATAACGGTATTATAAGTTTTTCTTTTTAATTATAATTTAAATCTTGGAATTAATTTTTACAATTTTATAGTTGAGTAGTATCTACAAATCAGGGAAACGTACTTTTTTGTGATTGTAGTTTTTCTTAAACTTTCGACTTTTTATTGTAAAATATTACATCCGTTATATATAATTTGTTATTAGCTGTGACTGCAGTTAGACTATTATATGTAACTTGATGGTGATGTATACCAACTTGAATAATCCTATGCTGTGACGTTTAAAAGTGACTTGACCAGTGAAAATAAGATCACAATTCGTCCTCTGTGGCATTTTATCTGATATCTGCTTCTTTCAGAAGTCATCCATTACCTACATTTTATGTTTTATCCTGTATTATAAATTATTTTATAACACTACTGTTTGATAGTTGAATATATTGTAAAAATCGGAAGTAACTGGTGTTACATGACTATGGCACGAACAAAGTCCACAATGGACATTCGCAGAACACTGAAATTCTGAGGTGAGAAAGGTTGCCCGGGAGGAGTGAGCGTCTCCTGTTTGGCTAGCCACACCTGCCTTAAACAGACGAAGCAAATAAAATTTAGCACTGGATATATACATGGCTGTGAACAAACGCGGTGTAGAAAGTGCCAGAGCTACACAACAATAGGGAAAAAGGGTATGTTTGACTGATATTAACAATGATATGCATCTCTTTCCTTTTTTTTTTTGTAGCGAGAACCTCAGCAAAAATGAAAACATTAGCATTTGTTTTGATTGTGGTTGCGTTGCTTTCCATGACCCTCAATGGTGTGAATGGTCGTTGTGGTGATTACTGTCTCCGGGACAGGAGAAGATGTCAACAGAGTAATAGGGAATGTACCAGAGCATATTTAAGATGTATGAGGTGTAGGAGAACGTCAAAAATAAGTATAGGATGAATATTTTCAGCTTTTGAAGATAACATGTCAAAAACGCACTTGAAAGTGGTGTTTATTGCTACCACAATAAATTATTTAAAACGCTATTATTGTTTTTGATTTTCTCTACTTGCTTGGCGGTGCACAAAGCTGTATTTCTAGCAATATTATAACAATGAAAACCGTATATCACCTCACATCCTTAATTTAATGTAATGGACAAGTATTAACTTAAAGATAATAATATATATCACAATAAATTTTTTGAAATGCTATAATGTTGTTGGGTTTTCTTTTGTTTGTTTGTTTGTTTGTTTTTTTTTTTGTTTTTTGTTTGTTTTTTGTTTTGTTTTTTGTTTTTTTGGTTTTTGTTTTTGTTTTTGTTTTTTTTTTTGGGGGGGGGGGGGCGTTAGGTTTTTTTTTTGTTTTTGTTTATTTTTTTTTTTTTTTTTTTTTTTTTTTTTTGTTTTTGTTTTTTGTTTTGTTTTTTTTTTTGGGGGGGGGGGTTGTATTTTTTTTCTATGCTTGTATTTCGGACAACATTGTAACATTGAAAACCGTATATCACCTCACATTCTATATTTAGTTCATGTAGTGGACAAGTATTAACTTAAACATGATAATATATATAACATATATCAAGAAATGAAATCATGTAATTGATAATATGTATAAAACCAAATCAATGGAGAAACACAATGAATCCGAAGGGTAGATTAAACCGCAGAATGGAAAACAGACATTGGAGAAAATAAATGATGAAGAAGAAGCATGTACATTGGTCCCACTGTTATTGTCTCCCATCAAGTCCTTTTGAGAACCAGGGATAGATGTATGTAAATTGTCTAACTGAACACCTGTGGATTTCAATTGGCATATTTGGTGGATCAAGACCTCCTCTTAATTCCTAAGATAAACCCAAGTATAAAACCAATATCTGATACTTTAAAGCTAAGTTCTTGCATTTTGAATTCGTATCATTAATATTTATATATATGCGAATGAGTAAATTTACAAATTAATACTTTAATTAATGGAACAAAGTTTCCCCGTCATTTGGTACCATTCACGCATGCCTCTACTTTTGGCCAGGCTATGACCGGTTTCCATTATTCATCATTTTCATGTAGAGGTTGCCATGGAAACACTCCAAAACAATTACCTGATATGAATCTTTATGGGAACATTCCTGAAATTCACTCAGCAGACACAAAGGAACAGTTTAGTACAAATAAGAAATAGTCCGAAGGGAGTTATATTGGTCCACCCTCCGCCCTTGAACTACAGGAAGTAAGAAAAGAAGTACCGAATGGGTAGGTCATACAAGTATCTCATAGTCCATGGAATAAAAGGACAACATCGTGTATAGTGTCATGTTCAGATAAATGCGAAACCCGATAAAATCTAGGTGAGGCCAGGCTCTCGGGAGGAGTAAGCGTCCCCTGGTTGCATGCAACTCTCGTGGCCTAAGACCTACAACGACTTTTCAAGTAAAAGAGTGATTATTGTCAATTCAGTTGACTGTCACGATGCCACTAGCTTGATAGATAATGTAAACCGGGTGAAACTGCAAAATCAAAATTTCACGAACATTATTTATTACTTGTCATTTAAATTAACAGCCCTAAGTCGACGCAATATTATGATTTAATATATACATATATATATATATATATTTCTATGTATAACATGAGATTTATTGTACTGCCAGGGGATTTTTTCATGCAATTAGCCAGATTTCTTTGACTTTGCTTTTTGATTTATCTGTACTGTATGCTTTTCATTGCCATGGACATTTCAGAATAGAATATATACAACACATCTAGTCGTATTGATTACTTAATTGCGTCTAGTCTACTTTCTAGGAATGTATAACGATTGTACACCTACTTTGTTATGCATATCCATCTTAAATTTTAATCCTTACACCATAGATTGCCGAAAATATACAATTGCAATGCATGTTGGAATGATGCAAACAATAACAATTAAATATTCAGTTTTTAATACATACATTCCTCTTATAACATCAAAGAAAAAAGAGGACTTACTGGCTCGGTTATGCGGCAGAAGTCAACACGGAGAAAATAAAGGCTATTTTTGCTCTTAAGTATAAATGATAGCCGAGTTTCGGATGTTGAACAATGGGTTTCTACCGTTTTGCTCTCTGAATGTCAAACCCGTGAATGCGAACCAAATTCGTCCTCTGACGACAGCGATATAAGCGTCAGTGGAATACAAAACAACAAGAACTGCGTCATTCATATTAATGAACTAATTTCAGATAATTTCAGGAAACAAAACAAAAATACAAAAGTAGTAAAGGATAAAATAATTATGCCTAATGGATATACATTTACAGATGAAGTGCCGTCCCTGACAAACGCGGACGTACTGCAGATAACAACGAGCGAAGCCAGTGATCTGGAACATATCGACATGGTCACCTCACATACCGAAGAACGCGCAGGTAGTTATTTTTATGGCACGGGGAGCAACGTTAAATCTGTACAAGATGTTAAAGACTTTTACAAGAAGGTGTGTCTCCACCTGGATGCGGCAAGTTCTGACCACAGAATACATGTTTATTCATTTCGCGATGAGTCCGGTATTATGCACAAAAACTATATCGATGATGGCGAGCACGGTGCGGGAGGAGGTTACTCCGTTACATGGAGGACAATGCGATTGAAAATACCGCTAACGTGATATCTAGGTGGTTCGGAGGCAAACATATCGGTTACGAACGATTCAGAATTATGGAAGACATCTATATAGATTTAGATAATGAACTACATTAGAAGCAGTTTCTATCACTTATGAGACAAATACTCATTTGAAAAAAAGACACTTTCGTATTTGTTAATCTGGATATACATTGTACTTTATAAGTAATTGACTTTGTGTACAAATTGAAATTTAAATATAATCTATAAAAATAGTGAATGTTAACTTGCATAAATTTATATACAGGTACTATATAATAAATGTACAGATTTATTTATGTAAATGAATTTTTGCTTTGGGGCCAGAGTGCAAAGCAATACGGCTTATGGATTAACTATGTCTGTCTGTCTGTCCGTCAACAGTTTAGATAAATTTCTGGTTGTCCGTTGAATTTAATTTCTGGTACGGATAACTCGTATACATGTATATATAAACTTTAAGAGACATTCTCTGTAAGCATCAAAATGACATGTAATAAAACTAGATGATATCTATATTTTATAATGTTCTTATTATTTATTTCTCAAACGAGAGAAAATATATGGGGTTTGGGGGCTTGTTGCTATGGAAACCATGCTTAAGTATGAGAAATACGGGAAATTGAGTAAAATATTAAATTTATCAAATATAAAATGCAACTTTTTCCAATATTCAAATAATCCTTTAAAATTATGAAAGCAGTGACACAAACAGATATAGAAAATTGAACAAAATCAAAAATATATTCTATATCCAATATTTATTGGGTTTAATAAGGTCTAAATAGCAGATTTACAGCCATGATTTGGGTTAACTTTTACTCCTTGATGCAACGGTGGAATTTTTTTATTTTTTGAAATTTTAATCAAAAGACAATATTCTTTGATATTTCTAAATTTTAGTGAGGTGTTTCTTCATCCGGCAAAGATATTGATTAATATGATTAGTCTAAATTGATTAAATATTTAAAAAGAGTAAACAGTAAAGTGAAAGCAAAGCAAAGCAGAAGATTAGAATTTATGAAATTATGTTCTCCTCTATTTTTCGAAAGTGAATTTCGATGATTATGCAATTATGAGTTTTATATATTGATGGACACTATGTCAATTGTCTGTAATTTCAAATGTTCATCCGATATTTGTACAGAAAATATATCAAATTTAGCATCTATCGACCATTTGGATTTAAACAGTATCCTAACAGAAAGTGGATTGTTGCCAATTATAGACTCCTCCCGTGTTTTAAATATATGCAGTCATCATTTTAACTATTTGTTAAATAAAAACACAAGAAGATCTCGACAACGAATTTGCCTAATACCCTCAGGATTGAGTGGACATCGAGATGTCAAGGAAAATGTTTTATTTGGGCCTTCCAAAAAAAGGTAGAAACAAGAGCAAAAGGTTGCGAATCTCTGATGTTCTGAAGGTTCATCAATATAATGGCTTGATCATACCTGTGGGAACTCGTAAGTTTAAATCACAAATTACTCATATTTTGCTCACTCAAGTGAAAATATAAATTTTTTAATGATTTAAACTTTTCTCTCTTTATGAATATCTATATGTAAAGTATTTACATAGTTTACGAAAATGTCTGATAGTTTTCGAACCTACACTGGACAATGTGTATGATATACCCCTCGGTACTTCTTCGTTTTTTACATTTAAACAAATTTATAATAGAAGTTGCAAAAAGCAATTATTTTTAGATATTTCTAACAGATAACTCTAAATTTTATATTTTCTAACTTCTTTTTCTCTATAAAAAGTAACAAACCTGCATTTTTTATCATTCAACAAACAAAATCGTAATAATACTAATTATTTAATATTTCATTTCCAATATTATTGAGCTCAATATAAAACACACTCATGTGTACAGTTATGTCTTGGTCAATTAATGGTCAGCCTCCTGTCATAGATCTCATGGACACACGTGTAGATTAACAAGAGGCACAACAGACTAATAACAAGGACACGTATGATGTAATGAGAAGTCAAGTCAATATTTGAGATAGAGAGGCAATTCATCAATTAAATTTTCATATTGAATTTCACTGTTTTATTGTCATTTTGTGTAACTGGTAATTTGTAGTAATGTCCTGTGAATTTTTAATAATTCATAAATCTACAGAACACAATGTCCTGTGGATTTAAAACTCATTCGTAAACTCAGCTGTATCCATGACAAAATTTCATACAGATTGGATACGGTAACTGTCTAATCCTTAACATTGGGAGACATTGTTTAGAAACAAGTTAATTTTTGCAAAGATATTTTTATCAATCTGATTTATTTAAATATATTGAAATTATTTTTTTTAAAGTTTTGAGAAAAAAATTATAGATAACATCACAAGTATATTTCATTTATATGTTTGATTTTTAGCAGCATCTTGTATATCATGTCTAAGAAAAATCCAAGATTTAATGCCAGAGGACTCTTCTACATTAGTCAATGATCATGTTTGAATTTCAATTGAAATCATCAAAGTACATATATTATGATTTAGATCTATTATTAAATGTTACATATTTATTTGACATTTATGAAACAAATTCCATTTTAAAAAATTAAGATAAAAATCAAACCAAAATATAAATTCTTTTATTGGCATACATTAAAAATAGCAACAAGTCAACAATAAGATTGAGCTGAAATGATTTTGGTTGTTTTAAAAAAATGCTTATATAATCAGATATTTATGATATTGTGCATTATATATGCATGTTATGATTAATCGAAAACATATGAATTGGAAAAAAATGTGGGTTTTTTTTTTCATAAAAAAAAAAGAATTCCATTCAAATGTATGATTGAAATTAGTTTTAGACCTGCTAAAATTTGTCTAAAAATATCCTGTTTAATTGTAATTTTTCTTTTTTAAATCTAGATTCCACAAACAGATGCTGAAAATAATACAAAGAGTGTTCATTACAACTTGCGTGATCAGCCTGAGAAAGGAGTACATGTAAATAGATTTATTTTTATATGCAAATAGTTTTTAGTCTCATAAAGCCACAAAGTTAGCATTTCTTCTGTTGTTATTTTGACAATATTCTCGGTTTATCATTATGCTATTTGATTTTATGACTCAGTCCAGCAAAGAAAATTGCTATCTTTTAGTTTGGTAATATTGTACTTGACAATGTATAAATTGAATATATTTTATTAGGTTTTATGTAAAATGAAACTAAATACCTCTAAGAAATAAACCATCAATATGTACTTTGATTTGATTTCAGTTTTCACAAGAGACTATGGAAGAAGAAACTGTGATTAGCTCCTCATGTGATATCAACTCACAAATAAGTAAATGCAAATTTTATTATTGTATTGCCTCTAAAGCATAGCGGGTATAAGTATCATTACATTTGTACTTTTTGTTACAAGACCTTTCAATCAGTACCAAAATATTTGACGTAGTGAACTTTCCATACTTAAAGTACACAAGGTCCTTTACTTCTCCAGAACCACATTATGGATTTAAAATCTAATTGCATCTAGACGATCTATATGGATTGTTTTTTTTTAAATTGTACCTGGGGTTTCAATACGCCAATTATAAATTGACACGTTTTTGACCTATTTTTAGACTTAGTTTTTTTCATGCAAAAATACGTCATTTTCTCAAATATTTTGTTTTGGATTTATTTTTCTGAGCTAAAAGCTTGCATGTAAGTCAGAAATATACAAATGAACAATACTAAGCAAGAATGTTTCAAAATTATTGAATTTGTGATTTTTAATTATTTTTTTAAGACTGCAAAATGGAAGGGGGAGGGGTAAATTTGAACATTATTAACTCTTATTTCAAAACCATTTGAGGTATTTTAATGAAACATGGCAGGGATTAAGGACTTAAAGTCCCCTACTATTATTGGCGCTTTTCATCTAGATGCGTCAACAGGTGGCGCCATCACAGGCAAAAGTAGGTCACAGACAGTACCCTCCTTTGACAAATTTTTTCTTCAGATCCGCTGCATATAGAGACAAACTAAATGTATGTAACTGATCTAGAATAGTATCTTAAGAAGTGCTAGAGTTTTTTTTTGGCTCCACTCTGATCAATAAACAAGAGGCCGAAGTGGGCCTATATCGCTCATCTGAATATCTAGATTATCAGTCATGCAGGAAAGAACAAGTTTATTTTTGCATTATTGTAACTAAGTACACAAATGTTGAAAATATTTCAAATTTTATTTCAGACCAGAATAAAAAACAACAACAGTTTTTTGCACATCCAGTCAGGTGATTTTGATATTACACATTTGCCCTGTCTCTGCAAGATGCAATTCAGGGCAACAAGTTTGTCATTTTCTTTAGGTGGGGCCTTTTGTTGACTGATTTCAAGTCTGGGTCATGAGCAACAATTGTTTCCAATATTGTCCAGATCCAACTTAAAATGGCCTAATTTCATATGTTGAGTGTTGAGAAAAATCTAAAAACTGATTTAGATGTGCAAAGAAATGAAACAAAGACCTTTGACCACAGCTGGATTTAAACCGCTACTCTCCATATTTTAATTACCAAGTGGTATATGTACCATTGTGAGACAAAGTTTTTATTTTAGACATGGTGGAACCATCTGTTGGATGAAACGTAAAAATTGATAGAGGACCTATAGTAATTCAAGTATACCATGTTTCATTAAAATCTTTCATGTGGTATAACAGCAGAAGTTAAAAATATGAAGAATTGTCCCTATACACCCTCATTTGGAAGTTGAAAATTGAGATATTGTCAAAATTCTTTCAAAATAACATTCCTTACCATAATTATGATCAAAATGGTCCATAAGAAATCATCATTATCTATTAACTAGGAAATATGACACTTTTCTGCATTGAAATCACCAAGTCCAAACAAATGTCAAAAACATTTCTAAAATTTGATTTTGGAAGGGAACCAAAATGACAGGACTTCTTCACTCATCCCCCTAGATCATTTCTATGCATTCTGTTTCTGTCTCTGTATACAACCAGTATGAAGAAGAATATTGTCAAAGGAGGGGTACTCTTTTGTGACCTACTTTTGACTGTGGTGGCGCCACCTGTAAAGGGGTCTGGACGAAAACGACAGAATTTAAAGGGGATCATAATTGTTGTATTTTTTCTACCAAGATCTATTGAAATCCTTCCAACAGTTTTGCGGAAAAAGTTGAAAATATGAAAAATGGACTCCCCCCCTCTTTTTTTGGAAGTCTTAAAAAATTCATAAAAAATCCAAAAATTTAGATATTGACAAAATTCTTTCACAATGATATTCCTTTCCATAATTATGATCAAATTAGTCCATAAAAACTCATCATTATTAATTAATTGAAAAACAAGACACTTTTCTGCATTGAAATTACAAAGTCCAAAAAAATGGCGGAATAGAACCAAAAATAACAACACTTCTTTACACATCCCTCTAGATCACTCCCATGTATTCGGTTTGTCTCTGTATGCCCCCGGTCTGAAGAAGAAATTTGTTAAAGGAGGGTACCCTGTGTGACCTACTTTTGCCTTTGGTGGCGCCCCTGGTTGATGGATGTGGACAAAAACAACAATACTTGTAAGGGATCATGAATACTTCATGCATACCAAGTTTCATTAAATTCTGTTCAGTGGTTCTGAAGGAGAAGTCGAAAATGTGAAAAGTTATTGATGGACGAACGGACAGACGACAGACTACGATTGATCACAATAGCTCACTAAGGCTCAGGTGAGGTAGAAATTAAATGTTTTTGGGGTTTTCTCGGACAATGTCATTTTGGCCTTGAACTGTGAATAAAAAATTTTAAATGAATTGAATACCAGTTTATGATCCATAAGAAGAAAATATTTCATATTTCATATTTAGATTCTCTGTTATCAGGTAGTCCTTTTGTTTTATACCATAATTTTTCTACCAATTGACATTGACCTATACTATTTTCTACATGGTATTTTGTAGGGATCCCTATTCAGCAGTCAACAAATATATGAAAGGCTTGATTGCTTAGATAAATTGAATTATTTTTTTTTGAGAGTAAAGGAATAGAGCCTCTCATTCTACCACAGTAATCATGGAAAATCCAAACATTCCATGAAAAAGAAATTTCACTCATGTTGTTCTGCTATAGCTGAAACAATTTTTCCAGAGGATGTTGAAGAATTCCTGGATGAAATGTTTTCTATATTTTCCACAAAAACTGATGACAAAGCTGATAAAGGAGAGGAAGATTTTCAGCAGTCACTAGCTGAGTCATATAAAAATGCAGAGTCTTGGCAGGTCAGGCGTCAAATACTTTCAATAGTACGCAAGAAGAAAGATTATAAAGAATCTAGCTCTTTAATAGAAGGTTTAACAGAATATCGGTACCATACAGTTAAAAGGCATATAGAAGAAATAGATTGTGCTTTACCACCATTAGAACCAAAAGAAAAAAATTCGGCAAAGAATGGATCCTATAAAATTAGACCAATTTTTAGGATAATCTGGCCGAAATTAGATAAACTGATATGTTCATTGTTCAGCCTTAGCAATGAAAAACTAAACTCCAATGAAAAAATTTGTAATGGGTAACTTTTAAAACATTTTCATACCCCATGATCATAGATTAGGGGAATGTTCACATCATGTAAAGTAGATATAGCATCTTAACAATATTATTATTTTTGTGAAATGGTCCTGTTCTTACCCATTAATTCCTATCCAAAATACATTGGACATGTCTCACACCTTATTTGGTGTGATCTTTTGTTTTTGGTCTGTCTGTTAATCTGTTTGTCTGTTGTCAAATTTAACCTTGCCAATAACTTGATAAAAGAAGTAGTTTGGCTGTCATTTTTTGCATGTGTATACCTTTTGACAAGACCTTTCATCTGATACTGTGCCATTGAAATTTGACCTACATGTAGTTTCATTAACATGCGAAATGTTGCTGCAGACAGAGGCATAGTGTATCACAAATTAATTAAACACTGTTTCTTGTAATCCCCTCTCAACAACATGCTGAGGAGATATTATTCTGCAACTAGTTTCAAAATGGTTCAATAATTCTTATTATGATTTTTATATTAAAGGCGACAGTACCATGTTCAAAATACTATCAGAATGTACAGCCACTGTGAGAAAGTCTTTAGAGGCACTTGATTACTATATTGCTGAGGGAGTTCGAGCCTTTTAAGATTCAGATTGTCCTTGAGGAATTGCATAAATCTTTGGCCTTATCAACTGAAAATTTTAAGCAGTACACTTCACTTTTATTAGAATGCAAGCGATATCTTAAAACAGATTTTAAGGTAAATTTATCATTACATTTAGTGTATTTGGGTTTTTTTTATCTGTTATTAAAAGTTGCACTTTCATTTCTGATAATCTCTCTGAATTTTAATGATAAGGGTTATGCCTATTTTTTATCATCCCGTTATTATTATTATTACTTTTTTTGTTATAAAAATATCTGAAATTTGTACTTGATAAGTTATTGTTTTGTACCCAGTTGTAAACCTATAAATTTGGTGACCAGTAGAGCTACAGGCTCGACAGAGACTCTGGTTAATGATATCATAGAAATGTCCAATGTCACAAATTATAAACTTTCAACCAATCAGAAACCATGTTTTAATTCAATGTAATTAGAACTTAATTACACTTTGATTAAGGAAAAGGCTAATATGATCATAGTTATTTTTACATATACTGGTAAATATATTCCATACATTTTTTTATTTCAGGTGCATATTTCTGACTAATCTACAATTCCAGACCATTGCAGAGTGTTTGCATTTTCAGACAAGGACCCAAGTTTCAAAACTGTTTGCACACATTGCCACAATGATGTCTGTCAAAACTGTGAGCAACTAGAGGAGTTACTATCTTCTATTCAGGACATTGTCAACAGATCAGAATTTGCCAATAAGGATATTCACAATTATAATTTAAACAAAGCATGTACAAATATAAGAAACTTGAAGCAACATACTATAAGGTCCAGAAATCAAAGCTTGGCAAAGTGATCATTATTTGAAAATATGTTACCAAATGAAGTTTGTATTGTATTGGATTGGGCCATGAACTATTTGCCACGTAGATATAGGGGGATCAAAGTAATTGGTTTGCCAAACGAGGATTAAATTGGCATTTTGGAATTGTATTTAATAGAAATGCAACACTAGATTGCTTGACATTTGTCCATATTTTCAAACAGGAAATTTCCCAAGATTCAACAACATCAGCAATTATCCTAGATATTATATCTTCGATTCAAAGTAAATATCCAAACATCAATGGATTCCATCTTGTATCAGACAATCCTGGTTGCTACAAAAGTATAGATACTTTCAAAATTTTATTCAAAAGTGGGTCTACCTTATCATACAACTTTAGTGAGGCTCAAGATGGCAAAGGAGCCCGTGACCGAACTGCAGCCACATTGAAATCTGGAATAAGAAGATATCTCAATCAAGGACATGATATTGTGACAGCATCTCGTATGAAAAAAGTAATTTTAAAATTTTTGAATTGATATTTTTGAACTCAGTAAAAAAAAATTTACCGCAACATTTATTTTTATGATAATAATATTATAAAGATATTTTTAATTATAATAATAAAATACATGTAAGATTTCATTCTATTCACTGTTTTATATCTACTTTTATTCCGAACAGGCTATAGAATCTAGTATAAAGAATGTGAAATATGCTGTTAAAGTTGTCAACATGAAAGATTCTATTCAAGACAAGAGTGCTACAAAATTCTCCATACCATCTTTAGCCACTTTCAACAACTTTGCGTTCGAAGAAGATGGAATAAAAGTATGGAAGCATTACAATATTGGACCAGGTATATTCTATCAACTTTAGAGGCAGATCTTATTTTTAACTCTAGTAAATAACTAGTCAAGCTTATGCCATACAAGTACAAAACTGTTTATTCTGTGACCATCAGTATGGATGTTATCTTGTTCACAAGGTTTTGTCCATACACACAAATACACACAAACACACGGATGCACAGGAGCAAAACAATATCCCCTCGGCAACTAGTTGCACTAATAATAAAAGTACTGTAAGATACATTGAAGAACCCCTAGCAAGCTGGAATTGAGACCTGATGCCTAGTATTATTTGTCTTAAATCCTTTGATACTCAACCTAAATTTTTAATACCCCCCCCCGGCAACAAAGCTGTGGGGGTATACTGGAATCACCATGTCCGTCTGTCTGTGGACAAAAAGCTTGTCATTGCAACTCCTTCCAAACTTTTCAAGGGATTTTCACCTAACCAGATATTAAGAATATCATATGTAGATTTGCATGAAGGGAGATAATTATACTCGGAATTTTCTTTTACAAAAGTTGGCGCTCTTTGAACTTAGAGTTTGAACGCAATACATAGTAGCACTTTATCTTGGCATTTACCTCTCCTAAACTGTTCAAGGGATATACACCAAATCATACAGACATGAAGAGAAGCATATGTAATTTTGCATGAAGGGAAATAATAATCAAGGGAAATTTTTATGCAAATTGACTTCCAACAATGCTGCTGCGGGGAGGGGGGGATTTCTGTTCAGCAATAGCCCCATTCTAGTTTGTTTTTATTCCATAAATTTGCCTGTTAGCTCAATTACACCGAAGGCTCAATACAGCTATCCTCATAGTTTCAAGAATCGCTGAAAGGAATTTGAATGACTTTTTTATTCATGAAGTATGTAACCCACAGGTGGGGGCACTTCAGGCAAAATAGCTCACAAATAGTAACTAGATATATAAACAAACTGAGTGCATCTGAGTATCAATAAGAAATAGAAGGTGGGTGATTTTGGTCAATAGATGGCACCACCACTTCATTGTAAAAATGAGTTTTACAAATAAATTTATTTTTTTATATATGTATTTATATTTTTCAGGAAAATGGATAAAGAAACCAAACAATTTCAATTTTACTCTTCCATCTTTAACCCTTGAGGAAACGCCTTTATTTGATCTTGACTTCCATTGTATTGGTAAAAGGCCCGAACCATTCAATCAAGAAAACAACATTTTTGCATGTTCAACAGATGGATGTATGGCATCATTTTCATCACATAAAGAATTCCTTGACCACTGTGTCCTTGATGATTGCAACATTGTTTTGGAGAAAAAGCCAAAGGTTGACAGTGTGAAACTCTATGCTAGAAAACTACAAGAATCAGAACTCAATACTAAATTTGCAAATGTTGAGATACCATCAGCATCATATGAGTCAAGTTCATCTTGCTTATTAGAAAGTGGATGGACTCTTAAAGGAGGGAGAAAAAATAAGCGCTTTTCTGAGAAGCAGAAAGAATACCTTATTCAAAAATTTAACAATGGTTTGCTTACTGGGAACAAAGAGGGTCCAGAAAATGTATCAGAGGGAATGAAATATGCTATTGATTCTAGTGGGAAAAGAATGTTCATAACTGATGAATTTTTAACACCACAGCAAATTATGAGTTACTTCTCAAGTTATGCAAGAAAAAAACGATGCTATTCGAGAACAATTGATTTCTGATTTACATTCCAACACAATAGAAAATGTTTGTCCTGGCCCACATGACAATCAGAATTAGTGTTTATTTTTTCAATTTTTATTTATGTGCCATATACAAAACGATTAGACACATTATAATTAGTTTGTCTATTTGTCTGACTCCTTATTACTATCTGTCTAACATTATATTATATCAAATATTTTTATCATTATATTTTGCATATAGTGATTCTTTTATCTTGCATTTGAAGGTAAATGTATACATTATAGTAAAAGTTTTAGTCACAAATTTTAAGATTGGATTAAATATATCAACAGCCATAAATACATGTGTACATATATATATATATCTATATATATATATATATATATATATATATATATATATATATATATATTATATATATATATATATATATATATTATTGCTTACAATTAGCTTTTTTAAGAATCTCATAGTCAAAGGTCAAAATCTAGTATTGGGATTTGCTTATCTAGGAGTAGGTCAAACTCCTTAGTCAAAATCAAATTTTTGATATAAAGTGAAATTTCTTGTCATATTGCTAAGTTAATATTTAGCAATGAGTAGTTCAAACTCCTGTGGGTCAAGGTCACTTGGTAAAAAATTTCGGATGTTGGCTAAAAAGTCTTGTTTTAGTAAAAAAAAAAGTGAAATATTAAGTTTATCTTTTTCCATTTAAAGAATTTTGTCTGCCAAATTTTATTTAAAGTAGGTAAAACCTATAGATCAAGGTCACAAGGTCAAAATCTTTTTAAAAGCTTTGTCATGATGTATACACAAATGAAATTTCAGAACCTTATCCTTGCCACTATTCCTATGTAAAAATGTTTGAATTAACGTGAAGGTAAAACGTCAAGGTCAAAAGGTCAATTCTTGCATATATTTTGTTCTTTTGTCAAATGAATAGTGCCTTATTGGTTTGAATATATTTTTATGATATACTATTTTTATAAATTGTTATTAAATCAAACCAACTAATCAATTTGTAAAAAAATGAAAATAAACAGTTTTATTTTTTCTTCATTTTTTCATCTTTCTTTTTATTTTATTTTGGTTACTATGGTAACCATTCACTGAAAATTCTATTCTCTAATGTTAAGAACACAAAATAAAACATATATAATGTAAAATACCTATTTACATGTGTATATTTTAGATAAATTTGTAGGAATAGCAAAATAAAATTTAATTAGTAAGTAGTTAAAAGAATTTGAAATTTTGCCATAGTAACAAATTTTGACCTTTAATATTTTTTTAACAAAACAATACACCTCTCTGATTTTTTTTTTTTTTTATTTTGTAGAATGATAGTCAAACTTTGAGAATTATTATGAAATTTTAAATTCTATTATTGCATAATTTTTCTATGCCATGTCAAAAATGCCTATTTTAGCAAAAATTGTAAATTACTATTTTTTGCATATTTAAGGTCATTTTTTTCCACTATTACAAAACTTTTCATCAAATACAATATAACTTAAATGATATATAAGATAATACCTTTGTTAAATAAATGTCATTTTAAAATTTACTATTTTAAGCATATGTTTTTTATTAAATTTGTATAGTCTATACAAGGCCTTGATTGGCCCAATCTTGTTACCATGGTAACGAAGAATCAGAATTACTGAAACATGGCAAATTTTTTGAAGATGGTAAATATACTTTATATATTCAAAGTTTCATTAGAATCTAAGATGTGTCATTTCCTATCTATTCCCATATGCTTTGATGCTTACAATTGCTTTGCAATTCAGCCATGCGGTTCATGTATTATACTTTCAGGTGTATACATTTATATTAATACTGACACATTGTGTATTATATAATAGAAATATTGATTATTATTATTATTATTATTATTATTATTATTATTATTATTAATTGTCATATAGCTGCAACAAAGGTATATTGTATCGACAAGTATAGAAAGGGGAATATATAACTTATAATTTTTATAATTGTAGCATAAATTTATAAACGTTAGACACATGGATTGTAGACAACAAATGTGTAGCATAATCTAGTGTTGAACGAATGTGATTTAAAACAAATACACATAGTCTTTACATAAATGTAATTTTGTATATATAATGTTATATAGTTGTGTATAACTTTACTTTGTATAAAAGAAGGTAATCCGAGATTTTAACAGAGGCTAGAAACTTTTATGCTAATTTATATTCTGCAAAAGAAATCTTATCCAATTATAATTTAGATGAGGAATTAAGTGAATGCAATGTTACTAAACTTACTGATATTGAGTCAGATAATCTAGAGGGGAAGTTAACAGAACATGAAATTCATACAGTATTAAAAAACATGAAAAATGATACAAGCCCTGGGTCTGATGGATATACTTCGGAGTTCTTTAAATTTTTTTGGTTACAGTTAAAATCCTGAATTGTAAATTCTTTAAACTATAGTTTTGAAACTGTGGAATTATCTGTAACACAATGCGAAGGCATTATTACGTGTATTCCCAAAGATAATAAACCAAGACACTTTATAAAAAATTGGAGACCTATAACTCTTTTGAATATAGTTTATAAATTGGGTTCAGGTGCAATAGCCAATCGTATCAAAACGGTTTTAGACAAACGTATTAGTAAAGAGCAAAATGGATTTATAGCTGGAAGGTATAACGGGGAAAATACGCGATTAATATATGACATGATGGGATATACAGAACATCAAGATATACCAGGTCTACTTTTATTCATAGATTTTGAGAAAGCTTTTGATTCGATATCATGGAACTTTTTATATAATTGTTGGGATTTTTTTTTTTTTTTGGAGTTTGGAAATTCTATCAAAAAATGGGCGAAGGTCTTTTACACTAATATAAAATCCAGATTGAACCAAGGAGGTAACTTGTCTGATTATTTTAACCCAAGCCGAGGTTGTAGACAGGGCGATCCAATTTCACCCTATTTATTTATTATTTGTGCCGAGATTCTTTCAATTAAGATAAGAAATAACCCTAAAATTACAGGAATCACTGTAGATAGATTAGAATATAAGATCTCGCAATATGTGGACGATACATCACTAATTCTTAATGGCAATGAAGAATCATTATCAGAATCGCTTTTAGCGTTAAAATGGTTTCAGAATATATCAAGTCTGAAGGTAAATTTCGAAAAAACACAAATAATTTGGATAGGAAATAAAAAATATAGTAATGACAAAATGTGTGAAGAATGGAATTTATTGTGGGGAAAAACTAATTTTAAGCTTTTAGGGATAGAATTTGATGTTAATCTAGATAATATTTGTGAATTGAATTATATAGCCAGATTACAATTTCAATAATTAAACAATGGCAAAAGAGGAAGCTTAATCCTATTGGATATATTACTCCTATTAAAATACTAATTATTTCACAGTTTAACCATCTATTTTTATCTTTACCTGATCCACCAATTGATTTCTTAAATGAAATAAATACTTTATTATATCAATTTTTGTGGCAAAATAAACCAGATAAAATAGCAAGAAACATTATAAGTATATCTAACGAAGAAGGTGGTTTAAATATGATAGATCTAAAAGCATATATTTCAGCACTTAAAACAACATGGATGAGAAGAATTTTGAATCAAGATGGTATATGGCAAAATTTTTTACTGCGCAACATTAAAATGAACCTACTCTTTGATTGTGATACTGATTATATAAAATATTGTATTAATAAAATCAGTAATCAGTTTTGGAAAAATGTTTTACAAGCTTGGAAAACACTTTTAGATAAACAAAAGATATATGACATTTCTAATAATGATGCAGATAGTATTTCAATAAAAGTAATGAGAATTGAATTATGGCTGAATGAAAGTATACAAATTGGGGGAAATAGAGTTTGGTATAAAAATGGTATGAACAAAATATAGTATATGTCAATCATCTGTTAAATGATAATGGTCAATTCTATACATATAATGGATTTCAACATAAATTCGGTATTCCAGAATGTAACTTCTTAGAATACAATGGAATTATTTCAGCAATAAAGAAAATATTTATAATAATAATATACGAAATCTTGAGAGTAAAATTTATGGACCTTGGATTTTGGATAAAATTAAGTAATTCATTAAGAGTAAATCTGGGTCAAAAGACATGTATGAAATTCTTAAGAAAAATCATTGTATACCGAAATCACAGAAGAAATGGGAAAATATCTTTTCTAATATAGACCAAACTGAATGGGAACATATTTACTTAAAACCATTTTATTTGACTAAAGATTCAAAACTTCTCTGGTTTCAGTATAGAATTAAATATTTTATCTTAACAACAACAACAACAAACAAAAAAAAAAAAAAAAAAATTAGCTCATTGACAGTCCTTTGTGTACTTTCTGTCACATAGAGGAAGAAACTCTTATTCATATTCTTTGGCAATGTGAATATATACAACATTATTAAATAACGTTGAAAACTGGTTAATACAATATTCTATTGATTTAGAGTTAGGGAAAAGAAATGTTTTACTTGGAACAAATAACATACCAAAAGTGAATAATTTAATGTTACTCTATATAAAATATTATATCTTTACTATAAAATGTAATAAGACATTACCAACTTTGAATTCTTTGAAAATATTGCTTAGAAAATTATATTTTGTTTATCAAGGTATCGCTGCCAAACAACAACATCTTCATATATTTCAAATTAATTATGAAAAATGGAAGTTGGCATTAGAAATTTAGAAATATACTAGGTATATGCTTGTATTATCAGGGATCCTGTCAGCCTTAAACAGTCTTCTCCTTTCTTTTTTCTATATCTCTACTCCTTCTTATCCTTTCTTTCTTTCCTTTAATTAATCTGCGATATTTCATTTCTAGCAGATTAATAAAAATACCAAATTCAACAATGCTGATGACTATATAGCATAATCATATATACCAGTATAATGGTAAATGTGACAGAAAATTCATTCCTTATATGCATCTTGTGGATATTATTTGCTGTATACTCAAACAAACGCATGCTGTCTATATTACATACCAGTGCATATTTATATGTTGTTATACACATATGTACATATGTAATTCTGAATTTGGATTAAAAAAGGAAAAAAAAAATAATGAACTATGGTAAACTTACAAAACACTTTGAAACACGTTCAAAGTATACTTGACATATTTGTAACAGTTTGATTCTTTTAGTACCAAATGTAATTATCATTATTATATCATGTAGTAAAACAGAAACGCTGTCCATAAGTAATGCTTATTGGAGTCAACAAATTAGTTTTAAAATGAGGTGTCAAGCCAAAACAAAACCGGAGAACAATACTCAGCACACTCCCATGTGACTTATTAACACATTTCTAATGTCTGACCAGAGGTATGTATGGTATCTTGGCATTTATCATCACACTTATGACAAATCACCACAGGGATGACTGTACATATCAACATGGCAGAGCATAAGGTGAGTGGGGGAGACTCCTTATTTTTAAAAATGTTTTTGCTGTAAAAGAAAGCACGCGTATCTTCATTTTCCCCTATATTATTCAAACATAATGATAATAAAAAGATATTACCTAGAACATCAATCAAATACGAGAACCCCTGCTAAAGCAAAAATGTCATACAAAATGCAAGTAAAGCTAATGCATCCATGTATCAGATACCGTACTTCTTATTACCTCGTTGCCTTGGACGGCTATGTTCGCATAAATAGTAGTTGTGATGTCAAATAGGCGAACTTTCTTAAACTATGTACCAAGTTATTTTGTTTAGAACCAATATAATTATAACCCATATACTATATTATTTAGAAATCTTATTAATGTAAAGTTATTAACGCCTCCACGTGCACTAAAACAAAAGAAAAACACAAACTACTTCATAGACCGAATGTAATAGATCCGACTTAGTTCCAGCATATAACATGAATTTGAAAAGGTTGAATAAATTTAACATGTTCATAGAAATCTATTTAACCTGCTTGCTGTCTTATTTAATATATTGCAACACCATATACATTGTGTCTAGTTATTTATATACACCCAAGGTTTTTTGGCATTTACGTCTACGTTGAGGTAGGTTAAAATGCGGCATATGAAGGATATTGGAAATCTTTACTGTGGTATCCGAATATTATCAAGAACAGAAAGAATTTAATAACTGTGATAGCGCGTACACCGTCACAAATAATTATGATTATGAATTAAACATGTAGCATTTACTTAAGGAGCAATAAGGGATATGAAAGGAGGGGTGATCGGTCACAATAAATATTTACTTTACTCCTCTAGTGCACAAGGTCTTGTTTATGAAAACAAGAGCCCTTTCGGGCACCTGGCTTCAAATTTAGTTTTGTGCGACTGTCGATGGCACAGAGACATTTCATCAGATACATTCCTGATATACAATGTTATATTTATCTTCTTTGCAGGTAGGTGCAAGGGGAAAAGATCGCAAAGTAGGGATCAATACTATTTGAAAAAAAACTGTTCGATATATTTCATATATTAGAACAAAATGAAAGGGATTATTATTTAATTTCGTTTTGTCGTGAGCAATCCATTGGTTGTTTCCCCCTGAAAACTGTCTTTTGATATTTGATAGAATAGGCTTTTAAAAAATAATCAAAATTTACAAGGAGAAAAAGCAGAAAAAAATGGCGTCAGCAGTAACAGTCTCATGTAAGTTTCACGTATGACGTTGTAATGATGAAGGTACAATGTAAAATGAAAAATAACATGTCAAGTAAAACAAACCCTGGTTTTAGTTTAGAGCGGCAATTTGTATAAATAATTGAAAAAGCATCTGAATGCCAAGGATTTAAACCAATTAATTAGTGACCATATCTAGTTACGACACAGTGAGTCCGATTCAGCCTCATGGGGTATGGTATGTGTTTCACTTTGATTAGAAATATTTTCGATTTTTTCTGACAAGATGTAACGTTAAGCACAATTTCAGTCTTCTTATTGCGGACTAGTAAAACAGTAGACGTTTCCATCTCCCGACCACCTAGTCTCACCTAATTCCCAGCGGTCTATAGCTGTCGGCTGAGGTACAATCACACTAATTCTAATGCATTTTGTTTTTAACACGGCATATCGTTGACTGTCCGATTTAAAAACTGCAAGGGTATTCACGATACCCTGCAGTTTTAGATATGACTTCTATTTTGTCCCTGAAAGTCTGCATTTTGGAAAAAATATACCATCCTTCCAATAATCCTAACTAAAGTACCCCCTTTCGCCGGAAAAGGGAACGTTATTGGATTAGAGAATTAGGTACCGCGGCACCTTATGGTTGCAATGACACATTGATACTGTAGGAAACTTAACAAGCCCTGGGAACCAGTCGGTGAATGTTCTTCAATTGTTTGGCCATACATCAAGAAGGCGTAGAAATCGTAGGTATAATAAGCCATATGCATGATATATCCTTTGACGCTCTTTTACCATTTGTCAATCTACTATCAGGCCTTCATCATATTCGTACCAATTATATTCTCTTCCTTTGAAAAGGTTATATGAATTGTACGAATCGTCAATATCCTTACATTTTACCGACTCTAGTTCCCCACAATATCGACTGCATGGCATCATTATGAACATATCGTCTAGCACACTTTTCAAGGCAGTTAAAACCGATATACCTATTGGTGATAACATTCGTCCCTTCCTTAAAATGGAATTTGCAAATAAGGGGATTGATGCTCTTAATTTGAGTAACATTTTGAACCATAGGTTAGTCAAGGATAAATTCCCTCCATATTTCAAACATCAGGATTCGCGCTGTATTTCCTACAGCTATACATCTTCTGTGTCCTCTAAAATATTTAACTATAAAAAGTGTTTTACAGTGTCTTGATTCACATAACATAACAAAAGACCTTCCACCCTGTACATGCTCCACATCAAAGTATCTTTACCTTCCATGCAGCCATGTTGTAACTGGTGACCTCAATATAGTCCATAACAGGAAATTACGAGACCTCCTGAAGAAAGGTCCTAAATATAGAGGGTCCCGTTCGTTCACATGGCGTGAACATTTCAAAATTATTATGGATGCATGCGATGAATATGCAAGGAGATGGTCAAAAAGGGAAGTAGTGGAGCCTGACACTCTCTCCGAGTGGATGAACTACTCAAAAGAAGAATAGGGCGTCTCAGGCATTCGGTAAGAACCAGACACGAGTCTATATTTAATGACCCTGATGTAGCCGGGAGAACTCTCTCACCTCCACGAACAATTTATTATTGTCCCAGCTGACAAAGCAGATAAACAATTATACCTTCGTTTGCAAAATATTTTACATTAATTGTCTGTTAGAGGAACTTGGATTACACTCTGCACCTGTAAATCCAACATACACACAAACAAATTGATCTATTTCTGAAATACTTCAAAACCACAAATGTGTTCTCGAGTCTTTTGGAATTACCACGACAAACTCTGACCTTGAATTACCATATATTCATTGGATTCCAAAAAATATACAAAACTCATTACAAACATCGTTTCATTGCTGGTTCTTCCAAGTGTACCAGCAAACCTCTATCCATATTGCTAACGAAGATATTGACATACATCAAGCATGGTCTTCACATTTACTGTGATACCGCATACTCCCGAAGCGGAATAAATCAGATGTGGATCCTCAAGAATTCTAAAGAACTTTTAGAGAATCTAAAATCTCCGAAATTTAATAATATTTTCAGCATCAAATCTTTTGACTTCTCCACGCTCTACACTACAATTCCGCATCAAAACCTCAAAAAACAGACTTGCTACAATCATTCAAAATTCTTTTTTCCATCAAAATGGAAATCGTAGATATAAATATCTTGTCATTGGGCGGGAAGATATATATTTTGTAAAAGAATACTCTGGTGCAAAACACAAGTATACCGAAGATCAAATCATCAAAATGCTTTTTAATAGACAATATTTTCCTGATGTTTGGAGGGAACATTTTTCAGCAAATCATTGGCATTCCCATGGGAAATAACTACGCCCCTCTTCTTGCTGACATTTTCTTATATTCGTATGATGCAGAATTTATTCAAAACATGATTTCCACAGGAAGAAAAAGCCTTGCATCTCGGTTTAATTTTACGTATAGATATATAGACGACGTAGTGTCAATCAATAATCCTAACTTTAAGGATTACATATGTGACGGGTGTTGCTAGCAAGTATGAGGTGCTCACTCTCCCCGGGAACTTGAGCTCACTCCATCACAGGGGTTCACATATGTTCTTCAAGTAGACATACTTTGTTATTTTCCACTTGTTTATCATTTCACTGATTTAGTATGTCTATGGTTTCATGATTTTTAAACTTATGGTTTGGATTTATCCATCATCTTTTACATACATGAAATCTATCCCATGAACTTGAGATAAAAGAGACAACCGAGAGCAATAATTCCGCTTCTTATCTGGATATATTTTTAACTTTTGACAATAATGGTCATTTGAACACCTCCCTATATGACAAACGTGACGATCTTAACTTCCAAATAACTAACTTTTCCGTTTCTTTGCAGCAATATCCCGTCCTCACCTGCTTATGGAGTTTTTATATCTCAACTTAAAAGGTACGCAAGAGCATGTTCTCTATACCACGGTTTTATTCCAAGGGCCAAACGACTGGCCACTAAGTTGCTCATGCAAGTATACGTTAAAGAACGTCTGAAATCGTCACTGAGGAAGTTCTACGGTTGCTATGGGGATCTTATACGAAAATATGATGTGCCTCTTTCTAGAATGATTGATAATATTGTGGAATGCGACTAAATGACCTGTTCAGTGAACACCAAACATGACTTTGTAGACCAGTGTGTACTTTCGTATGTACAATTTGGAAACCAAAACTCTTGATTTTGACATGTTTCTTAAGAACTGCTGTGACGGGTTAAGCATGCAAACAGGAGACGCTTACTCTCCCCGGGCACCTAGTCTCACCTTGGAATTTTTCAGTATATCGGGGTTCACAACAGTGCCTTTTTGAAACTTACAGGATTTTGTATCTGTCCTTGGACTTTGAGAATGATTAACGGCTTGCTACTTCTTCGATATTGATTCATGATACCCTGCGGGGTTTTTTTTATTTATTTATTAGTGACGTCACGATACCCTACGGTTTTTGATATGACATCCCTGTGAATATCGAATTGGATTAGAAAACCGTAACTCTGTGCATATTGCCTCTAGTTGTAATTTGTTTCAATCAAATGCATTAGAATGGGGTTAATATGCTTATGTTTTACAAAAACCCACCCCTCGCAAAGAAACTCAATTTCTAACAGGGTATTCGCCGATATCCTGTCAGTCTTTGTAACACACTCGCATGGTGACCCCTAGTTACTGTCGTGTTTTACCATTGATGCTGCTCCTTTGTCAGCTGTGCATAATGAGATGAATCAAGTAGAGACATTTTCAAACCTGACATTGTATCCAGTATCACGAAATACATGAGGGTAAAACGAAATTTTATGTTAAATTATGAATATATTTTCACAGTCACACTGTACATACTGCTACCACTCATGTTTAGCTGAAGAGAAGAATGATTGTCATGACTTAGTCCAACTTTTTGTGTAGAGGCACAGTGTGCAGGGCTTAAATACAATCAAATTAGGTGTAACTGCTGTAAATGTTAATGTGGTACGTTTGAAATGCATAATAATCCCGAATGCGTTATAATACGACATTTTCATCACAAAAAGTGTTCATGAGTCATTATAGATACATCCCTCCTTTGATGGTTTGTTTGGTTTTTTTTTTCTTTCAGCTATCACATCCAATTAAATTCACTACGATCAACACTTGTACCTTACATATTAAAGACATATGCTTATGCTTATATGTACATTATACTGAACATTGTGGCCATCACACGTGTATTTTTTTTTTTTTTTTTTTTTTTGCTTTGTATAACCCGCTTCGAATATTTCCCTAACTTAAGATTTCTTATGGACTGCCTGATTCACCCATTTACTTTTTTCGATTTGTGAGTCGGATTCGTTCATTCGATATTAGTGTGTTTTTAAGAAAAAGATATCGTGCATATTTTGTGCGTTTTATCGATACATATTACTTCATTGGATATTAGTGTGTTTTTAATAGTTTTTTATCGGTACATATTATTTTTCGAAAAAAGCAATAATTACCTAGCTGTATCTAAGAAGTATTTGATTTTTGTTTGTTTGTTTGGTTTTTTTTTTTTTTTTGTTTTTGTTTTTTTTTTTTTGTTTTGTTTGTTTGTTTGTTTGTTTGTTTTTCTTTTTGATAATGGGAGGGGGGTCTTTTAATTATATAAAATGTCAAATAACATACACTGAAAATATATTTATGGTGATAAATCATTAGTCACAAAGTGATCTTTGTCAACAAAGTTAACCTACAACAGGGAAAAGAATGTGAGGGATCAAGTACCATCAAGAAATATGAATCCCGACATGTCACATTAGCTGAGGTAAATATTTGTCGAAGATAGTATAACTCATATTCAGTATAACCGTTATTGCAACACTGACATGTAATTATTACAGACTATAAGTAGGAAGAATATGATAATACACGAATACAATGGTTTTCTGTAGACTAATCAGAGGAAGCTATATTAACATATGTTTTTAGAGATTCACATAATTTGTACTCGCACATATAACAACACATGTAACAACACACGTGTGTGTGTGTGTGTGTGTGTGTGTGTGTGTGTGTGTAAAGGCCAATGTTGAACGAAAGTGTATATATTCCTGTACAATACATAGTGCATGTAGATTATATCTATATTAGTTATGGCGTTGGGTTTTTTTTCTGGTTTTCTTTTCATTTCTTGTATGTGTGTTTTGTTTTCTTATCACTTTTGTTTTGTGTGGGTTTTTTCCCTTTTAATTTTAAATTTTGATTTTAAACGCTACCCTTTAAAAATGCATACGAATAAAGTGAAACTAGGTGTTGTGTTTATTGCTATTAAAAATAAAGTATTTCAAAGGCTATTGTATTTTTATGTTCGGAGCATCAAAGATTAATTGTAATGGTTTTTGTCTTTTCTTCAATACTTCCCTGGCGGTACGCAGAGCCGTATTAGGAACAATATCATTACAATGAAAAATGTACACCACTAACATCCTGGTATCTGTTCATGTAGCGGCAAAGTGTGAACTTAAACATTATATTTATTTTATATATCATGAAATATAACATGTGTCATGTAATTGATAATAGATATAGAATCAACGCAGTGGAACAAAAATAAGGTATATAAAATCAATAGAATGCAAAACACATTCAAATAAACGAAATCAGAGATCCAAGTGGATTCAACTGAGAGCGATTTGTTTATTCGCAAACAAATGACAGCTCACATTTGGTACACGACTTACGAATCATAATTCTAGACATTAATAGAAAGGTAATAGAATAGTGCAAAAACTAAAGTTAGTTGTTGTAAACCCTGTGTATCCACAGTCAAGGGAAATGATGTCAGTGTGTTGATCCTGAAATTATTTCAGCTGTACACGAATAACAGGATTTGGAATCTCGATCACCCGTGCGCATATTCCAAGAGTTGGCACAATGGTATGTTTGTGTTTACGCATATCGTGCTTAACCATAGAAATGATCACATCGTTTCTTGGTGAAGTACAGACACCTTGTACTGTTGTTAATTTGAGATGATTACGGCTCATAGACCCCTGTACTGTAGGATCAGTGCTCATTAATAGATAGATAGATAGATACATTATTGTTTTACGTCGCACCGGGAATATTTCACCCATATGGCGACGGTTACAAGCTAACATAAACCAAATTAAAAAAGAGCAATAAAAAATATTTAGGAAAGACCAGCTCTCATTGTATAACGTATCTACATATAAATGATGTTACTAAAATATACATATATACACAATTATAATACGTTACATTTCAATATATCATATTTTATTGAATAGGTTCACTTCTTTCAAAAAATCTAGAACTCTTGAAATACTGATACTCTCAAATAATTCATTCATACTTTGTACAGTATAATACTGATTTCGAATGTGTGCAGTGTCTGCACATTCCAACAATATATGTTTAATACTTAATAGACATCCGCAAGGGATACACTCTGGAGGAGGCTCTTCCTTTAAAAGGTAAGAATGCGTTATCCAAGAATGCCCAATGCGGAGTCTACAAGTAACAATTTCATCTCTACGACAAGAATGATGATAATTTATTCTATATTTAAAAATCGGCTTCAGATCATGAAGTTTATTATTATCTTCATGGTCCCAGTTTTCTTGTGACAAAGCATCAATATAATTCAATATAGATGTTTTAAAATCTGTATAAGGTATTTTACCCACGATATCTAGTCTATTTAATCCTTCTTTTGCTGCTTTGTCAGCTTTAACGTTACCTACGAATCCCGTATGTCCAGGAAGCCAACGAAATACGATGTCAAAATTATTTGACAACAAAGAATTTACCTTTTCTAAAATCCTCAAGATGTAGGGATTACTAGTATTGAAATTTTTGATAGCTTGAAGACATGATAAAGAGTCAGAAAAAACGATACTCTTAAAGTGTTTATTTTTTTCAATATGAACAAGTGCTAAAAGTATAGCCTTAGCTTCAGCTGTAAATATAGAACAATTATTTGGTAAACGTATGGATAAAGAAATATCGGTATCAGTTACTGCAGCAGCTGCCACTCTGCCATCATCCTTGGAACCATCAGTATAGTATGATTTATATTCCGAATACAAAGATCTTATTTCTGAAAACATTTGTTGATATTTCAAAGAATTCGTATCAATTTTCTTATGATCTGATAATTTCAGTATAACGTTCGATTTTTTCATCAACCAAGGCGGTGAAGAAGGTATTTCATAATTTGCTATATCAGATAATCTAATTCCAGCCTCTTCTATATGTGGTCGAACCCGTAATCCAATATTCTTACTACTATTGGGTTTACTATTGTATAAAATTTCATGTTTTGGTTTAAAAACGCAGTCAAAAGCGGGATTCGAAGAATTTGAATACAGTTTAATTACATATTGCAAAGTAAGTTTCAGTCTTCTTTCATTTAAAGATGGTTCCCCAGCTTCAGCATATAAACTAGTTGCAGGTGAGGTTCTGAAAGCACCAAGACTCAAACGTAAGCCCTGGTGATGTATGGTGTCCAGAAGCTGTAAATAGGACTTTCTGGCCGAACCATAAACAATACAACCATAGTCCAGCTTCGATCGAACCAGCGATCTATAAAGCTGGAGCAAGGTTGTACTTTCAGCACCCCACTCCACACCAGATAAAACTTTTAATATATCTAAAGCTTTTAAACATTTTACTTTCAAAGATCTGATATGCGGCAAAAACGATAATCGTTTATCAAAAATAAGTCCAAGAAATTTAACTTCATTCACTACTTTAATCTGATTACCGTCCATAAACAGTTCTGGGTCATTATGTAAACGCCTATTCTGGCAAAAATGAACACAAGAAGTTTTATTTTTCGAAAATTTAAAACCGTTTTCAATTGACCATTGGAAGATATGGTTCAAACAAAGCTGAAGCTTCCGCTCAATCATATTCATATTTTTCCCTCGACAGCATATTAGAAAGTCATCAACATAAAGGGAACCATCTATATCATGTTTCAAAACTTGAGCTAAACTATTAATTTTAATGCTAAACAGAGTAACGGATAATATACTTCCCTGAGGTACGCCCAACTCCTGTTCATAACAATTGGACGTATGAGCACCTAGTCGAATATTAAACCGTCTGTCTTTTAAAAAATTCGAAATAAATATTGGCAAGTTACCTCGGAGACCCATATTATATAAATCTTTTAAAATACCATATTTCCAAGTTGTATCATATGCCTTTTCTAAATCAAAAAATATCGATACAACATGTTCTTTATTTATAAAAGCATCACGAATATATGATTCTAAACGAACAAGATGATCGACAGTACTTCTGTGTTTTCTAAAACCACACTGAATATCAGTAAGTAAATTATTATGTTCCAAAAACCAGACAAGTCTATCATTAATCATTCGTTCTAAAGTTTTACATACACAGCTAGTTAATGATATTGGCCTATAGTTAATGGGATCAGTATGATCCTTTCCTGTTTTTGGAATAGGAATTATAATGGAATCTCTCCATGATTCAGGGAATTTGCCTTCAGACCAAATTCGATTGAAAATATCTAGTAATATATATAATGATTCTATTGGAAGATGTTTAAGAATTTGGTAATGAATTTCGTCTGACCCAGTCGCTGTATCACGAGATTTTTCTAAAGAAGACTTTAATTCATCAATAGAAAATAGTTTGTTATAATCTTCAGTACTACAAGAATTAAAATTAAGTTTTATTTTTTCGGTCTTACGTTTTATCCGTTGAAATTCCGGTAAACAGTTTGTGGAAGAAGAATTTTTTGAAAAAGTTTCTCCCAAAAAATTTGCAATATCAGCTTTTGACGTTAAAATCGTATTATTTTGTCTTAGGTGTTTTAATTTGGATCAGGTGCCTTTACCGTTAATTTTCTTAATCATCTTCCAGACTTTATTAATAGGGGTATGCGTATTAACTTTAGATACATATTTTCTCCATGATAATCGTTTGCTTTGATTTATAGTGCGCCTGGCGATGGCCCTACATTTACGAAGTGTATTTAGATTAGAATTTATTGGATGCCGTTTATAAAGTTTTTCAGCCTTCTTCCGCTCTTTGACAACAATTCTACAATTGTCATCAAACCATGGGTTATATTTACGTTTTGGTATTGTAGAGGTTTTAGGTATACTTTTCTCGCAAATTTGAATAAGATTATTTGTAAAAGTAAGAATAGGTTCTTTTTCACTATCATAATTCATTGTATTAAGTTCAAACAAACAATCTGTTTGGAATTGTGTCCAATCAGCTTTATCGAGTTTCCAACGTGGGATTCGATCATCGCTCGATGTTATATTGCTTTTTAAAAGAGTTGGAAAATGATCACTTCCACATAGGTCATCATGGACTGACCATACAAAATCAGTAAAAAGCGAAGGATCTGTTATGGCAAGGTCAATCGAAGTATAAGAACCATTCCCAGGATGTAAATAAGTATTTGACCCGTCATTAAAGACACATAAATTATGTTTTTCTATAAAATTTTCAATTATTTTTCCTTTATTGTCTGTATTATCACTGCCCCACAAAGGATTATGGGCATTGAAGTCACCTAATAAAATGTATGGTTTAGGTAACTGGTCAACAAGGTTATCTAGTTCAAGTTGATCTAAAATTAAGTTAGGTGGAATATATATTGAACATAAAGTGATCGTTTTATGTAATGTAACACGTACAGCAACAGCTTGTAAAGTTGTGTTCAATGAAATATTACTGTGTAAAATGGAATTCCGAACGAAGATGGACGAACCACCTGTAGCTCTTTCATTTACACTATACAAATTATATTGTGAGAAATTCTTCACTTGAAGTTTATCCGTGTCTTTAAGATGAGTCTCCTGAAGGCAGAATACCGTTGGAGAAAAATTATGATCTAATTGAAAAAGTTCATTTATATTTACCTTTAAACCTCTACAGTTCCACTGTATAATAGAATCGGAACGATTCATTTGTCTGTAAGTCGGGCAAGTGAAGGCTTGCGACCTTTTTTCTTTGGGGACTTACTACGACCCCTTACATTTATTAAAGGAATATTTTTTGTATTTTTATCATCATTTACAGACGTAGTATTTTCTGTCGAATTTGTATCAGGAGAGGTATCTTCCATCTCTATTTCCAAAACATCGAATTTATTCCGAACGACCACCTCAGGGTTGAATGGTACATTTGCGGACGACGGTCTATTTTTAACACTTGTTTTGCTTTTAGATTTCACAGGAGATGATGATTTATTGTTTACTGTTTTTTGCAGTTTTGATGCAGTCTGCGAAGACAAAGTCGACGAGGATGCTTTAGGTTTCGACACAGCAGATAACGAGGAAATATCAGATTTCAAACATGATATGTCAGTTTGAATGGCAATTGAAACAGTTTTCTTTGAAGCTTTGGAAGCGTAGCTGTTAATATTTATTGCAGGAATATGTTGGTTTTCATAAACTTTCCTTGCTTCAGGATATGATAATCCCTGTTCAACTTTAATCTTTATAATCTCCTGTTCTTTTTTGTATACAGGGCAGTCTTTCGATGAAGCACAATGATTGCCTTTACAGTTCAGGCATTTAGCGTCGGCAGAACAAGGTTCAATGCCATCAAAGTGCTCATCATACCCGTCAACTCCAGTGTCAACATGACCACATTGGTGACACGTTTTCCTATTTCGACATGTCTTCAAGCTGTGACCAAACTTCTGACAATAAAAACAACGCAACGGCGAAGGATAATACAGGTCAACTTTGGCTGTAACATAGCCTAATTTTATTTGTTGAGGTACAGATGATGTACTAAATGTAAGAAGGAAAGTATGTGTTTTGATTTCTTTGCCATCCTTTTTAATAATGAAACGACGTACACCGACAACTTTTTGATTTTTCAATTCTGACAGAATGACGTCATCTGCTAATAAAGCAAGATTTTTGTCTTTGTCCCTCAAAATACCACGACATGTATTGAGGTTAAAATGAGGAGATACTTTAACAGGAATGTCACCAATGTGGTCCAACGTTAACAAGTTAAGTGATTGTTGCTTTTTAGCACATTCAACTAAAAGCTGACCGTTCCTTTGTTTAGTAAAGTTTTTATCCGTGCCTGCCACTGATTGAATGGTTTTATCTACCAAGAAGGGTGAAGCTTTAGCTAAAGCCCTATCCTCAGATGTTATTACCAGAAAGCGAGACCAGTCATCATCAGGTTGTTCAAGAGTGTTTTGATTATTGTCCGCAAGACGTTTTCGTTTGTTCAAAGTTTGGTGGTTTGGTATTGGGGAAGCCATTAGAAAAGATTTATAATTCATTCTCACAACAACCCACCCTCCAGGGAGTGTCAACAAGGACCAGACAATACACTGTGGCTCTCCTACAGCAATGCACTGGAGTTGTTGTGAAAGTATACTCGACTATAAAGAAAAGAAATGCATTTAACTGCAAAAAAGGTAACTCGGGTACCAGTCGAGAGTACATTTCAGAACAGTCAATGGCATGCAAATACTTTCCATTTACAATCGATTGGCCCATTAGCCACCGCCTTCTCAAATGAAAAGTTGGAAAATGCAATATATGACAAAAAGACAAAATTAGACAATATGCATAGTACCTCAAGATGGAATAAGCAAGATAAATGAGGGCTTGGCATGACAAAGCCGATTGATCAGGATCGGGCCCATCCGACCGCCCGTCTAGCTGAAGTAAAGGCCAAAGTGGAGTGTTGGACACGAACAAACCGCAGTTTGAAGATGCCCTCAGCCACCAGGATCCCGTCCTCCAACGACACGGGTTGCATCCCACGGCAAACAGGATGCCTCATTTGGTCTATAACCGCGACCAGCAAGAGGGTGCTTGGGAATCTTTCATAAGAATTCCCCGGTTGCCTCATTTAGTCGCCTCATACGACACGCAAGAGGTACGGAGGTCCTATTCTTATCACCCCGGGGACCCCACGGGGGTGCTCATTAATAAGTAATGACATTAAATAATCTGAAAAGAAAATAAACTTGATAAATTAATTAGTTTCACTCTTCCTCACATAGTCTGTAATAAACATTTCATTTTTTCTTAAAATGTTACCAGAATGTTGATGATTTTATGCAAATAGGCAAACATTACTTGTAATGACTTTCTGAAGATAATATATATGACCATTGAAATCCCTATGGGCATTAACTGTGCTCCTTTGTTAGCGGATTTGCACCGTCCTAAATCGGTATCGAAAACGCAGCACAAGTGAATAGTTTTGTAATGGGTTTTTCCGTGTAGATTCTACTATTACTATCTTCTGTGTACATGTCCTTGGTGATTTGTGTGAACCAGCTTTGTCAGATATCGTCTGTTTTCTCTTCTTTATTCGAAAGATGCTGACTTTTTACAAAATCTTGTTAGTCAGCATCGTAATGTATTGGCATTGTCCTTCAATTTTACATTCAAATATATTGATGATGTACTATTTATAAGAAAAAAGAGGAGTTACTGGCTCAGTTATGTGGCAGAAGTCACCATAGAGCTATACAGTACATGAATATAAATAATATACTAGAACATATATCACATTACAAAAATATTTGATTGTAGTGCAATTACGATACCGACTTAGGACGGTCATTTAATTTGACAAAAGCCAAACAAATGGTGTGGTTAACCGGTTTACGGGCCCACCTTCCCACTCACCGTAACAGCAGAACAATCAAAGGACTTACATTTAAAAATTTATAAATAATCCTCCATGTAAAGAACAAGGGTCAACAGGTATCGCATATTGAGAGGTCATAAAAATATAAACACGTAAGGTATTGTAAAATACATAATGGTATAAAAATATATGCGACATCAACATGATAAACCGTGCTCTGCCAGTCTGAAAGCGAGCTAAGACCCTAGATCTGTAGGAGTCCCGACTAACAGTCAGAGGGGACGAGGTTCAGGACCATGTCTCCTCTGAAAGAGGTTTGGACAAGGCCCGTCATATAGTCCCCACCGCCCTGTTAGTCAGCGTGCAACGTTCAAGTAAAAGTCTGCATAAGGCTGTAGAGGGGCCAAATACAAGACCTATAGTCTTTTTGATGATCTCAATATAATATTGTCTATTTATAAGACGTTTGATTATTTTATTACATGATAAAATAACGTTATCGGAGCCTTTTACTTTCCTTAGTTTATATACGAGATCACCGTAAAAATAAGGATGGGAAATTCCATTGGATACATACTGTTGAAAGGAAATATTTCCAAATTTAGATAGAAGTTCTGAATAAGATCTGAAGAATTTGCCGAATGTTTTTCTTAGCTTGTGATATCTGTAACCCTGAGTTAAAAGTTTAGTAGTAATTTGTAAATTTCGTTTATGAAAGTCCAAAACATCGGTGCAGCCTCTGACAAATCGAACTAATTGAGATATATAGATACCATATGATGGGAGTCGAGGGACATCGCCATCCAAGTAAGGGAAATTTACAATAGGAAATCCAAAATCCTCACGTTTATCATAAATATTAGTATATATTAGGTGGTTGATAATTTTGATGTTTAAATCTAAGAAAGGTGTAGATTTATCTCAAGTATTAGCTTTATTCAATGTGAGCTCTGGTGGATAAATTTCTGATATAAATTGTTCGAATTCAGGGTTGTCGATAACCAAAATATCATCCAGATATCTACAAGTATTATTGAATTTGTCAATGAGGTCAAAACGTTTTGATTTTTGAAGAGAAACAATAAAATTCCTCTCATAACAATAAAGAAATAAATCTGCTATCAGAGGCGCGCAGTTAGTACCCATAGGAATCCCAACTATTTGTTGATATATCTTGCCATCAAATTGCACAAAAATATTATTCATGAGAAAATCTAGTGCTTTACATAATTCCTTGCAAGTCCAGTATTTATATGAAGTATATTGTTTGTTGGAAAAGAATCCGGAGTTATTGGAAGTACATATGTACGTTAAATAACAAGAACTTTGATACTTGCGTACATGCAATACATTCTGATGAGCTGGGAATTACCGGCACCACAGAATCCAATTCATATGCCTCATATTTAGTACTGTAGTATTCCTCTATCACCAGTGTATCGTGTTTATATGTCACAAATAATGCGGTATGATGGAGCTTCCTCCGAGTACCGATAATTTATTTATCAAGGCAAACTACTGGGAGGAAAGTTGCTATCAGAAGGATATGAGATATTACGCCTTAAGGTAACATTCCGCATATTTTATGGTCGCCATAAAGACATCATATTATAAAACACAACAATCATTGTGTTATTTCTATTATCTTTGTAACAGTCTTCGGAAGCCATAGTGAAAATAAATATGAAAAGTAAAGGGTTTCAAGAAAATTCAGTAACTTTATTTTTATATATTCTTTCGTATGCAGCGTGTGTTATATATGTGCTTGACTTCTCAAGACGTCGTTGTCGTAAGATATCAAAAAGGATGTTACCTGCATAACTTTCTGGTAACTAGGTAATTCGTCATATGACCAAGATATAGGGCACTGAGTTAGGAATAGGGATTTTTAATTGGAAATATTTTTGTAATGGCATTATTTGTCCTCCATCCGTTTACCGAATACAGTGTGCTATTGATGGCGTTTTCTAGGAGCCCCGCGATTACAGTTTAGAACAGCTTTAATCAATTCGCCTTTGCTGACGTTGCATAGTGCTGTTATCATACAGGACTTCACGTATATCTTTTTTTCGCCAGGTACTATGTTCAACAAGTGCGCAGTTACTGCTGTTATTACTAACTTGAATAATACTTTGCTGTGACATGTAAAAGTGGCTTGACCACTGAATATAAGACCATCCTCCGTCCTCTGTATCCTCCAGAAGTCCGTCATTATCTATATCTTATGTTTTGTACTGTATGATGAATATTTGACTGCTTGATATTTGACTATACTATTTTGTAAGATACGTAATTAACTTGTTTCACATGAATATGGCACTAACAACAATTTACCAAAGTGGACATTCACGGACCCCTGCAATTCAGAGGTGAGCCCAGGTGTCCGGGAGGACTGAGCGTGTCATTTTTGGCTAGTCATACCCAGCTTAAATACTCTTAAGTACAAACGAAAGAAATATAATTCAGCCCTGTATATATAGAAGAATGTGAACAAACACTGTGTAGAATGTGCCACAGCCACATAACAGTAGGGAAAAGGGTATAATTACATTTAAGTGACATACCTGTAATTGCATATCATAAATAATCCTGAATAATATACAGTGAAGAATTTTTATTCATCAAACATTGAATTGATAAGGTAATTTTAACAATAAATGAGAAAATGCAAAAGTCAGATATATCTTGACATTTATCAACAATGATATGCATCTTTTTATTTATTTATTGTTATTATTTATTTTTTGAAGCGAGAACTTTAGCAAACATGAAAACATTTGCATTTATTTTGAATATGGCTGCATTGCTTTGCATGGCCCTAAAACCATATGTCATAGTCCATTGAATAAAAGTACAATATCGTTTTATAATGTCATATTCCGACAAATGCGAACCCAAATAAAGTCGAGGTGAGATCAGGTGACCGGGAAGAGTAAGCATCGCCTGGTTGCATGCAAGACCCATCTCAAAAGTCCTGCAACAAGTGTTTTTTTGTAAAAGAGCGACTGGTGTCTTTTTAGTTGACGGTCGTAAGTTATAACCGTACTAGCCTGATAGAGTATGTAAATCGGCAAAACTGCAAAAGTCACATTTTCAGGAAGATTGTTTATCACTTGTTAGTTTGGGTAAAAGTCCGAAGTCGCACAACATTACAATTTAGGTTATATATTTTTAGGTATTAGATCTAAATGCATTTTTTCCTGCCATGCGGAATTTTTATGCAACTCGCTCAGATTTATTGGCCTTTAATGACAGAATATATAAAAAATATCTAGTCACTTTGTTCACTTAGTAACGTCTAAGTCTACTGTTTACGAATGTATGACGATTGTACTTCTATTTTGCTATGCATATCCAACTTAATATTTTATCCTTACGTCATTCAGAGCCGCAAATACACAACTGCAATGAATGTTGAAATGGTGCAAACAAGAAATAGTAAAAATTTAAATACATATAATCCTCTAATGTCGTAGGAAATGGAGATCACCTTCGCTGTAAAGTATAAACGATAGTCGAGTTTCTGATGTTGAACTACCGTTTTGCTCTATGAATGCCAAAACCATGAATACGGACACACATTCGTATAAAAGTATCATTGTCACGCAATGTCAGAAAAAGTGACATCATAATATTGAACTTTGAAAAACGAACAATGTATAATTGAAATATCTGTAACAATTTAATTCGTTAAGTGCACCAACTGTAATAATCATTATTCTATTACTTAGCAAAACCGAAGCGCTGTCAGTAAGGAATGTTTATCAGAATTATAAAATTAATTTTGATATTTAATGTGGTGTCAAGCCAAAACCACTCTACTGTATGACGACAATTCTGAATGACATCATGGCATTTATCATCATACATATCACCAATCGCCAGACGGATGACTGTACATATCAAACTGGTGAGGCACACGATACGTGGGAGACTCCTCATTTTCTTGTGTCAAAAATGTCAAACAAAATGCAAGTAAGCCTACTGCAGTGATGTATCAGATACCGTAGTTCGTATTACCTGGTTGCGCTGGACGACTATGTTCGAATAAAATATATAGTAGTTGTGAAGTCAAATAGACATACTTTCTTAACATATGTACTAAGTTATTTTGTGGAGAACCAATAGAATCCACACACTTACAATTTTGTGTAATTGTCAACCCTTAAGATACTTAGACCCTGTCGAATATTATTTGGAAATTATGTTAATGTAACGTGATTAATGCTTCCTCGTGCACTTACTTTAAGGTGCTACACTTGTGATTGAGAGGTCCCGGGTTCTACTCCCGCCCTGGGCGCACAGGATGAGAGAGTAAAAAAAAAACCAAACCGACGGTCCGGTGTCACGGTAGGCGTGGCACGTAGCAAAAATACCTTACTGCTTTGGTTGGGCCCCTTGCTAAGGGAGAAATTTTCTATGGCATGCACCAGGAAGATGCCGTCACCATATCCTTGAAATACCCATGGAGCGACGTAAAACAAGAATCAATGTTTATATACATCCAATGCGTTACGGTATTTATATCTATGTTGAACGAAGTAAAAGTGCGGTACATGAATGATATTGGAAATCTCAGAATATTATCAAGAATAGAAATGATTCAGTAATCGCGTTTGCGCGTATAACGTTACAAATAAATATAGTTATGGAATTATACAAGTACCATTTACTTTGGGAAACACAAGGGACAAAGAGGAAGGGTGATCAGTCACCAATAAATATTTAGTCTTACTCATCCAGAAGGTGTGGTTCGTTAAAATAAGAACCATCCCGGGCATCTGGTTTCACTTTTAGTTTCGTGCGACCATTGGATGTTCACAGTCGTAAAATGCACTTTATAGCACAGAGACATTACATCAGTTACTTCCGTGTTTTACAATACTACACTTATTTCCCTTGCATGTAGGAGCTAGGAGAAAAGATCTCAAAGTGAAGATGGAGTAACTTCACTTTATGACAAAGAGCTATTCGATTTACTTTAAACATTAGAACAAAATGGAAGATATAATTATTTACTTTCGTTTTATCGTAATTAACTGGCTGTTTCCTCAAAATTTTCTTTTGAAACAAAGGATTTAAGACAAATAACTTAAACCCACAAACAGTTTGATGTAAGAAAAGCTAGCATGCGGAATGGCGTCATCAGTGACGGTACCATTTACGTTGCAGTATGATGTAATGACGATGGTAAAATCATGTAAATATTATAAGAGGAAAAATTCCACAAATGACGCGTCATTAGTTCATAAGGTTTCTGATATCAGTAGGTCGTCATGAAATGCGGTCTTAAATGGAAGGTTAGCTGTATACTACGCAATGGTATATATTTCCCATTGATTAAAACTATTTTCGATTTTTCGTGACAAGAAGTGAGGCAAAACACAGTTTACTCATGTTCTGATATTGTTTGGTTGTGACAAATTATAGTGTATTCATCCACATTCATAGTGTTTGGACAGGAATAAATATTTTACAGATTTCCTGCTGCGTGTGTGGGAGTTACTTCGCACCTATCACCTAGGGGTCTATGCTTGTTGGTTGAAGTACAAATGTTATTATTTACTATCGTATTTCACATCAAAACTGCACATCAGTGAAAAATTAGATGAATCAGATAAATTATTGAACCTTATATTGAATCAAGCACCAAGCATGAGAGAAAACAGAATCATACAGTAAGGTATGAATATATTTTCATTTGCGCATAATTGAATGAATTAAGAAAATAACAAATGCTGTGACTAAACCCAACTTTGTGTGTAGAAGCACGGTGTGCTGGGCCTGCTCACAATACTATTCAACGGCTGTTAATTTTAATGTGATTTTAAATGCATACTAATCACGAGTGCGTTATAATGCGATATTGTGATCACAACATGCAAAATTGTACGTTTGTCATTTTGGACACAGTGCACGTCCCTCATATTTTTTTCCTTCAGCCACCCCATCCATATGAATACAGTACTGCACACAACACTTTTACCATACATCTTGAAAACATATATATACTTATATATACTTCATACGGGAAATTGTGGCCATAAAGTGGAGAATTGTACACAGGTCATTGTTACCTTTAAAACAAACATCTTCAAATATTTTTCTGACTTTAGATATTTTATGGACTACTTGATTCACCCTTTTCCTTTTTAGCATCTTTGAGTTGTTTACATTTATTTATTGGTTTATTTTAAACATACGGATATGGTAGATGTGTTGGGCGTTTTATTGGTACATTGTACTTTCTGAAAGAAAAATGTAAAAAAAATAACCATTTAAGACCACCATTAAGAATCCCCACTCTCACGAAGTAGACCACCACTAACAATGACCACATCCATTTTGAAGACCACCACTAACAATCACTACAGTCCTGAAGAAGACCACCACGAACAATCACCATAGCAATGAAGGAGACCGCCACTAGCAATCACCAAAATAATATAGCACACCACATCTAACAATCACTACATTCATGTTGGACACCATCAATAACAATCAACACAGTTACGAAGGACACCATCAAAAACAAGCACATCAACCATGTAGGAGACCACCACTAGGAATTAACACAATCACGTAGGAGACCACAATAAACGATTATAACAGTTATGAAATAGATCACCATTATCAATCACCGTTTCATAATGTTATAACACGCATTTAGTTTATAGTGACTATATACTATATACAAAGTATGATGTCACATAACTGCTATGGTTTTCTGTAGAGGATTCAGAGGAAGGTCTTTAGCAATCTGATTTAGAAGTTCACAGACATTGTATTCACACATATACATGTACCAACCACTATGAAAATTACGAAAAACTAAATATTATGCAAATTAGTAAGAATGAAAATCATCAATATCACATGTTGCACCTCCAGTTAACTTCATATATCGATATAAATGTCACGTATAACCGAAGAGTGTATAAATACCTGTACGATAAATTAGCAGCTTATACCACTCACAGTTTCTGTCAGATACGACAGCCCACAGGTAAGAAGGGTTTTTTTTTCTTAATTTGTTATTTCTTTGTTTTATCTTTGTACTTTGATTTTTTTTTATTTGTTGGTTTTGGTTTTGTATTTTATTTAGTTTTGGTTTGGGTTTCTTTATTATTTTTTTATTCTCAATTCTTGTGCTTAATAATTAGAACTTCTACTTGAAATCGACCAAGATGGTAGATTTAATATTTCATATTACAACAAGCGTTTTGACTTTTTTCTTCGTTGATAACTTTCCATATACAAGTAGTAATATTCTTTTGCCTTCGTATCTCATTAATGTTTTTCAAATGATCTTGTTTGTTCGAGGCACTTCTGAGTATCCTTCCTTTATTTGACGAGGACTTGGTGAAAAGTTACTTTTACAAGGATACGAAATTTCACCCGTTAAGATAACATTCCGCAAATTTTATGGTAGCTATAAATATCTTACTTCCTGATATTTCTGACATTACCATTTTACTATACTATATATTTGCACCGATCATGCCGATTGTCACTACGGTTGCGCCGTTTCCTAATTTTGTGACCAGGAATAATACTAATTCGCATTTACTAGGACCAGTCGGCAGTGACTGCTTACTCGGTCATGGCACCTGACCCCACGTTTGTTTTAACGGGGGTCCGTGAGTGATGTTCCACGTACTTTGTTGTGGAAATTGGAACGAATGTAAGATATATGATTCTACCTTTCTGTATAAAGTGTAAAAAGACTACTCGATTTCAGTTTTGCGGAATTAAAACAAATTAATATAAGTATCTAAATAAATCAATAGAAAAATAAAACTGGTTTGGGTCTGTGAACAAAAGATCGTTCTCACGGTATTACTCATATAATTATTTTCTTTTTTATTATAATTAAATTCATCGATTTGATTTTAACGATTTCGTAGATGAAAAGTATTTGCAAATCAGGGAACAGTACTACCTATTGTGATTATAGTTGTCCTTAAAGTTTTGACTTTTTATAGTAAAATATTACATCCTTTATATAAATCTTGTTATTAACTGCGGTAAGATTATTATATGTAACTTGATGGTGATGTATAGCACTTTGAATAATCCTATGCTGTGACGTTTAAAAGTGGCTTGACCAGTGAATATAAGATCATCCTTCGTCCTTTGTGGTACCTTTTTCTGATATCTGCGTCCTCCAGAAGTCCGCCATTGCCGGACCACTGAAATTCAGAGGTGAGACCGGGTGCCCGTGAGGAGTGAGCGTCTACCGTTTGGCTAGCCACTACAGCCATAAATACAGACGAATCAAATCTAGCAATGGATATATACATGAATGCTAACAAACACGGTGTAGAAAGTGCCACTGCAACAGAGCAGCAGAGAAAATGGTACAATAACAATTAAGTCAAATGGTTGTAATTGCAGATCATAAAGCATGCTGTATAACACAGAACGAAGATACTCACTTCTTATTGATAAAAGTTTGAATTGATTAAGTAATTGTAACAATAAATGTGAAATTGAATACGAAAAATCATTTACATATATATATTAACACTTATGTGCATTATTTCTTTTATCTACTTGCAGCGAGAACCTCAGCAAAAATGAAAACATTTGCACTTCTTTTGATTATGACTGCGTTGCTTTGTATGACGATAAATGGTGTTAGCGGCGGCAGTGCCTGTTTAAAGAAGTGTGCCCCGGTCTGGAACAATTGTCAGGGGTATACTATGGAATGTCTGGAAGCACATAAAAACTGTTACGACGAGTGTGAATATCAGTCAATGTAGTAATCCAAAAAAAAAAACATCAATATCTGATACTTTAAAGTAAATGTCTTGCATTTGAATGTGTATCATAATTATTTATGAATATGTGAATGAGTTACTTTACAAAATGATAATCTAATTAATTAAACAAAGTTTGCCCGTCATTTTGGTACCATTCAGGCATGCCTGCCTTTACTATGAGCCAATCTATGACCGGTCTCCATTATTCATCATTTTCATTTAGCGGTTGCCATGGAAACACTCGAAAAACAACTACTTTAAATGAATTTTTAGAAGAACATTTTAAAAATCTACTCTGCAGACCGAAACGAGCATTTTGCTACAAAGGGAGGTACAAGGGGGTACCACTGACACCCCCCGCCTCCTCGGGACTGCAAGAAGTAAGAAACGAAGAAGAAGTACCGACTGGTAAATCATACAAGTATCTCATAGTTCACGAAATTAAAGTACAATATGGCGTATAGTGTCATATTCAGACAAATGCGAACCCCAATAAAATGTAGGTGATACCAATTGCAAAGAGGAGCGTCCACTGGTTGCAGGCCTAGAACAGCTTTTCAAGTGAAGAGCGATTGTTGTCAATTCAGTTGACTGTCCTAAGTCATCACGTCATTAGCTTGTTAGATTACATGTATGTAAACCGGGTGAATCTGCAACATAAAATTCTCAGGAACATTATTTATTACTTGTCAATTAAGTTAACAGTCCTAAGTCGACACAATATTATGATTTAATTAATATATTTTTCTATGTATAACGTGGATTTTATTGTACTGCCATGGGGATTTTTCATACAATTAGGCCAGATTTCTTTGACTTTGCTTTTTGATGTATATGTACTATGTGCTTTTCATTGCCATTGTCGTTCTTTAATAGAATGTATACAAAATATTTAGTCGCATTTATTACTTAATTGCGTCTAGACTACCTTCTAGGAATGTATAACGATTGCACATCTACTGTGTTATGCATATCCAACTTAAAGGTGAATGGAATCATAGACCAATATACCCTTTTGATGTAATACTATTTTCAAATATCAATATATGAAGAGTACAAAAATACTAAGCACACTCCTATGTCCGTTTTAGACTTGCTATAACCTCCATAACGATATGAAATCGAGCGTACTCAAATTCGGCTCTACTGAGTTATCGTCCTTGATTGATGGCGTCACAGGCTACAAAAACAAAAACCCTGCACTGATGTAGTACGTTGCTAATCAATATCAGAATGGATTTCCGTCTTGAAAGCAAATTCCATGGGGACAGCAGAGTTAAATAAAGAGTTCCTACCGTATATGTACGAACCAGAGTCGGGAGTCTGGAGAGATTCGAAAGCCAGCACTGGCTCCGAGTCGGACAGTAATATCAATGGCGATGCTCATGATGTAACTTCGGACTTTGAATATAATGATGACGGGCTAGGCGACGAAGCGTTAAGTCCTGATCCATGGTTATATTTTTTTATATCTTGTCTACGTCACCTAGGTCATAAATTAATTTAAGTCATAGCGATACTTTACTGCATAAACAGCAAAACATGTGATAAATATCGATATGCTATTGTTGCTTGGATTTTCGTCTTGACATTGATGAAAGCATAGTGACGTCAGAGTAAAACAGGAGCAGATTCAGTGGGCGGTTTCACAAAGAAGCATACGTACAATATTTTACGTACGTAATAGTAAGGAATTTTTGTACGTACGCAAAATATCGTAGGTATCATTTTTGTGAAATGGCCTACAGAAGCTGGTGGGGATTGGAGGAGGACCAAAAGGCCGACGCGAGGCACGAAGCGTCGAGAGGGGGAGGGTACTGGAGGGAGGTGTACCCTGTTCTATGGAGGGGGGGTTGCTCCACGGGGAAATTAAAATTATGAATAAAATGGTGTAATCTGATACATGTCTCAGTATTTTTGTTTCAATAATGACACAGGATGTTTTTACTCTATTCTGAAAAAGAAAACCATAAAATCATATATGTTTTGTCACTGTATTTCTTCATTCTTACCTTTGAAATGGTGCCGAAATTGCACATATTTCACATAGTTCCCTTTAAAAAATTGTACAAAATTTCAGAATATATACGTGTACATAGTAGTACTAATGTAGATGAGTTATCTTTATCTAATGGTATAGCAAGTATACTGATATAAATAATCATTGAGCTTTGAACAAACATCTTATCTACATGTAGCAACAACATTAGAATAAAATTAATAACAACGTTTTCATGTAACAACAAAATTAATTAGATCTGCGATTTATGATTAATTTTCAAAGTAAGCACCATGCTGCCATATATGTAGCAAAAATCAATTATGCGCAATGATTTGTAGGTATGAAAACTCCGAACGAGGTAACAAAAGGTTGTAGAAAAAGAGAATATGATCGGACAAAAATTCGAAGGACATGGATTGACCATCGTCGAAAGGAAAAGGTAAAATAATAAAATAATAGTAACAAAGGAGTGGGGGAAGGAAACCCCGGGGGTGTTGTTCCCGAACCCCCTAAATCCGCCCTTGTAAAATAATGCAAATACTAGTATGTCTGACAATGGAATGAAATATAAGATCAAAAGAAAAAAGGTCACGTCAAATTCTGGGGTTTTTTGCCTGTCATCTAAACAAGATATATATGTAGATATGTCTGTATATACTCTGGAAACTGTTCAGCTCTTTCATCTCTCAACTAAGTGAAGTCCGAATTTTCATGATCAACATCATGGATACGACACGGGCCAGATTGAGATGTACCGCTCTCACCCTTATGGTCATCTGAGATTTCAACTCCATCATGATCAACTTTTTCACCGCTATTAATGATTGATTTTTTCCACTGGGTTCCCCAGGCCCTTGTATTATAGCTTCTTGTTTAAAAGAATATAAGTCCTTGCTTTGCATACTTTTTTCATAATTTCTTACGTCGATTTTTGTGGGTGCACATTAAACATGGGAGAAGAAAATATAAAATTTTTCCTCCAAGAATTTATACGTAATTTTAATCTGAACATGACCTCCAAATGCCAACATTTACTAAAATCAAAGCAGGATTGGCTATGGATACACTATTCTCGCACCGGAGATCGAGTAATCCCGTTTTTCATCAGTACTGGAAAATTCTATCCGGAACACTTTGTATCCTTCCGCGCGTCGTCTGCATTGTTTACAAACAAATGAAACATGGCGACTCACGATGTTTGCGTCGGAGAGATACTCAATATAAATATATCAATATATGTTGATATATATCAATATAAAGTTTCTTCATATCATGGTGTTTTATTTTATTGCGGCGGAATATCTTTTTATTCAATCAGTGATTCGCCCATCAAAGGAAGTAAACAAGAACATTAAAACTAGCTATACCCTACATCGAGCTGCTGAGGTCCGAGAAAAATAAGCAGAAAAAGATCAGTCTCGGGCTGGATGAATCAACATGTCTCAACCGAGGCGTTACCCTTCGATCTTTTTTCTGTCTGGAACTCAAACTAGTACTGGATTCTATTAATCTATACTTCGTTGTCTTCATCCAGATGACCTATGTATTGATGTATATACTAGAGTTTTATATATTCAATTATAAGTTACGCTGAACGAGGGTTCCATGTTTAATAAGACCGTCATCAAATCACTGCTAATTAGTGTATGGTTCAGGCCTTTCCACAATAGATAGATGGTGGTCGGAAATGACTTAGTGCACACCAAGTCAGAACTCAACGCTCCACTGACCACGGTTGTGACACACCAAATGCGAGCCCAACGCTTCACTGACCCCGGTTTGCTAACATAAATGAATAAAGAATGAGTGAACGAATGAATGATGAATTAATTAAAATATGAGCATAAATTGAACATGTAATCGAATATTCTATACATTACATTTATTTATCACAAGGTATTGAAACATACTATATAAGAAGTAATTTTTAATAGTTTTTGTCCTGCCTGGTTCTTTAGTCTGTTGTCCGGTAAAACATTAACATATACCTTAACATTTTACAGGAAAGTGATAGGGCTTTAATATTTTGTATATATTATATATTATACCGTTTTGTTCTCTGAATGAGAAAACCGTGAATGCGAACCACTTTCGTATAAAAAGTGTCATTGTCATTCAATGTCAGAGGAAGTGATATCATAATATTGAAGCCCCAAGCCTCAAAGGAATATAAAACAACAACAACTGTGTCATTCATATTAATGAACTATGATGAAGTTACAAAACATTTTGAAACACGTGCAACGTATAGTGGAAATAATTGTAACAACTTTGATTCTTTTAGTGCATCAACTGTAATTATCATTATTCTATCATTTAGTAAAGAGAAACGCTGTCGATAAGCAATGCTTATCGGAGTCATCAAATTAATTTTACTATTTCATGTGGTTTCAAGCCAAAACCAAATTTGAAAACTATACTCAGCACACTCCCATGTGACATATTTAAACAACCCTTTTGTTGACGACAATTATGAACGATATCTTGGCACTTATGACAAATCACCTGAGGGATGACTGTACATATCAACCTGACAAGGTACAGGATATATGGGGCACTCCTCAATGTCTTCAAAAATGTCAAGCAAAGTGCAAGAAAGCCTACTGCATTAATGTATCAGGTAACAGACTTCTTATTACTTTGCTGTGGTGGACGGCTATGGTCACATAAAATGTTTAGCAGTTCTGACGTCAAATAGAAAAATTTCCTAATGCATGTACTAAGTTTCTTTTGTTTCTGTTTTTGTTTTTTGTTTTCTGGGGTTTTTTTTTTTTTTTTGGTTTTGTTTTGTTTTTTTCGGGGGGGGGGGGGTTTTTTTTTATTTTTTTTGTTTTTTTTTGGGGTTTTTTTTGGGGGGGGGGGTTGTTATATCTATGTTCAGAAAAGTAAAAGTGTGGTCTATGAATGATAATGGAAATCATTACAGTGCTATCAGAATATTTGCAAGAAGAGAATTTAGTAATTGTATTTGCGCATATAACGTTATAAATAAATATAGTTATGGAATGAAACAAGTACCATTTACATTAGGAACCACAATGGACAAAGAAGGAAGGTGATCAGTCACTAATAAATATTTAGTCTTACTCCTCAATGACAGAAGGTTTGAACATAAGAACCATCTCGGGCACCTGGTTTCACTTTTAGTTTCGTGCGACCATTGGATGTTCACAGTGGTAACATGCACTTGATAGCACAGACACATTCCATCAATAACTTCCGTGTTTTTCAATATTACACTTGTTTCCTTCGCATGTAGGGGCTATGAGAAAAGATCTCAAGGTAGAGATGGTGTAACATCACTTAGTGACAAACAGTTATTCGATTTATTTTAAATATTATAACAAAATGCAAGATATTATTATTTGCTTTCGTTTTATCTTGAGTAATTTACTGGCTGTTTCTTCCAAATTTCTTTTTTGATACAAATCGATTTAAGACAAATTAATTATATTCACGAACACTTTGATGTAAGAAAAGACAACATGCAGAATGGCGTCATCAGTGACGGTACTATATACATTTCAGTATGATGTAACGATGATGTTAAAATCCTGTAAATGCTGTAATAGCAAAAATTCCACAAATGACTCGTCATTAGTTCATAAGGTTTCTGACATCAATAAGTCATCATGAAATGCGGCCTTAAAATGGGAGACCAGCTGTCTAAGAACATATATACCTTTTAAGTGCACCCTATGCGCATTTCGACAAGTTATGTCTCTTCAGTGATGCTCGTGGCCAAAGCTATGGCATGTATTTCCCACTGAGGAAAACTATTTTCCATTTTCCGTGGCAAGACGTTCAGTTCATTTTTCTCATTTTCTGCTATTGGGTGGATGTGACGTAATATGCTGTATCCATCCACATTCATACTGTTTACACACTAATAAGTATTTTTCAGCTTTCTTATTGCATGTTTGCCAGTTCCTTCTCAACGAATACCCAGGGGTCTATAATGGTAGGTTGAGATACAAATAACCTTTCTTACTGTCATATTTAACATTAAGGCTGCACCTCTGTCAGCTGTGAAAAATTGCATGCAGATGAATCAGAGAGAGAAATTATCGAAACTGACTTTGAATCAAATACCACGAATTACAAGAGAGAAAACAGAATCATATAGTAAATTATGAATATATCTTCATTCGCGCATAATTAGATGAATTAAGAAAAGAACAAATGCCATGAGGAAACCCGACTTTGTGTGCTGAAGCACGTTGTGTTGGGCTTAATCACAATACTTTCAAAATGAATGTACCTGCTGCCGATATTAATGTGACACGTTTTAAATGCATACTAATCACGAGTGCGTTGTTATAAGATATGGTGATTGCAAAAGTTTACGTTGGTCATTTTCGACAATGTGTACATCCCTCATATTGTTTTCCTTTCTGCCACTATATCTGTTTAAATATCCATTGAATACAAACACTTATATAATCTTGAAGACAAATATGCTAATATACACTTTATACGACAAATTGTGGCCATTAATGTACAGTATTGTACAAAGAGCATGGATACCTTTAAACTAATTGGAAATCTTTACCGTGGTATTATAATATTATCAAGAATAGAAACAACTTAATACTTGTAATTGCGCGTAGAATGTTAAAAATAAATATGTCCTTCCCAGGTAGGAGCTAGGAGAAAAGATCTCAAGGTATAGATGGAGTAATATCACTATATGACAAAGAGCTAATCGATTTAATTTAAGCACTAGGACAAAATGGAAGATATTATTATTTCTTTTTGTTATCGTGAGTAATTTACAGGCTGTTTCCTCAAAATTTTCTTTTGATACGAAAGAATTTAAGGCAAATTAATTATATTCAGGAGGAGGTCGATGTAAAGAAAGCCAGCATGTAGAATGGCGTCATCAATGATGACGGTAAAATCATGTAAATGTTGTAATAATAAATTCCACAAATGGCGCGTCATTAGTTCATAAGGTTTCTGAGATCAATAAGTCGTCATGAAACGGTGTCTTAAAATGGGGGGCTACCTCTTTACTAAGCCGGCGTGGCCTAGTGGTATCGCGTCGGACTCCTGATCGGGAGGCCGGGGTTCGAGTCCCGCTCTAGTCATGCCGGTGTCATGTCTTTCGGATGAGACAGTAAAAGCCGATGCATGACACGTTAAAGATCCCTCACTGCTTCGGGTGGGTCCGTTGCAAAGGTCAAAATTTGTATGCTCTGCATCAGGCAGATGCCGTCACCATATACGTGTGAAATATTCGTAGTGTGACGTAAAACAATAATCAATCAATCAATGAGCTAGCTGTCTACTACGCTATGGCATATATTTCCAATTAATGAAAACTATTTTCGATTTTTCGTGAAGAGTGAGGCAAAACACAGTTTGTTTATTTTACTCATGTTCTGATATTCTGTGGTTGTGACAAATTATAGTGTATTCATCCACATTCATAGCGTTTGGACACGAATGAATATTTTTCAGATTTCTTGTTGCTTGTGTGCCAGTTATTTCGCACCTATCACCCAGGGGTCTATGACTGTAGGTTGAGGTAGAAATGGTATTATTTACTATCGTATTTCACATCAAAGCTGCACATCAGTCAGCTATCAAAAATTAGATCAATCAGATAGAGAAATTATTGAACCTAATATTGAATCAAGCACCACGAAATACATGAGAGAAAACAGAAACATATAGTAAGGTATGAATATATTTTCATTCAAGCATAATTGAATGAATTAAAGAAAATAACAAATGCCGTGCTTAAACCCTACTTTGTGTGTAGAAGCACGGTGTGCTGGGCCTGCTCACAATACAATTCAAAATTAGTGTAACGGCTGTTAATTTTAATGTGATTTTAAATGCATACTAATCACGAGTGCGTTATAATGCGATATTGCCATCACAAAATGAGAAATTGTACGTTTGTCATTTTGGACAGTGTGCACGTCCCTCCTATTATTTTTTTCCTTTCAACCACCCCATCCACATGAATACACTACTGCACACAGCACTTTTACCATAGATCTTGAATATATATATGCTTATATATACTTCATACGAGAAATTGTGGCCATGAAGTGGAGAATTGTACACAGGTCATTGTTACCTTTAAAACAAATAACTTCAAATATTTTTCTGACTTTAGATATTTTATGGGCTACTTGATTCACCCCTTCCCTTTTTAGCATCTGTGGGTTGTTTACAGTTATTAGTACGTTGTACTTTCTGAAAGAAAAATGTAAATCAATAACCAAGTAAGACCACCACAAAGAATCACCACTGTCATGAAGTAGACCACCATTAACAATGACCACAACCATTTTGAAGACCACCACTAACAATCACTACAGTCCTGAAGTAGACCACCACGAACAATCACCATAGCAATGAAGGAGACCACCACTAGCAATCACCAAAATAATATAGCACACCACAACTAAGAATCACCACATTCATGTTGGACACCATCAATAACAATCAACACAGTTACGAAAGACACCATCAAAAACAAGTACATCAACCATGTAGGAGAACACCAATAGGAATCAACACAATCACGTTGGAGACCACAATAAACGATTACAACAATTATGAAATAGATCACCATTATCAATCACTGCAGTCACGTTTGCTGGTTGGTTGGCGTTTCATAATGTTATAACACGCATTTAGTTTATAGTGACTATAATTATACATAGTATGATGTCACATAAGTACAATGGTTTTCTGTAGAGTATTCAAAGCAAGGTCTTTAACAATCTGATTTAGAAGTTCACAGACATTGTATTCACACATATACAAGTACCAACCATTATGAAAATTACGAAAAAGTGAATATTATGCAAATTAGTAGCAATGAAAATCATCAATATTACATGTTGCACCTACAGTTAACTAAATATATCGATATAAATGTCAAGTATAACCGAAGAGTGTATAAATACCTGTACGATAAATAAGCAGTTTATATCACTCACAGTTTATGTCAGATACGACAGCCCACAGGTAAGAAGGCCTTCTCTTTGTTTGTTATTTCTTTGTGATGTCTTTGTTCTTTCATTTTTTTTTGTAATTTGTTGGTTTTGGTTTTGTATTTTATTTAGTTTTGATTGGGTTTCTTTATTATTACTTTTTTTCTTCCCATTTCTTGTGCTTCATGCCTGGAACTTCTACTTGAATTCGACAGAGATGTTAGAATTACTATTTCATATTATTACAAGCGTTAAGACTTTTTTCTTCGTTGTTAACTTTCCATATACTAGTAGTAATATTCTTCTGCCTCCGCATGGTATCAATGTTTTTCAAATTATCCCATATGTTGGAGCCACTTCTGAGAATCCTTCCTTTATTTGACGAGGACAACTACTTGGTGAAATGTTACTATTACAAGGATATGAGATATCACGCGTTAACCTTCCGCAAATTTTATGGTAGCTATAAATATCTTATTTTACTATACTATAGTTTTACATTCATCATGCGGATTGTGACTACGAATGTGCCGTTTCCTAATTCTGTGACTATGAATAATACCAATTTGCATTTACTAGGACCAGTCGGCAGTGGATGCTTACTTCGTCATGGCACCTGATCCCATCTATGTTTTATTGGGGTCCGTAAGTGATGTTGCTCGTACTTTGTTGTGGAAATTGGAAAGAATTTAAGATATTCTACCTTTCGGTATAAAGTATAAAAAGACCACTCGATTTCATTTCTGCGGAATTAAAACAAATAAATATAAGTATATAAAGAAATTAATAGACAAAACAACAGATTTTCTAACGGTATTACTCATATAAGTTTTTGTTTTTTATTATAATTTAATTCATCGATTTTTATGATTTCGTAGATGAAAAGTATCTGCAAATTAGGGAACCATACTTCCTGTTGTGATTGTAGTTGTCCTTAAACTCTTGACTTTTTATAGTAAAATATTACATTCTTTATACTAACTATTTATTAGCTGTGACTTTGGTTACACTATTATATGCAACTTGATGGTGACGTATACCAACTTGAATAATCCTGTGCTGTGACGTTTAAAAGTGGCTGTATCTTAAATTTTGTCCTGTAGTATAAATACTTTTATTAGACCTCTGTTTGATATTTGACTATATTCTAAAATGACTTGAGTCACATGACTATGGCACTAAGAACAATGTACACAGTGGACATTCCCGAACAACCGAAATTCAGAGATGAGACCGGGTGTCCTGGAAGAGTGAGCGTCTCCCGTTTGGCTAGCTACTACCGTCATAAATACAGACGAATCAAATAAATTTTGGAGACTGTGTAGAAAGTGCCAGAGCCACAAAGTATCAGGAAAAAGTGTATAATAACACTTAAGTCAAATGGTTGTAATTGCAGATCATAAAGCATGCTCTATAACACAGAACGAAGATACTCACTTCTTATTAATAAAATTTTGAATTGATAAGGTAATCGTAACAATAAACTTGAAACTGCATACGAAAAGTCAGATATATATTGACACTTATTAAAAATGATTTGCATTAGTTCTTTTTTTATTTGTAGCGAGAACCTCAGCAAAAATGAAAACATTTGCACTTGTTTTGATTATGGCTACGTTGCTTTGTATGACGATAAATGGTGTGAGTGGCAATACCTGTGAAAATTACTGTCGCCCAGTCAGATGTCAGCGGAGTAATACTGAATGTATGAAAGCATATAGAAAATGTTTGTCCGAGTGTGAATATTGGGTAATATAGGGTTTAGGATGAATATTTTAAGCTTTTGAAGAAAACATGTCAGAGAGGCACATGAATATGGTGTTTATTGCTACCACGATAAAATATTTAAAATGCTATTATTTTTGTTTTTGATTTTCTCTACTTGCTTGGCGGTGCTCACAGTTGAGTTTCGAGCAAAATTATAACAATGAAAACCGTATCTCACCTCACATTCTATATTTAGTTCATGTAGTGGACATGTAATAATCTAAACATGAAGAAACATATATAACATATCCCAAGAAATAAATGATGGATCATGTAATTGATAATATGTATAAAACCAACTCAATGGACAAACATCATGAATACGAAATAAAATCGCAGAATGGAAAACAGACATTGGAAAAAAGAAGATGAAACATTACCTAGGTCCCACGGTTATTGTCTCATATCAACTCCTTCTGAGAACGAGGGATGGACATACGCAAATGAGATTAGAAGAAGTTCGTCCAAAGGAAAGTCCATAAAAAAGAAAGGAAAACGACACTCTCTATTGCAAATTTTCGGTCTCAAGACATTTCAGATGACATATTCAAGGCTATGTAAAATCAATGTTTACAAATGACCTCTCCGTATGAATGATGTAACCACGCCTCCTGCGATACATAACTCCACAGTTGCTAACCCCCGTCAAGATTTCGTTAAAATGGCCGCTAAGACAAAGAACAGTATGTGAATTTTAGCGATATTAATCACTTATCTTATGGTGGGAATATGGGAAATTCATTGGTACCATGTGACAGGGTTTAATAGTAGGATGCTATTTATTTAACTAAATGATATGTTCTTCATGTGTCTATGTTTCAAACATTGTCCGTGGCTTATTTCAGTCAAACTGAACTATAAAAAGTCGAGACACGATTCTATGTTAGATATTTACTTCATATGTAAATGGATATTTGATGGCTCAAGACATCGAAATTGCTAAGATTTATCCAAGAATAAAGTCCTTAGATTGATTCTTTGGTTCACTTTTTTTTTGTCATTTTGGTTTCAATACTGCTCTTCAAATATTTATATATTTATATATTCCAACCATTCGGCCACGAGCATAACTGAAGAGACATAATTTGTCGAAATGCGCATTTGGTGCACAAAAACAAAATGTATATATTTTCTATATTTATCAGTATCTGATACTTTCTAGTAAATGTCTTGCATTTTGAATGAGTATCATTATAATTTATGAATATGCGAATGAGTTAATTTACAAATTGATACTTTGATTAATGGATCAAAGTTCCCCCGACATTTTCGTACCATTCACGCATGCCTGCCTCTTCTATCAGCCAAGCTATGGCCGGTCTCCATTATTCATCATTTTCATTTAGCGATTGCCATGGAAACACTCGAAAAACAACTACCTTAAATGAATTTTTATGAGAACATTTTAAAAATCCAGTCAGCAGGCCCAAACGAACATTTTGGTACAAATAAGAAATAACCCGAAGGGAGGTACATGAGGGTACTACTCACCCCCCCCCCCCTCCCGGAATACAAGAAGTAAGAGACGAAGAAGTACCCAATGGTTAACCATACAAGTATCTCATAGTACATACAATAAAAGTACAATATCGTGTACAGTGTCATATTCGGACAAATGCGAACCCCAATAAAATCTAGGTGATTCCAGGTGCCCGGGAGGAGTAAGTGTCCCCTGGTTGTATACCACACTCGTCTCAGACCTACAACAACATTTCAAGTAAAAGAGCGATTGTTGTCAATTCTTTATATATTACATGAATGTTATTGTACTGCCAGGGGGATTTTTCGTGCGACTCGGCCAGATTTCTTTGACTTTGCTTTTTGATGTATCTGTACTTTGTGCTTTTCATTGCCATTGATATTCTATAATATAATATATACAACACATCTAGTCGCATTGATTACTTAATCAGGTCTACGTCTACTTTCTAGGAATGTATAATGATTGTACACCTACTTTGTCATGCAAATCCAACTGAAAGGTAAAGTCAAACATAGTTTGATATACACTTTTGATGTAATAGTCTTTTCAAATATAAATATATATTAATATATAAATATTAAGCACACTCCTATGTCCGTCTTACATTTGCTATACCCTTAACAATGATATGAAAATGAGCGTTCTAAAATTCGGTTCTACTGAGTTATCGTTTTTGATTGATGACGTCAGAGGCTACAAAAACAAATACCATGCACTGATGCAGTACGTTGCTTATCAATATCAGAATGGATTTCATTCTCGATAGCGAATTGTATCGGGACTACAGAGTTAAATAAAGAGTTCCAACCGTATACGTACGAGTCAGGGCCGGGAGTCTGGAGAGATTCGAAAGGCAGCACTGACTCCGAGTAGCACAGCGATGCCGATGGTAATGATCATGATGTAAATTCGGACTTCAAATATAATGATGACAGGTTAGGCGAAGGAACGTTAAGTCCTGATACATGGTTATAGTGTTTACTTCTTGTCTACGTCAGCTATGTCATAAATTAATTTATGGCATAGCGATATTTCACTGCATAAACAGCAAAACATGTGATACATGTCGATATATATTTATTGCTGGGACTTTCGTCTGGATATTAATAAAAGCATACTGACTTCAAAATAAAACAGGAGCATATCCAATGGGCGGTTTCACAAAGAATCATACGTAGGCCTACAAGATTTTACATACGTACAAAAAAATTCATTCAGTCTTAAAGGGATTTTTTGTATGTAAAAATATCTTACGTATAATTCTTTGTGAAACAGCCCACAGAAACTGAAGTGGGGGTTGGAGGAGGAGCAAAGAGCCGACCGAAGAGGGGAGGGTACGGTAGGGAAATGTACCTCCTTCTGTGGGGGGCTCCACCGGGTATTTTAAATTATGAATAAAATCTCATACATTTTTCAATATTATTTTTCTTCAATCATGACACAGGATTTTTTTTTCCTCCGCTGAAGAAAAAAACCAAAAAATCATATGTGTTTTGTCACTGTAATCCTTCATTCTTAACTTTGATATGGTGCCGAAATTGCATATATTTCACATAGTCCCCTTAAAGTGAATTTACAATGCGTGTACATAATAGTACTACTGTAGATGAGCTATCTTGATCTAACGTTATAGCAAGTATATTGATATAAATAATCATTGAACTTTGAACGAACATCTTATCTAGCAACAAAAATAAATTAGAATAAAATTGATAACAACATTTTCATGTAACAACAAAAATATTTAGATCTGCAATGTATGATTTACTTTCAAAGTAAGCACCATGCAGTCATATATGTAGCAAAAATAAATTATGCGCAAGCATGTGTAAGTATGAAAAACTCCGAAAGGTAACAAAAGGTTCTAATACATAAAAACAGATTATGATCGAACAAGAATTTGAAAGACATGAATTGACCATCGTCGAAAGGAAAAGGTAAAAAGAATAATAATAATAATAATAAAAAGAGTGCGGGAAGGAAACCCGAGGGTGTTGTTCCCGAACCCCCATAAAGTCTAAATCCGCCCGTGTAAAATGATGCAAATTATAGTATGTCTGGCAATGGAATGAAATATAAGATCAAAAGAAAAAAGATCTGGTGTATAAACATTCACATCAAATCTTTAACATTCTGGGAGGAGGGGGGGGGGGTTTCTGTCATAACACTGAACAATGTGTATAAATGTCTCTGTCTGAACTCTAGCCACTGCTCAGCTCTTTCAACTTTTAACTGAGTGAAGTCTGAATTTTCATAATCAACATCATGAACATGAGAAGGGCCAAATTGAGATATCACCCGTATGGTCATCTGAGATTTCAACTCCATCATCACTGCATGAAAAAAGACGTTTAATGAAAATTATAATTCATTAAACTTGAAATATACTTGAAGTTTAACATAAAATTAAAATTTAATATGAAATTATATGTGAAGTAAAAGAAAGTTTAATGTTGCATTATACCCCATGTATAATAGAAGTTTATTGACATTAAACTCCAAGTAAACTTAGAGTATGGAATATAATTGGAGTTTTCGTTTTATTTTATTTGGAGATTTAAAATAATCATGTTAGAATGACTGCATCAGTAATCGTGTTAGGACTCGTAAATATAATTTACTGTGTTTGGTATTGCAATATTAGTTAAGTTAGTAATCAAATGTGGTATTTACATATAATTGACGGTGTAATACACCAGGAAGTCAATCTAAGCAAAAAATGTATTTGTATCAAGTGTAAATGTTTCTTTTAAGTGAAATCGGACACTATCCTTTCACATAAGCCATCCGGACATTGTCCTTTCACTTTAATGGTGACAGAGTAAAATACCTGACCAGGTTCAAGACAACCTTATATATTTCTGATATCTGTACATCTCTATCACCTATCATTTACAGGAAAATGATGTCTGTACGATAAATAGATTTTTTTTCCATTACCCACTGGGGAAACACAGCCATATACTAGTACACACACATATATATATTTACAAGAGACAATTTGGTGCAAGAACCAAAGTGTGGGCCGGAATGGGATGTTTGATAAAACTGCAAAAAATTTTAAAAACAGAATAACGTTTTAAAATATGTATTGTACAGACATGTGACTGTTAATTAGCAGACATATAAAGACCATGCATGATGATCGACCACAGACATATAAATCTCCAGTATCACTTCCTTTTCAGCTAATAGTTTATATTTGGGCTCATTTAGCCAATTCAGTACATAAGGCATGGCAATAGCGAATTTATCAGACGTACGAATTAGCCTGCATTTAGTATGGAAATGTACTTTTAAAATTACTAGCCATATCATCTACTATATGTTTTAAGTCGGTGGACTCAGTGGACGAGGTGACCGAAAGGTCGCGGGTTCGACTTCCGCCGTGGGCACATCGGTGATCCGTCTTTCAAATTGGACAGTAGAAACAGAGGTCCCGTATCACGGTAGGCGTGACACGTAAAAGATTCCCCACTTCTTCGGGAGGGTCCGTTACAGAAGTATAAATTTCTATGCAATGCATCAGGTAGATACCGTCACCATGTACGTGAAATAGTCGTGGAGTGACGTGAAACTATAATTAATCCATTAACCCACAATTTATTTTTAACAACAAAACATAACCCAATCTATAAGCAACTTGAGGTTTTCTGAGGTAACCAACCCTTCACTGGTAAACTTTTGGTAGTGGTGTGGCCGTGCTGGTTGGTAATCTTTTTATTCTCAAGTTTCAATTTATAAACACTAATTAAGGTTTATCGTCTTGCCAGAAGAAACAATTGTAATTGGTCCTTCTTAGCGTAGCATTCTGTATTCTGAAAATTTAAGTAGGACTTACATCACACTATTATTCAGTCCTAATATTACAACTCGACCATTTCCGTACGCAAAAAAGATATATTTTTTGTAAAAAATGGCGATGATGCTCCGATTGGATATCAACCAAAAGTCACTTAGGCAACCGAATAATAATTTGGTTATGAAGAAAGCGCGTCAAATATTAAAAAATTGCAAGGTAACACCCATCCCCAGAAAACATTCCAACAAATTTAATACTTCTCTGCTGTAACGTACTACATTTACATGTATCTATCAAACTGGGTTAGAGAGGCGACACATGCTCTCTCCGCAGTGAATAAAATCCTAATTTTTTCATTGGTGTAAAATCCTGGGAGGGGGGGGGGGTGGTCTTACTGTACCGCAGAAACGCATGCGACTTTCCCAAACTTATATCAAAGGATGGGCCGGCTAGTGCCGGCCCACAATAAAACTTTAGATTCGTATTTGCACCATTTCTAGATTTATTCTCATTTTGTCCCGGACAGTTCCTTTCAGCAAGGAATGTTCGACTCATTTTGCTGTGCCGCGTGACCACATAGACCATTATCACGGAGTTGTCTTGTTACCGATTTTCAAAGTTGTGAATTTGCCTTCTCATGTCCGATATTTATTTCCATTTTTACAATTCTTAAATGTCGGTTCCCTCTCTTTGTTTTTATCTTTCCCTCCCCGCAAAAAATAAACCAGTAGAGCTAAAATGGGAAGAATAGTGTTCTGAGGAACATACGTGTCGTCCGTGCTGTATTGTGAAAGTGTGACAACCGGACGGACGAACGACAGACAAAGTGATCAATTGAAATTCATGCAAGGCAATAACATCAAGCAACAGAGAAATAGACAATCCAACATAATTTCTTCTTGGTTATATTAGCCTGGATCATGAAAATAAGAATCAATACATAAACTTTACAGTGAATTTAAAATCATATAATACATAACATATCCAATACAAATTCCATACAACCATAAATGATACATATGGTTGATCATAGTGACACAAGATGCACATGCAATGTAATAAAATAAATTCTCAAAAATCATTATGATAAATTCATTGTAAAGGACGGCTAAAATACAAATACTATTGCTCAAGCTCTCTAATTGATACATCCCAATGAAACATCATTTGTTAAAGTATACTCACTAGGAGACGAAGATATACATCCATTAAAACTGTACAGGAATAATAAAACATCTTTCAATCAAAACAAATGAAAACTTTCTGGACAAATTTTCGGAAATACAATCATACCATGACCAAAATAGAAATGCAATACAAAAAGACCTAATAAATTGACAAAACTGGCATAGTGAAACATCCTTCCATGAAAGCAATAGCTAACTGGCACAGGACGAAACACTATTCCACTATGACCTCACTACTGAAATACAATACAAAACGACCCAAAAAATTAACAAAACTGGCATAGTGAAACATCCTTCCATGAAAGCTATAGCTAACTGGCACAGGACGAAACACTATTCCACCAAGACCTCACTACTGAAATACAAGACAAAAAGACCCAATAAATTGACAAAACTGGCATAGTGAAACATCCTTCCATGAAAGCTATCGCTAACTGGCACAGGACGAAACACTATTCCACTATGACCTCACTACTGAAATACAATACAAAAACACCCAATAAATTGACAAAACTGGCATAGTGAAACATCCTTCCATGAAAGCTAAAGCTAACTGGCACAGGACGAAACACTATTCCACTATGGCCTCACTATTGAAATACTAGACAAAAAGACCCAATAAACTGACAAAACTGGCATAGTGAAACATCCTTCCATGAAAGCTATAGCTAACTGGCACAGGACGAAACACTATTCCACCAAGACCTCACTACTGAAATACAATACAAAAAGACCTAATAAATTGACAAAACTGGCATAGTGAAACATCCTTCCATGAAAGCTATGGCTAACTGGCACAGGACGAAACACTATTCCACTATGACCTCACTATTGAAATACAAGACAAAAAGACCCAATAAATTGACAAAACTGGCATATTGAAACATCCTTCCATGAAAGCTATCGCTAACTGGCACAGGACGAAACACTATTCCAATATGACCTCACTACTGAAATACAATACAAAAACACCCAATAAATTGACAAAACCGGCATAGTGAAACATCCTTCCATGAAAGCTAAAGCTAACTGGCACAGGACGAAACACTATTCCACTATGACCTCACTATTGAAATACAATACAAAAAGACCCAATAAATTGACAAAACTGGCATAGTGAAACATCCTTCCATGAAAGCTAAAGCTAACTGGCACAGGACGAAACACTATTCCACTATGACCTCACTATTGAAATACAAGACAAAAAGACCCAATAAATTGACAAAACTGGCATAGTGAAACATCCTTCCATGAAAGCTATCGCTAACTGGCACAGGACGAAACACTATTCCACTATGACCTCACTACTGAAATACAATACAAAAACACCCAATAAATTGACAAAACTGGCATAGTGAAACATACTTCCATGAAAGCTAAAGCTAACTGGCACAGGACGAAACACTATTCCACTATGACCTCACAATTGAAATACTAGACAAAATGACCTAATAAATTGACAAAACTGGCATAGTGAAACATCCTTCCATGAAAGCTATAGCTAACTGGCACAGGACGAAACACTATTCCACCAAGACCTCACTACTGAAATACAATACAAAAAGACCTAATAAATTGACAAAACTGGCATAGAGAAACATCCTTCCATGAAAGCTAAAGCTAACTGGCACAGGACGAAACACTATTCCACTATGACCTCACAATTGAAATACTAGACAAAAAGACCCAATAAACTGAAAAAACTGGCATAGTGAAACATCCTTCCATGAAAGCTATAGCTAACTGGCACAGGACGAAACACTATTCCACCAAGACCTCACTACTGAAATACAATACAAAAAGACCTAATAAATTGACAAAACTGGCATAGTGAAACATCCTTCCATGAAAGCTATAGCTAACTGGCACAGGACGAAACACTATTCCACTATGACCTCACTATTGAAATACAAGACAAAAAGACCCAATAAATTGACAAAACTGGCATAGTGAAACGTCCTTCCATGAAAGCTATCGCTAACTGGCACAGGACGAAACACTATTCCAATATGACCTCACTACTGAAATACAATACAAGAAGACCATTTAAATTGACAAAACTGGCATAGTGAAACATCCTTCCATGAAAGCTAAAGCTAACTGGCACAGGACGAAACACTATTCCACTATGACCTCACAATTGAAATACTAGACAAAAAGACCTAATAAATTGACAAAACTGGCATAGTAAAACATCCTTCCATGAAAGCTATAGCTAACTGGCACAGGACGAAACACTATTCCACTATGACCTCACTATTGAAATACAATACAAAAAGACCCAATAAATTGACAAAACTGGCATAGTGAAACATCCTTCCATGAAAGCTAAAGCTAACTGGCACAGGACGAAACACTATTCCACTATGACCTCACTATTCAAATACAAGACAAAAAGACCCAATAAATTGACAAAATTGGCATAGTGAAACATCCTTCCATGAAAGCTATCGCTAACTGGCACAGGACGAAACACTATTCCACTATGACCTCACTACTGAAATACAATACAAAAACACCCAATAAATTGACAAAACTGGCATAGTGAAACATCCTTCCATGAAAGCTAAAGCTAACTGGCACAGGACGAAACACTATTCCACTATCACCTCACAATTGAAATACTAGAGAAAAAGACCTAATAAATTGACAAAACTGGCATAGTGAAACATCCTTCCATGACAGCTATAGCTAACTGGCACAGGACGAAACACTATTCCACTAAGACCTCACTACTGAAATACAATACAAAAAGACCTAATAAATTGACAAAACTGGCATAGTGAAACATCCTTCCATGAAAGCTAAAGCTAACTGGCACAGGACGAAACACTATTCCACTATGACCTCACTATTGAAATACCATGGTTTCCAGACAGACATACAATGGGAAATAAGAATGTAATACATAAATTTAACAAAACTGCACAAAACTATTGCACTGGCATTATATATTGATACTTTTAATGGAAGGACATATATATGAAACATCTTTATTGTAAAGTTTACCATCTGCACAGATGTATTTACAATTTAGGCGCTGAACAGGAATAAATACAGATTCTCCAAATACATCGTACAAGTTTCTTGTCCATACTTCTACAGGCTTTCCACAATGATATCTGTACATGTTAGGGAGGGGCATAAGCCACAATACCTTGGCAAATAAATGAACTCTACTTTCATTTTCTACTATAAGATTATGCTCAATAAAATATTGTGTAACTCCTGGGACGAGGTCACCCGTGCCAACTTCCCCTAAAATGTGTCCATTATTAGAGTGCCAGTAGGTCATTACATATGATGAACGTTTATGATGTGATTGATATGATCCATACACTTCTCCTCCAAAAAATACTGTTGGACATTTTTTAAATGACTTTGGCATACATGAAATTATCAGGTCTTAGAGGTGTGGATATATATGCAAGTATGTTTTTTTTTTTCAAAAAGATCTTTTGCTGTCACATAGTCTGACTTTCTTTTGACTGGTTCTATGTGTACATCTTTTTTCCTTTCTTTTTATATTTCTTTTTCAATAAAAGTTAAATTTTCATTGACGTCATTGTCAGATCTTTCTGAACGGCAAGAACTGAACTCCTCTGATTTTTCACTAACATTATCATCATAATCTGCAAAAGGTTCATTATTTGCCTTTCCAAGTCTTTGTTTTTTGGTTTTTCTTTTCAGTCTCCTTTGTCTTCTTTTGTTTTCTAATGAGTGACGTCCCATTTAATCTATATTAATGAGAATAATTTATAATAAATCTTAAAGCAAACATTAAGCTAAGTGGTTAAATGTTCTCAAAACCAAATCAATATGGAAAAGGACATTTGCGTCTTGCAGTATACACAAACAATTTAACAAGGAATATATATTATTAATATTAAAGACTATTTAAAGAAATGTCACCACAATTGATATTTACAGTCCAAATATGACCCGACATTCAAAATCATCTGATTTCAGTATTTTCAAAAAGTTACTCTTCATTATCAAAAACAACTCAAACTACACATATATTGTTTGTTTGTTTGTTGATGTTGTTTTACGTCACACCACGAATATTTTACATATATGGTGACAGCATCTGACTGATGCAGGTTACATAAACTTTGACTTTTCAATAGGCCCATCCAAAGCAGTGAGGATCTTTAACGTGCCACGTTTATCGCGAAACGGGACAACGGTTTTTACTGTCTCATCCGAAGGACAGACACCAGCATGACTACCAGGAGGCTTGAACCAGGACCTCTCGGTCAGTAGTTGAGCGCTCTACCACTGAGCCAAGCTGGCTTCACACATATTGAAAACATCTTTAATTGAAAGTGATATATAACATGAAAGTTTAATAACATATGTACCTCAATTGGGCCCTTGATCTCTAGATGATATTTTGAAAGGTCATAAAATGACAAGCATGTGAGAATTCAATCGACAGATATTCCTGTCAAAAAACAAAAAGAAATTAATCAATATATACAAAATTATGAAAATATTACAAATTAGAATGTTTGTGAAATACCAATGTATACACCTTAAATAAAACTAAAGGCAACAAATAATTCCCTGTTTGGTGAACTTCCACTTCAGTTCCCAAGGGGGAGGGATGGGCTCAGTATTGGGATTATATTGATTACATAGCTTAATGACCGATATTTAGGTTCCTGTAGGCTGTAGTGTAGTGTTGGTTCTAATCTATAATGTATTAATGATAGCAAGGGCTTATAAACAAGAAGGATTGGCAACTCCCTATACACGAAGGGACATCTTACTGAACTATTGCGTGGCACGAGATCTGTGACGAGACCTAACCAGAAAACAATAGCTATCGCGGCCGAGAACTACCTGGCTAAACAATTCAGCAAAATCTGTTAGATCCTCTAAACATCCACATTAAACGTATGTTGCCATTGATACTGAAGATATTAAATTAATTTTTAGTATCAGTATTACATGCAATTTCTGAGTAGTTTGTGAGAAAATGGTTTGGGAATTCCATTTTAAAGTAGGATGTTTCGAAGCTGACCTCCTGCATATTTCGTCTAACGGTCTATAGACCTGTATGAATTACCCCATATTCTCCTATGTTTCGGGGTGTACAGAAATGCTGTTGGAATCAATAAAATCATGAGACTTTGGAACATGCATTAAAACTAGTTTTTATTTCATTTTCTTGCCAACGTTTTATCTACAAAGGTTTATACTAAGGTGTTGTATCCTGTACTCCTTGAGCGATAAATGAAGAAAAAGAAAGGCAGGTTCATTTGAATTTTCCCATTTTCTCAAGTATTACAAGGTTTACATGTGATGTGTTTTGCATCAAAATGTACATGAGACTCTAGTGTGTGCACTAAAATAACTTTCATTTAATTTTATGGAGAATGTTATGTCTATAAGGTTCCATACTCCGGGGTCTTAATCTCCAATTATTTGCGACCCATTACAAAGAAAATTTTGACAGGTCGGATTGAATTATTTAATTTTCTCAAGTATCACATGGTGTACATGTGATATGTTGGTACCAAAATGTACATGAAACTCTAGTGTGTGGCCTAGCCTTAAATATATATTTTTAAATTATGTTGGCATTTATATCTACATGTATAAGGTTTAATACATGTGTCCCTCTGCGACCTTTGACGAAGAGAATTTGACAGGCGTTTTCTTAGGTATTGTTCCATGTAGGTTTGAAAAATTGATTGTCCTTGGGTTAATTGTTGACAAGAACTTCGTAAAGTATTCTACAATAGCGCAGTCACTTATCAGTTTGTGCATCGAAAATCTGCTCTCGATCTGCACTCATTATAGTAAAGGATACTTGACCTAATAAAGCTCAAGCTATTAAGTAAAATAATACAACATTCTATTATAACCTCCCTGTTGTTTTCATCAAATAGAAGATCTGCCATGATTCTTATTCTGGGTGTCAATTTGAAAATTGTCGTCATCACTGTTGTAAACTCAATCATAATGTGTATACATGTATTTCTCGTGAAGAAAATCGAGATCTAAATCATATTCCCAAGAAAGGAAATGGGACATTCGCTTAGAAAGTACCACCCGTAATGGAAATATGAAATGACACAACCAGCCATTATAGGTCGGCTAAGCGACACACCTGTCTCACGTGTTAATTGCTAAAACAACACTTTAATTAACAGAGGTAAAACAAAGCATCACCCTTTCACCGACCGGCATACTTAATAGAGAACTACTTCTTGCACCTATATAAGAGACATATGTCTCTGCCTATATGAATGTGGTACATAGCGGAACGAGGGAGAAGGGATAAATACAAAAGCCATATTTTAAACAATGTTTTAAATAGAAATGGCATTTTACATTTTTTTTTTGTCATAATGTCTCCTATACATATATCGATGCAAACTGAAAATATCACAAGTTAGATTTTACTATGGAAATTAAATAAAAAAATAAATAAATACAGTATTTACAAACAAGCATTGTTGACAAGGAAGCAACTATCGGTATTCTCGTGATTTTACTTATTTGCTGTATGAAGTTCTGAGAGTACCGAACGTCGCGAGATCTCATTTGCATAACAAACCGTCATGCGAGATGTTAGCGAGAAAAGCCGAGATTCCAATCCTTCTTGTTTGTAAGTCTCTAGCTGATGATAGATAAATAATTTGGGTAAAAATTTGGGTCCAAATAAAAGCATGCAAAACCAAAGGCAAGTTTACAAATCTACTCAGATTGAGCCACTCATTCATGCATGTAAATTATAATATAAATATTGATTCCTTGCAATTTTGAACACCTACCCAACTATACTGCCGTTTTGGCACCTGAGGCCGAGTCCTGACTTCACTCTCAGTCTCAGTTTACGACAAATACTCTACTAGTAACAGCGTAAAAATGAACAGCTTCTACTGTACATGTAAAGTAAAGTACTTTACGACAAAGAAAGTGATAATTCTTTATGTCTACTCAATGATAATGAATATTAGGCACATGTATATTGATGAACCGCCAAAATGCTGCTGACCAGAGGCAATGACCGCCGGATTAGTTTCGAACTTTCCGTAACCTCCCCCCTCCCAAAAAATAAAAATAAAATACATGATTATCATCAATAGCAGAAATTGAGTATATCAATTAACTTCTTTAAAAAACTGACGATTAGATGATGAACGAAATGATTCTATATTTATAGATCATTTTTACTGTATGTACGAAACTAAATCGAGCATCAAATACATTCGCGCTTAATTTAAACCAGAAAAAAGAGAATTTTACCTGGAAATGTCGGATGCTGACGAAAATGCGGTTCGGAGCGATGATCTGTCGGAAGGGTTGGTCGGATGAGTCATCTGATACAGATTCCGATCCTTCCTTGGCCTTGCCGTCACTGTCACGCAAAACTGTCAAACGGAAGAGGACCACGTCAAGCCTTCAAGGGTAAAAAAAACAAGACCCAGGGCCAGACCGCACGACACCTGTATTGGCGACACCTTTCTCCGTCTCTTCTAGACCAAAACCCCGCCCCAGTAGAATAGTAAGTTGGAGTATTTTTTTTTTCATGATTTTAAAAATTGTTAATAAAATGAATTATAAAAATGTTTTAAACATATTAATTTATGATGATATGCCATATCATATCACATATGATATGGTCATGGTCGACATGGTCAGTCATATTATGATATCTCTAGGTCGTATGAGAAGGAGAGGCGGGGGGGGGGGCAATCAGGACATATGCCCCCTTAAAAAAGTGGGACCCCCACAATAGACATACCACTTCGGATAAGAGTAAGAATTTTAGTTATATATACAAACATTAGTTATGGTCATCTTATTGAACTTAAAGTTTAGGCATTGTTTCAAAAAGTTGCCATCCAATGCTGTGGTTAGGGGACTTATAATGCTTGGTGATCAATCACTTGTTTTTGGTTTGTTTTATTTCATGTCAACCACATCAAGCATGTGGCTGTCATCAGCCTGGCTATTGGGTGTCCTTTGTGGTACTCTGTTTTCCTCCCACACGAACGACACCCTCATGCCATAATCTGTGCCAACGTGCAAGCCCATCATGTATATGTATATGTATTGATTTTGTATTGATTAATGTTTTGCATGTGTGTCATTTTGATGATGGAGCTTTACCCTGGAAACATTTGAAGACAATGAAAAATTAAAGTAAATTTTTTCTTAAGATAACTTATTGTGATTTTTATAGAGATTGAAATTTTAATTCATTCCAGAATAAGTCAGGAAAATGCTTTATAAAAAGTTTCTTTTTCATCATCAGCAGTTATTTGTTCAATATTACATATATGTATTTTGATGATATGACTAATAAGTGATTCTGTTTTAATCAAGATTTCCTTTTGATAAAAACTGTTTTTGTATTTTGTATGCTTTCTTTAGAAAAGTTTAGTTGTTGAAAAATCTTGTCATTTATATGATGTACCTAATAATCTATGTCATTCAAGGCGTTCATCAGAAGAAAATAAAGACACAACCAACAAAATCAACATTTTTGTGAAGGGGTTGTATCCTGATGTACAACTTGGAATTATTCAAGGTATGTTGGGATACAATATTTATTTCTCTTCAGTTGTCATTGAAGAAATAAGAAAAATTTCACAGTGCTTGAAATGCACAATAATTTCTGTTTGTCAGTTTAAAGGAAATTAGGACAAGTTCCATTATATTTGCTGAAATTTTAGGTTGCCTTAACTAGTTTTGAGTTGATTTTGATGCCTGGATAACTGCACATTTCGAGCCCTGATATCATTAGAATTAAAAACAACTACCGGTAATATGATAGTGTCATTAAAATAATTTCACAATTTTAAGAATTAAAATCAGAATTTTTTTTCTTATAAGCTGCCATCTCCAGATACTTTGCCTCTGTGCAGCAAAAGAATTACAAGGAAAAAATGGGCAAAACAAAATGCTTTTGTATAGCAGGAGGAAGAGGGTAAGTGTGTTGTGCATGTTAATACATTGCTTGAAGTCTAATAAGTACCGTATATGTGCATACATGTACATCATGTTTTCCAATATTTATTATTCATGTTAGAGTTATTAGGTTTTATGAACTTTGTGTTATAATAGTACATATTTATATAAATTATGTATTTCAGAAATTAGCCTGGAGAAAAGCAATGATAGGCAAAATAAGTGGGTGGGATGCGGAAAAGAGAAAAAAAGTAGAAGATGCTATGGACATAATGTATATGTCCTCTGAGGAAGAGGTTAATTTTGAGGATGAAACATTCCTCAGAGTTAAACCTCTTCCTTGGAGGTCTTCTGATTACAAGAAGATCATGAACGAACTGGATAGTAAGTTTGAGAGGACACAATCCAGTAGATCAAAGCAGCAAATGATGAAGAAAGTGCTTGGTGAAATTCAATCATCCAGGCCAAAGCCCTCTAAAATCAAACCTGGCAATGAATGAGTTTTGGTTCAAGATAAATAGTAAATTTCAAATTTGACAATTGAGCATTCAATCATCTATTTTGTGATGACCAAGTTAATTCCTAATGGGTATTAACATTTTGTAAATTGTTTATAGTGTTTAATGACAGAGAATTAATTGACTAGTATGTAAAGACAGCATTTAGTTCAAACTGTATTAGCCTGAATGCATTTTAGTGAGTGAGTTTGAACTAGTTTTTTTTTATATAATCTGAGTTTTGAACAGTTTGTTTTCACACCAACATGTATCAAATGAAATATTTTATGAAAATTCATGATCAATGTGAAATTTCATGTCATAAATCGTCATAAGTGGATAATACTACATTCATGATTAACAATAAAAAGAAACACCACATAATATGTACAATCAAATTCTCAGTACTTTGACATGGTTTTAACTCATTATTAATTGTAAACTTTGAATGCTTAAATGTCAAATTTTGAGGTTTTAATACCTTTAGAAACTGAAATCTGCTTAAACTTTTAAACCAGTAAATCATCAAAATTGTAATTTTTGACAGTTTGGATCAGTAATAAACTTTAGAAACAAACCTTTATATCAATGTACCCTGTTCTCATTTGTCCATTTCTAATTTTTATGCCACCGGTCTGAATGGTCCGGGGGGGGGGGGGGTGCATATAGTGTTTGGATTGTCCGTCCGTAATTGTGTCCTGCTTTTCACAAAATACAATAAAGTTAATACTATTTGCCATAGAGACTTCATATTTGACATGCATATTTAACTAATGAAACCCATTCAAATGAGACCAAGGTTTGTGACCTTGACTTTTAAACTAAAAATGCAATACATTTTGCACCATTTGACATAGAGACTTCATATTTGGCATTCATACTCAAATAATGAAACCCTTTCAAATAACACCAGGATCAATGACCTTGACACCATGACTTTTGACCTATATTTCAAAATTTACCTTATTTGCACTTTAGTGCCACCAAGGGCATTTGTGTTTCACAAACACGTCTTTCTTTTTCAATCTTTTCATTAATGATGTATTCATGTATTTTTGTTCATCATTCAAAATTCAAAGAGTATATATCTTTCTTACGTAGGTTTCAAACTTACCGTCCAGTTCTTGATCTACTTATTCTTATGTCATGATCCTGCCTTGAATTCGAAGTAGTTATGAATATATAATATTAACATTCTTTGTTCGATCATTATATTGTATTTGTTTATCTTTAAAAAGGTTAAACATCTCCATAATATTGTATCCATGAATTACAATTTGTTTGCACCTAGCTAGAAATATTTTTTGGAAATATTCTTTGTACTTTTTATCTTGTTCACATTTGAGCATTTGTGAATATAGAGTTAATTATTGTTTTTGATTATACACTACTTCCCTGTGGAGGACTTTTGAGATGTATAAAGAACAATACTTTGGGGTAAAAACGAAACACTTTTTTTTTTTTAGCTCACCTGAGCCAAAGGCTCAAGTGAGCTATAGTCATAGTGCGTCGTCCGTCCATCCGTCGTTAACTTTTTCACATTTTCGACTTCTTCTCTGGAACTACATAGCAGATTTGGATCAAACTTTGTGTAAATGATGTACTCAAGGTCCCCTACTAAAATTGTGTTCGGGATCCAGATTCCCTCAGGAATGGATCCAGGGCGGCCAAAAGTGCCCAAAACTGTACCCCTCTTCAAACATCTTCTCCTCCAGTACCAGTACATAAATGGCGAAACTAATTGCATTTCAACAATCTATAAAGATGGGTTATTAAGAATTGTGTTCGGGGTTAAGATCCGTCAAATAGAAATTCACGCTTTTTTGAAGTGTTTCTGGACTTAGTCATTTAAATGCAGAAAAGTGTCATGTTTTTCAGTTAATTGATATTGATGATTTCTTAATGACTATTTTGATCATAATTGTGGTAAGGAATATTATTGTGAAAGAATTTTGTCATTATCTCAATTTTTGGATTTTTTATGAATATTTTAAGACTTCCAAAAAAAGGGGGGGGGGGGTTTGGCCATTTTTCACATTTTCAACTTTTTCTACAAAACTACATAAAAGATTTTAATGAAACATAGAATACATGAAGTACTAAGGGTCCTCTATCAATTTGGTAAATTTCATCCAAATTGGTTAACAGATAATGCCACCATGTCTAAAAAGTAGGTCTCACAATGGTACAAGTACCACTTGGTGATTGAAATATGGAGAGTAGCAGTTCAAATCCAACTGTGGTCAAAAAATTTGTTTTCATTTCTTTACACATCTAAATAAGTTTTTAGATGTTTCTCAACACTCAACATACGAAATTAGGCAATTTTAAGTTTAAGACTTCCAAAAAAAAGGGGGGTGGTGGCCATTTTTCACATTTTCAACTTTTTCTACAAAACTGTTCGAAGGATTTTAATAAATCTTGGTAGAAATAAGTCACTTATAATTCTCTTCAAATTCTGTTGTTTTCGTCCAGACCTCTTTACAGGTGGCGCCACCATAGTCAAAAGTAGGTCACAAAATAGTTCCCTTCTTTAACAATATTCTTTTTCATATGGGCTGTATACAGAGACAAACAGAATGCATAGAAATGATCTAGAGGGATGAGTGAAGACATATTGTCATTTTGGTTCCCTTCCGATATCAAATTTTGGAATTTTTTTTCGACATTTCTTTGGTCTTGGAGATTTCAATGCAGAAAAGTGTCATATTTCCTAGTTAATTGATAATGATGATTTCTTATGGACTATTGTGATCATAATTATGGTAAGAAATGTTACTTTGAAAGAATTTTGTCAATATCTCAATTTGTTGATTTTCTATGAATTTTTAAAGACTTCCAAATGAGGGCGTATAGGAACAATTCAATTACATTTTTCACTTCTGCTGTTATACCACATGAAAGATTTTAATGAAACATGGAATACATGAAGTACTAAAGGTCCTCTATCAATTAGGTAAATTTCATCCAAATTGGTTAACAGATAATGCCACCATGTCTAAAAAGTAGGTCTCACAATGGTACATATACCACTTGTAATTGCTGTGGTCAAAAAATTTATTTTCATTTCTTTACACATCTAAATAAGTTTTTAGATGTTTCTCAACACTCAGCATATGAAATTAGGCAATTTTAAGTTAGATCTGGACAATATTTGAAACAATTGTTGTTCATGACCCAGACTTGAAATCAGTCAACAAAAGGCCCCACCTAAAGAAAAATGACTAACTTGTTGCCCTGAATGACATATTGCAGAGACAAAGCAAATGCTTAGTATCAACATCACCTGAATGGATGTGCAAAAAAGTGTTGTTTTTTCTTCTAGTCTGAAATAAAATTTGACATTTTCAACATTTGTGTTGACTTAGTCACAGTAATGCAAAAATAAATGAATTCTTCTTTCATGCATGACTGATCATCTAGGTACTCATATGAGCGATATAGGCCCACTTGGGCCTCTTGTTCTGACAATAAATAATTATTTTTGGCCTGATTGCAAAGCAATTCTGGTCTTTAGATTGGCAATGTCCGTCAACATTTGGTTTAAAGTTTGTGGTTGAAGCAAATTATTGGGAAAATTAACTGTTTTTGGAAAAGATCACTCTTACATTTCTTTATAAACTCATGCTATATGCTTTGCTTTCTGCCATACTGTCTATAGTGGTGTCTCTTGTTTTAATTTTGTTGGTAAGCATGTAATAATATGCAAGAGGGCACTGATCAAAGTAAATATCAGTTACAATGTACTGATCATCCAGGTTTGTATTTGGTAAAACATGGTACTGGGTAATGCCTTTGAAGTGCCACAAACAATTTTGTTCTTCAGAACACTGAATTTTTTTTAATCTATGAATGTTGAGAATATGTTCTCTTACATTGCAAGTGTTAAATACTTAATAAGTTAATTATTTACATTTTATTTGTTAGTTGTAATGCACATAGCGATAAACCGGTAGCTTCTAGTCATTTGACTCCTTTCATATTTGTTATAATTTGTTCACTATTAAATTTCTAGTCACCTTGTTATAATTATCTCAATTTGGTTTTCTTGTCGACATCTCAAATCATATTTCATAAAAAGTGATGTTTTGAATCATTTTAACAATATACATGTACATTTATCCTTATATTAATACTCATGAATTTAGTCCTCAGAAATACTGACATTTTACGGGTTGTTATATTAGTGCTGGACAAATATTCTCAGATATGATCGATACTATTTTATGAGTTTATTCTTTTTATATCATCACTAATTCATACAAGTTTTACAGTTAATTGTTGTACACATTTTACCTGTTGGTTGTGATAGTATAAGCCTCCAGTCATTTTTCCTAGTATCTCATTGCATAATGTATCATTACATGTATATTATATCTATTTGTTTTTACTTGTTTCTTTGTCGTTTTTCAAAATTTGCCCTATTTAAATTTTAGTGACACCGGGGGCATTTGTGTTTCACAAACACATCTCGTTAGTTCAGATTTCCTTTGAAAAAAGTTACATGTGTTTTTAAAAAATATTTGATGTAGGGGCTTCATCCTCAATTTTAACCAAATCCACTACAGTTTGAACCTTACCCACAGCTGTGGTGGGTCATACTTCCTGTTTGAAATCAATAAAGTTTTACCTTGTAACATTTATCTACATGTATTTGTTTGAAACTTTAACCTTATGATTAATTGCATATGAAATACATGACTTTGTTCTACATATTCATTATTTCGATAGTATGTACTACATTGTATGTTTTATTTTTTACTTTCATGATCTTGATAATTTTGTTTTATAGCTTTTGATTTACATTGCACATATATGTTTCTATTGATGTTTATTAATAGCAAGGTCTTTTTATTATTTTTTGATTCCTTATTTTATTTTATAATTACTACTATATTACATTTTCATATTTCTTATCCTGTCTTTCGGATGAGACAGTAAAAACCGAGGCCCCGTGTCGTGGTATGCATGGCACGTTAAAGATCCCTCACTGCTTCGGGTGGGTCCGTTGCAAAAGTCAAAATTTGTATGCCCCACATCAGGCAGATGCCGTGACCATATACGTGAAATATTCGTAGTGTGACATAAAACAAAAATCAATCAATCAATCATATTTCTTATCAAACCATTTTTTTAATGTCATGATGCATGTTTTACTAGTACATGTATAATGTTTGAGTATGCTCTATTTTAAATGTTTTCTTTGAATTAAACATTGTTTTACACTGCTTTTGTATTCAAACTTCTTCCTAATTGATACACAATGTGTGTGTGTATATATATATATATATATATATATATATATATATATTATATATATATATATATATATATATATATATATATATATATATATATATATATATATATATTATTTTATACATCTTTACGAATGGGATATCTGAACAATTGGGACATATTATATAGAAAAGAAAAAAGTAAATCAAATGTTGAATTCCTAGTATTGTGTCAAACAAAAGTTACAAGGATGATGTACTGGTACATTTTCATTGAAAATAAAACAGTATCTTAAAGTCATGCAAGTGATCTTTAAGAATTTTAGCTCAAGTTTGTCTTTAATCGCAACTTTAAGCATAATGCAGTATAAATTGCATTAAATGTGAAGTTTAATGGAGTAGAATGAAGGGATTTATCTTGCAACTTCAAGTATAATGAAGTATAAATTGCATTAAATGTGAAGTTTAATGGAGTTGAATGAAGCGATTTATCTTGCAACTTCAAGTATAATGAAGTATAAATTGCATTAAATGTGAAGTTTAATGGAGTAGAATGAAGGAATTTATCTTGCAACTTCAAGTATAATGAAGTATAAATTGCATTAAATGTGAAGTTTAATGGAGTAGAATGAAGGAATTTGCCTCGCAACTTCAAGTATAATGAAGTATAAATTGCATTAAATGTGAAGTTTAATGGAGTAGAATGAAGGAATTTATCTCGCAACTTCAAGTATAATGAACTATAATCCTGCATTATATGTGAAGTAAAACAGGAGTAAAATTTGGCACTTAAACTCCAATTAAATTTGGGAGTTTACACAAGGATTATACGTCTATTATATTCCAAGAAAATTACAAGTATAAAAACAAATTAAATGCAAATTATACTTGTAAACTAGAAGTTTAATTGGACAAAAATTGACAAATAATTTTGTATTAAATGCCATTTTTGATCTCCAGTATCACTTCCCTTTCAGCCAATAGTTTATATTTGGGCTCATTTAGCCAATTCAGTACATAAGGCATGGCAATAGCGAATTTATCAGACGTACGAATTAGCCTGCATTTAGTATGGAAATGTACTTTTAAAATTACTAGCCATATCATCTACTGTATGTTTTAAGTCGGTGGGCTCAGTGGACGAGGTGACCGAAAGGTCGCGGGTTCGACTCCCGCCGTGGGCACATCGGTGATCCGTCTTTCAAATTGGACAGTAGAAACAGAGGTCCCGTATCACGGTAAGCGTGACACGTAAAAGATTCCCCACTTCTTCGGGAGGGTCCGTTACAGAAGTATAAATTTCTATGCAATGCATCAGGTAGATACCGTCACCATGTACGTGAAATAGTCGTGGAGTGACGTGAAATCATAATTAATCCATTAACCCACAATTTATTTTTAACAACAAAACATAACCAATCTATAAGCAACTTGAGGTTTTCTGAGGTAACCAACCCTTCACTGGTAAACTTTTGGTAGTGGTGTGGCCGTGCTGGTTGGTAATCTTTTTATTCTCAAGTTTCAATTTATAAACACTAATTAAGGTTTATCGTCTTGCCAGAAGAAACAATTGTAATTGGTCCTTCTTAGCGTAGCATTCTGTATTCTGAAAGTTTAAGTAGGACTTACATCACACTATATTACAACTCGACCATTTCCGTACGCAAAAAAAAGATATATTTTTTGTAAAAAATGGCGATGATGCTCCGATTGGATATCAACCAAAAGTCACTTAGGCAACCGAATAATAATTTGGTTATGAAGAAAGCGCGTCAAATATTTAAAAATTGCAAGGTAACACCCATCCCCAGAAAATATTCCAACAAATTTAATACTTCTCTGCTGTAACGTACTACATTTACATGTATCTATCAAACTGGGTCAGAGAGGCGACACATGCTCTCTCCGCAGTGAATAAAATCCTAATTTTTTCATTGGTGTAAAATCCTGGGGGGGGTCTTACTGTACCGCAGAAACGCATGCGACTTTCCCAAACTTATATCAAAGGATGGGCCGGCTAGTGCCGGCCCACAATAAAACTTTAGATTCGTATTTGCATCATTTCTAGATTTATTCTCATTTTGTCCCGGACAGTTCCTTTCAGCAAGGAATGTTCGACTCATTTTGCTGTGCCGCGTGACCACATAGACCATTATCACGGAGTTGTCTTGTTACCGATTTTCAAAGTTGTGAATTTGCCTTCTCTATCCGATATTTATTTCCATTTTTACAATTCTTAAATGTCGGTTCCCTCTCCTTGTTTTAATCTTTCCCTCCCCGCAAAAAATAAACCAGTAGAGCTAAAAATGGGAAGAATAGTGTTCTGAGGAACACACGTGTCGTCCGTGCTGTATTGTGAAAGTGTGACAACCGGACGGACGAACGACGGACAAAGTGATCAACTGAAATTCATGCAAGGCAATAACATCAAGCAACAGAGAAATAAACAATCCAACATAATTTCTTCTTGGTTATATTAGCCTGGATCATGAAAATAAGAATCAATACATAAACTTTACAGTGAATTTAAAATCATATAATATATAACATATCCAATAAAAATTCCATACAACCATAAATGATACATATGGTTCATCATAGTGACACAAGATGCACATGCAATGTAATAAAATAAATTCTCAAAAATCATTATGATAAATTCATTGTAAAGGACGGCTAAAATACAAATACTATTGCTCAAGCTCTCTAATTGATACATCCCAATGAAACATCATTAGTTAAAGTATACTCACTAGGAGACGAAGATATACATCCATTAAAACTGTACATGAATAATAAAACATCTTTCAATCAAAACAAATGAAAACTTTCTGGACAAATTTTCGGAAATACAATCATACCATGACCAAAATAGAAATGCAATACAAAAAGCCTAATAAATTGACAAAACTGGCATAGTGAAACATCCTTCCATGAAAGCTATAGCTAACTGGCACAGGACGAAACACTATTCCACTATGACCTCACTACTGAAATACAATACAAAAAGACCCAATAAATTAACAAAACTGGCATAGTGAAACATCCTTCCATGAAAGCTATAGCTAACTGGCACAGGACGAAACACTATTCCACCAAGACCTCACTACTGAAATACAATACAAAAAGACCTAATAAATTGACAAAACTGGCATAGTGAAACATCCTTCCATGAAAGCTAAAGCTAACTGGCACAGGACGAAACACTATTCCACTATGACCTCACTATTGAAATACAATACAAAAAGACCCAATAAATTGACAAAACTGGCATAGTGAAACATCCTTCCACGAAAGCTATAGCTAACTGGCACAGGACGAAACACTATTCCACTATGACCTCACAACTGAAATACAATACAAAAACACCCAATAAATTGACAAAATTGGCATAGTGAAACATCCTTCCATGAAAGCTAAAGCTAATTGGCACAGGACGAAACACTATTCCACTATGACCTCACTATTCAAATACAATACAAAAAGACCCAATAAATTGACAAAACTGGCATAGTGAAACATCCTTCCATGAAAGCTAAAGCTAACTGGCACAGGACGAAACACTATTCCACTATGAACTCACTATTGAAATACAAGACAAAAAGACCCAATAAATTGACAAAACTGGCATAGTGAAACATCCTTCCATGAAAGCTATCACTAACTGGCACAGGACGAAACACTATTCCACTATGACCTCACTACTGAAATACAATACAAAAAGACCATTTAAATTGACAAAACTGGCATAGTGAAACATCCTTCCATGAAAGCTAAAGCTAACTGGCACAGGACGAAACACTATTCCACTATGACCTCACAATTGAAATACTAGACAAAAAGACCTAATAAATTGACAAAACTGGCATAGTGAAACATCCTTCCATGAAAGCTATAGCTAACTGGCACAGGACGAAGCACTATTCCACCAAGACCTCACTACTGAAATACAATACAAAAAGACCTAATAAATTGACAAAACTGGCATAGTGAAACATCCTTCCATGAAAGCTATCGCTAACTGGCACAGGACGAAACACTATTCCACTATGACCTTACTATTGAAATACAATACAAAAAGACCCAATAAATTGACAAAACTGGCATAGTGAAACATCCTTCCAAGAAAGCTATAGCTAACTGGCACAGGACGAAACACTATTCCACCAAGACCTCATTATTGAAATACAATACAAATAGACCTAATAAATTGACAAAACTGGCATAGTGAAACATCCTTCCATGAAACCTATAGCTAACTGGCACAGGACGAAACACTATTCCACCAAGACCTCACTACTGAAATACAATATAAAAAGACCCAATACATTGACAAAACTGGCATAGTGAAACATCCTTCCATGAAAGCTAAAGCTAACTGGCACAGGACGAAACACTATTCCACTATGACCTCACTATTGAAATACAAGACAAAAAGATCCACTAAATTGACAAAACTGGCATAGTGAAACATCTTTCCATGAAAGCTATCGCTAATTGGCACAGGACGAAACACTATTCCACTATGACCTCACTATTGAAATACAATAGAAAAAAAACCCCAATAAATTGACAAAATTGGCATAGTGAAACATCCTTCCAAGAAAGCTATAGCTAACTGGCACAGGACGAAACACTATTCCACCAAGACCTCATTATTGAAATACAATACAAATAGACCTAATAAATTGACAAAACTGGCATAGTGAAACATCCTTCCATGAAAGCTATCACTAACTGGCACAGGACGAAACACTATTCCACTATGACCTCACTACTGAAATACAATACAAAAACACCATTTAAATTGACAAAACTGGCATAGTGAAACATCCTTCCATGAAAGCTATCGCTAACTGGCACAGGACGAAACACTATTCCACTATGACCTCACAATTGAAATACTAGACAAAAACACCCAATAAACTGACAAAACTGGCATAGTGAAACATCCTTCCATGAAAGCTATAGCTAACTGGCACAGGACGAAACACTATTCCACCAAGACCTCACTACTGAAATACAATACAAAAAGACCTAATAAATTGACAAAACTGGCATAGTGAAACATCCTTCCATGAAAGCTATCGCTAACTGGCACAGGACGAAACACTATTCCACTATGACCTCACTACTGAAATACAATACAAAAAGACCATTTAAATTGACAAAACTGGCATGGTGAAACATCCATCCATGAAAGCTAAAGCTAACTGGCACAGGACGAAACACTATTCCACTATGACCTCACTATTGAAATACCATGGTTTCCAGACAGACATACAATGTGAAATAAGAATGTAATACATAAATTTAACAAAACTGCACAAAACTATTGCACTGGCATTATATATTGATACTTTTAATGGAAGGACATATATATGAAACATTTTTATTGTAAAGTTTACCATCTGCACAGATGTATTTACAATTTAGGCGCTGAACAGGAATAAATACAGATTCTCCAAATACATCATACAAGTTTCTTGTCCATACTTCTACAGGCTTTCCACAATGATATCTGTACCTGTTAGGGAGGGGCATAAGCCACAATACCTTGGCAAATAAATGAACTCTACTTTCATTTTCTACTATAAGATTATGCTCAATAAAATATTGTGTAACTCCTGGGACGAGGTCACCCGTGCCAACTTCCCCTAAAATGTGTCCATTATTAGAGTGCCAGTAGGTCATTACATATGATGAACGTTTATGATGTGATTGATAAGATCCATACACTTCTCCTCCAAAAAATACTGTTGGACATTTTTTAAATGACTTTGGCATACATGAAATTATCAGGTCTTAGAGGTGTGGATATATAATGCAAGTATGTTTTTTTTTTCAAAAAGATCTTTTGCTGTCACATAGTCTGACTTTCTTTTGACTGGTTCTATGTGTACATCTTTTTTCCTTTCTTTTTATATTTCTTTTTCAATAAAAGTTAAATTTTCATTGACGTCATTGTCAGATCTTTCTGAACGGCAAGAACTGAACTCCTCTGATTTTTCACTAACATTATCATCATAATCTGCAAAAGGTTCATTATTTGCCTTTCCAAGTCTTTGTTTTTTGGTTTTTCTTTTCAGTCTCCTTTGTCTTCTTTTGTTTTCTAATGAGTGACGTCCCATTTAATCTATATTAATGAGAATAATTTATAATAAATCTTAAAGCAAACATTAAGCTAAGTGGTTAAATGTTCTCAAAACCAAATCAATATGGAAAAGGACATTTGCGTCTTGCAGTATACACAAACAATTTAACAAGGAATATATATTATTAATATTAAAGAATATTTAAAGAAATGTCACCACAATTGATATTTACAGTCCAAATATGACCCGACATTTAAAATCATCTGATTTCAGTATTTTCAAAAAGTTACTCTTCATTATCAAAAAACAACTCAAACTACACATATATTGTTTGTTTGTTTGTTGACGTTGTTTTACGTCACACCACGAATATTTTACATATATGGTGACAGCATCTGACTGATGCAGGTTACATAAATTTTGACCTTTCAATAGGCCCATCCAAAGCAGTGAGGAACGTGCCACGTTTATCGCGAAACGGGACAACGGTTTTTACTGTCTCATCCGAAGGACAGACACCAGCATGACTACCAGGAGGCTTGAACCAGGACCTCTCGGTCAGTAGTTGAGCGCTCTACCACTGAGCCAAGCTGGCTTCACACATATTGAAAACATCTTTAATTGAAAGTGAATTATAACATGAAAGTTTAATAACATATGTACCTCAATTGGGCCCTTGATCTCTAGATGATATTTTGAAAGGTCATAAAATGACAAGCATGTGAGAATTCAATCGACAGATATTCCTGTCAAAAAACAAAAAGAAATTAATCAATATATACAAAATTATGAAAATACTTACAAATTAGAATGTTTGTGAAATACCAATGTATACACCTTAAATAAAACTAAAGGCAACAAATAATTCCCTGTTTGGTGAACTTCCACTTCAGTTCCCAAGGGGGGGGGGGCGCTCAGTATTGGGATTATATTGATTACATAGCTTAATGACCGATATTTAGGTTCCTGTAGGCTGTAGTGTAGTGTTGGTTCTAATCTATAATGTATTAATGATAGCAAGGACTTATAAACAAGAAGGATTGGCAACTCCCTATACACGAAGGGAAATCTTACTGAACTATTGCGTGGCACGAGATCTGTGACGAGACCTAACCAGAAAACAATAGCTATCGCGGCCGAGAACTACCTGGCTAAACAATTCAACAAAATCTGTTAGATCCTCTAAACATCCACATTAAACGTATGTTGCCATTGATACTGAAGATATTAAATTAATTTTTAGTATCAGTATTACATGCAATTTCTGAGTAGTTTGTGAGAAAATGGTTTGGGAATTCCATTTTAAAGTAGGATGTTTCGAAGCTGACCTCCTGCATATTTCGTCTATAGACCTGTATGAATTACCCCATATTCTCCTATGTTTCGGGGTGTACAGAAATGCTGTTGGAATCAATAAAATCATGACACTTTGGAACATGCATTAAAACTAGTTTTTATTTCATTTTCTTGCCAAAGTTTTATCTACAAAGGTTTATACTAAGGTGTTGTATCCTGTACTCCTTGAGCGATAAATAAAGAAAAAAAAGGCAGGTTCATTTGAATTTTCCCATTTTCTCAAGTATTACAAGGTTTACATGTGATGTGTTTTGCATCAAAATGTACATGAGACTCTAGTGTGTGCACTAAATAACTTTCATTTAATTTTATGGACAATGTTATGTCTATAAGGTTCCATACACCGGGGTCTTAATCTCCAATTATTTGCGACCCATTACAAAGAAAATTTTGACAGGTCGGATTGAATTATTTAATTTTCTCAAGTATCACATGGTGTACATGTGATATGTTGGTACCAAAATGTACATGAAACTCTAGTGTGTGGCCTAGTCTTAAATATATATTTTTTAAATTATGTTTGCATTTATATCTACATGTATAAGGTTTAATACATGTATATAGGGTCTTATCTCCGTGTCCCTCTGCGACCTTTGACGAAGAGAATTTGACAGGCGTTTTCTCAGGTATTGTTCCATGTAGGTTTGAAAAATTGATTGTCCTTGGGTTAATTGTTGACAAGAACTTCGTAAAGTATTCTACAATAGCGCAGTCACTTATCAGTTTGTGCATCGAAAATCTGCTCTCGATCTGCACTCATTATAGTAAAGGATACTTGACCTAATAAAGCTCAAGCTATTAAATAAAATAATACAACATTCTATTATAACCTCCCTGTTGTTTTCATCAAATAGAAGATCTGCCATGATTCTTATTCTGGGTGTCAATTTGAAAATTGTCGTCATCACTGTTGTAAACTCAATCATAATGTGTATACATGTATTTCTCGTGAAGAAAATCGAGATCTAAATCATATTCCCAAGAAAGGAAATGGGACATTCGCTTAGAAAGTACCACCCGTAATGGAAATATGAAATGACACAACCAGCCATTATAGGTCGGCTAAGCGACACACCTGTCTCATGTGTTAATTGCTAAAACAACACTTTAATTAACAGAGGTAAAACAAAGCATCACCCTTTCACCGACCGGCATACTTAATAGGGAACTACAGATGGGTGCAGTCCTAACATAACATTCACGTTAACGCAAAAAGCGGTCACGAGGACTGCTTTAGCACACGTGCTAGGACTGCTCGACCGGACGCGCGTGCGCTCCTTGCGTTAACGCGGGAGGAAATTCGCGTTAACGCGATTTATTCCCGCGTGCGCTCAGTCCAGTCGCGCGTTCACATGATTATATTTGTAATTCTCTTTACAGTGGTACGGATGGAGGAAATAAAAGGAATCTAATTAAATTGCTGCAAATGTCGCATATACGTGCATTAAATGTGATGTTAAAATGGCACTGCATTAAGGATTTCATATGTAAGATAATAATGGAAATCACCGCGCAGACATGCACTTAGGTATTATGAAAAACTTCGTCAGTTTATACTATATAGATCCTAGGAAAATCACATTCTATTTCTATTTTATTTATTTATTTTGAATTAATAAATTTTTTTTATTTATTTCTTATTTGTTTATTTATTAATAATTTACTTATGTATTTATTTTTATTTATGTATTTACAATTGGTTTTTTTTTTTAATTTAGCTATTTTTCATCATATATGAACACGGTGATTATCATCATTATTATTCCTTTCATTAATTTAATTATTATTATTATTATTATTATTATTATTATTATTATTATTATTATTATTATTATTATTATCCTAAAATAAGAATAAATTTCATTATATTCAATGTTCGGAAATTTATTCAATACTTTTTAAATTCATCTCTTTACTCGTAAGCGTTTTATTCAATTCTAAATATTTCCCTACATGTACACAGTAATGTTTTTTATATTTAAATGTACAATGTATATATCGATTCTCCTTTAAATCCTTATAAGTTGTAAGCAAGCGAACGTGGCCGTCAGCCACGTTCACGCGGTAGCCAAGCGCGTGAACGCGGCAGTCCAGCGCGTTAACGCAGTCTCAAAATTTAGTTCACGAAGAAATCTGCGTTAACGCAAACGCGTGTGCCCAGCAGTCCTGAGCGCACGAGGAAAGCAAACTTCACGTTAACGCGACGTTAACATAATGTTATGTTAGGACTGCACCTCACTGTACTTCTTGCACCTATATAAGAGACATATGTCTCTGCCTATATGAATGTGGTACATAGCGGAACGAGGGAGAAGGGATAAATACAAAAGCCATATTTTAAACAATGTTTTAAATAGAAATGGCATTTTACATTTTTTTTTTGTCATAATGTCTCCTATACATATATCGATGCAAACTGAAAATATCACAAGTTAGATTTTACTATGGAAATTAAATTAAAAAAATAAATAAATACAGTATTTACGAACGAGCATTGTTGACAAGGAAGCAACTATCGGTATTCTCGTGATTTTACTTATTTGCTGTATGAAGTTCTGAGAGTACCGAACGTCGCGAGATCTCATTTGCATAACAAACCGTCATGCGAGATGTTAGCAAGAAAAGCCGAGATTCCAATCCTTCTTGTTTGTAAGTCTCTAGCTGATGATAGATAAATAATTTGGGTAAATTGGGTCCAAATAAAAGCATGCAAAACCAAAGGCAAGTTTACAAATCTACTCAGATTGAGCCACTCATTCATGCATGTAAATTATAATATAAATATGGATTCCTTGCAATTTTGAACACCTACCCAACTATACTGCCGTTTTGGCACCTGAGGCCGAGTCCTGACTTCACTCTCAGTCTCAGTTTACGACAAATACTCCACTAGTAACAGCGTAAAAATGAACAGCTTCTACTGTACACGTAAAGTACTTTACGACAAAGAAAGTGATAATTCTTTATGTCTACTCAATGATAATGAATATTAGGCACATGTATATTGATGAACCGCCAAAATGCTGCTGACCAGAGGCAATGACCGCCGGATTAGTTTCGAACTTTCCGTAATCTCCCCCCTCCCAAAAAATAAAAATAAAATACATGATTATCATCAATAGCAGAAATTGAGTATATCAATTAACTTCTTTAAAAAACTGACGATTAGATGATGAACGAAATGATTCTATATTTATAGATCATTTTTACTGTATGTACGAAACTAAATCGAGCATCAAATACATTCGCGCTTAATTTAAACCAGAAAAAAAAGAATATCACCTGGAAATGTCGGATGCTGACGAAAATGCGGTTTGGAGCGATCATCTGTCGGAAGGGTTGGTCGGATGAGTCATCTGATACAGATTCCGATCCTTCCTTGGCCTTGCCGTCACTGTCACGCAAAACTGTCAAACGGAAGAAGACCACGTCAAGCCTTCAAGGGTAAAAAAACAAGACCCAGGGCCAGACCGCACGACACCTGTATTGGCGACACCTTTCTCCGTCTCTGCTAGACCAAAACCCCGCCCCAGTAGAATAGTAAGTTGGAGTATTTTTTTTTTCATGATTTTAAAAATTGTTAATAATTATAAAAATGTTTTAAACATATTAATTTATAATGATATGCCATATATCACATATGATATGGTCATGTTCGACATGGTCAGTCATATTATGATATCTCTAGGTCGTATGAGAAGGAGAGGGGGGGGGGCAGTCAGGACATATGCCCCCTTAAAAAAGTGGGGCCCCCACAATAGACATACCACCTCGGATAAGAGTAAGAATTTTAGTTATATATACAGACATTAGTTATGGTCATCTTATTGACAAAAATCGATTGACAATCCCTGTAACTTCAACTCCCCGTCAGATAAATACTGCTGAAACCCTAGGAGCCTATAGGGTACTCCTCATTCATCTGTCAATCTGTCCACACCTTTTCTTACTTTTTTTCGGCTTTTGTGCAGATATTTATCCGAAATTTGGTATGCGCAGACAAATCAATAGCTTACAGACCAAATATAAGTTTCATGCTGATTGACCCTTTTGTCACATAGTTATGATCCTTGAACTTTAAGTTTAGGCATTGTTTCAAAAAGTTGCCATCCAATGCTGTGGTTAGGGGACTTATAATGCTTGGTGATCAATCACTTGTTTTTGGTTTGTTTTATTTCATGTCAACCACATCAAGCATGTGGCTGTCATCAGCCTGGCTATTGGGTGTCCTTTGTGGTACTCTGTTTTCCTCCCACACGAACGACACCCTCATGCCATAATCTGTGCCAACGTGCAAGCCCATCATGTATATGTACATGTATTGATTTTGTATTGATTAATGTTTTGCATGTGTGTCATTTTGATGATGGAGCTTTACCTGGAAACATTTGAAGACAATGAAAAATTAAAGTAAATTTTTTCTTAAGATAACTTATTGTGATTTTTATATAGATTGAAATTTTAATTCATTCCAGAATAAGTCAGGAAAATGCTTTATAAAAAGTTTCTTTTTCATCATCAGCAGTTATTTGTTCAATATTACATATTTTGATGATATGACTAATAAGTGATTCTGTTTTAATCAAGATTTCCTTTTGATAAAAATTGTTTTTGTATTTTGTATGCTTTCTTTAGAAAAGTTTAGTTGTTGAAAAATCTTGTCATTTATATGATGTACTTAATAATCTATGTCATTCAAGGTGTTCATCAGAAGAAAATAAAGACACAACCAACAAAATCAACATTTTTGTGAAGGGGTTGTATCCTGATGTACAACTTGGAATTATTCAAGGTATGTTGGGATACAATATTTATTTCTCTTCAGTTGTCATTGAAGAAATAAGAAAAATTTCACAGTGCTTGAAATGCACAATAATTTCTGTTTGTCAGTTTAAAGGAAATTAGGACAACTTCCATTATATTTGCTGAAATTTTAGGTTGCCTTAACTAGTTTTGAGTTGATTTTGATGCCTGGATAACTGCACATTTCGAGCTCTGATATCATTAGAATTAAAAACAACTACCGGCAATATGATAGTGTCATTAAAATAATTTGACAATTTTAAGAAATAAAATCAGAATTTTTTTTCTTATAAGCTGCCATCTCCAGATACTTTGCCTCTGTGCAGCAAAAGAATTACAAGGAAAAAATGGGCAAAACAAAATGCTTTTGTATAGCAGGAGGAAGAGGGTAAGTGTGTTGTGCATGTTAATACATTGCTTGAAGTCTAATAAGTACCGTATATGTGCATACATGTACATCATGTTTTCCAATATTTATTATTCATGTTAGAGTTATTAGGTTTTATGAACTTTGTGTTATAATAGTACATATTTATATAAATTATGTATTTCAGAAATTAGCCTGGAGAAAAGCAATGATAGGCAAAATAAGTGGGTGGGATGTGGAAAAGAGAAAAAAAGTAGAAGATACTATGGACATAATGTATATGTCCTCTGAGGAAGAGGTTAATTTTGAGGATGAAACATTCCTCAGAGATAAACCTCTTCCTTGGAGGTCTTCTGATTACAAGAAGATCATGAACGAACTGGATAGTAAGTTTGAGAGGACACAATCCAGTAGATCAAAGCAGCAAATGATGAAGAAAGTGTTTGGTGAAATTCAATCATCCAGGCCAAAGCCCTCTAAAATCAAACCTGGCAATGAATGAGTTTTGGTTCAAGATAAATAGTAAATTTCAAATTTGACAATTGAGCATTCAATCATCTATTTTGTGATGACTAAGTTAATTCCTAATGGGTATTAAAATTTTGTAAATTTTTTATAGTGTTTAATGACAGAGAATTAATTGACTAGTATGTAAAGACAGCATTTAGTTCAAACTGTATTAGCCTTGAATGCATTTTTAGTGAGTGAGTTTGAACTAGTTTTTTTTTATATATAATCTGAGTTTTGAACAGTTTTTCATACCAACATGTATCAAATGAAATATTTTATGAAAATTCATGATCAATGTGAAATTTCATGTCATAAATCGTCATAAGTGGATAATACTACATTCATGATTAACAATAAAAAGAAACACCACATAATATGTACAATCAAATTCTCAGTACTTTGACATGGTTTTAACTCATTATTAATTGTAAACTTTGAATGCTTAAATGTCAAATTTTGAGGTTTTAATACCTTTAGAAACTGAAATCTGCTTAAACTTTTAAACCAGTAAATCATCAAAATTGTAATTTTTGACAGTTTGGATCAGTAATAAACTTTAGAAACAAACCTTTATATCAATGTACCCTGTTCTCATTTGTCCATTTCTAATTTTTATGCCACCGGTCTGAATGGTCCGGGGGGGGGGGCATATAGTGTTTGGATTGTCCGTCCGTAATTGTGTCCTGCTTTTCACAAAATACAATAAAGTTAATACTATTTGCCATAGAGACTTCATATTTGACATGCATATTTAACTAATGAAACCCATTCAAATGAGACCAAGGTTTGTGACCTTGACTTTTAAACTAAAAATGCAATAAATTTTGCACCATTTGACATAGAGACTTCATATTTGGCATTCATACTCAAATAATGAAACCCTTTCAAATAACACCAGGATCAATGACCTTGACACCATGACTTTTGACCTATATTTCAAAATTTACCTTATTTGCACTTTAGTGCCACTAAGGGCATTTGTGTTTCACAAACACGTCTTTCTTTTTCAATCTTTTCATTAATGATGTATTCATGTATTTTTGTTCATCATTCAAAATTCAAAGAGTATATATCTTTCTTACATAGATTTCAAACTTACCGTCCACTTCTTGATCTACTTATTCTTATGTCATGATCCTGCCTTGAATTCGAAGTAGTTATGCATATATAATATTAACATTCTTTGTTCGATCATTATATTGTATTTGTTTATCTTTAAAAAGGTTAAATATCTCCATAATATTTTATCCATGAATTACAATTTGTTTGCACCTAGCTAGAAATATTTTTTGGAAATATTCTTTGTACTTTTTATCTTGTTCACATTTGAGCATTTGTGAATATAGAGTTAATTATTGTTTTTGATTATACACTACTTCCCTGTGGAGGACTTTTGAGATGTATAAAGAACAATACTTTGGGGTAAAAACGAAACACTTTTTTTTTTACCTCACCTGAGCCAAAGGCTCAAGTGAGCTATAGTCATAGTGCATCGTCCGTCCATCCGTCGTTAACTTTTTCACATTTTCGACTTCTTCTCTGGAACTACATTGCAGATTTGGATCAAACTTTGTGTAAATGATGTACTCAAGGTCTCCTACTAAAATTTTGTTCGGGATCCAGATTCCCTCAGGAATGGATCCAGGGCGGCCAAAAGTGCCCAAAACTGTACCCCTCTTCAAACATCTTCTCCTCCAGTACCAGTACATAAATGGCGAAACTAATTGCATTTCAACAATCTATAAAGATGGGTTATTAAAAATTGTGTTCGGGGTTAAGATCCGTCAAATAGAAATTCACGCTTTTTTGAAGTGTTTCTGGACTTAGTCATTTAAATGCAGAAAAGTGTCATGTTTTTCAGTTAATTGATATTGATGATTTCTTAATGACTATTTTGATCATAATTGTGGTAAGGAATATTATTGTGAAAGAATTTTGTCATTATCTCAATTTTTGGACTTTTTATGAATATTTTAAAGACTTCCAAAAAAAGGGGGGGGGTGGCCATTTTTCACATTTTCAACTTTTTCTACAAAACTACATAAAAGATTTTAATGAAACATGGAATACATGAAGTACTAAGGGTCCTCTATCAATTTGGTAAATTTCATCCAAATTGGTTAACAGATAATGCCACCATGTCTAAAAAGTAGGTCTCACAATGGTACATGTACCACTTGGTGATTGAAATATGGAGAGTAGCAGTTCAAATCCAACTGTGGTCAAAAAAATTTTTTTCATCTCATTACACATCTAAATAAGTTTTTAGATGTTTCTCAACACTCAACATACGAAATTAGGCAATTTTAAGTTTAAGACTTCCAAAAAAGGGGGGTGGTGGCCATTTTTCACATTTTCAACTTTTTCTACAAAACTGTTTGAAGGATTTTAATAAATCTTGGTAGAAATAAGTCACTTATAATTCTCTTCAAATTCTGTTGTTTTCGTCCAGACCTCTTTACAGGTGGCACCACCATAGTCAAAAGTAGGTCACAAAATAGTTCCCTTCTTTAACAATATTCTTTTTCATATGGGCTGTATACAGAGACAAACAAAAATGCATAGAAATGATCTAGAGGGATGAGTGAAGACGTATTGTCATTTTGGTTCCCTTCCGATATCAAATTTTGGAATTTTTTTTCGACATTTCTTTGGTCTTGGAGATTTCAATGCAGAAAAATGTCATATTTCCTAGTTAATTGATAATGATGATTTCTTATGGACTATTGTGATCATAATTATGGCAAGAAATGTTAGTTTGAAAGAATTTTGTCAATATCTCAATTTGTTGATTTTCTATGAATTTTTTAAGACTTCCAAATGAGGGCGTATAGGAACAATTCAATTACATTTTTCACTTCTGCTGTTATACCACATGAAAGATTTTAATGAAACATGAAATACATGAAGTACTAAAGGTCCTCTATCAATTAGGTAAATTTCATCCAAATTGGTTAACAGATAATGCCACCATGTCTAAAAAGCAGTTCTCACAATGGTACATATACCACTTGTAATTGCTGTGGTCAAAAAATTTATTTTCATTTCTTTACACATCTAAATAAGTTTTTAGATGTTTCTCAACACTCAGCATATGAAATTAGGCAATTTTAAGTTAGATCTGGACAATATTTGAAATAATTGTTGTTCATGACCCAGACTTGAAATCAGTCAACAAAAGGCCCCACCTAAAGAAAATGAATAACATGTTGCCCTGAATGACATATTGCAGAGACAAAGCAAATGCTTAGTATCAACATCACCAGAATGGATGTGCAAAAAAATGTTGTTTTTTCTTCTAGTCTGAAATAAAATTTGACATTTTCAACATTTGTGTTGACTTAGTCACAGTAATGCAAAAATAAATGAATTCTTCCTTCATGCATGACTGATCATCTAGGTACTCAGATGAGCGATATAGGCCCACTTGGGCCTCTTGTTCTGACAATAAATAATTATTTTTGGCCTGATTGCAAAGCAATTCTGGTCTTTAGATTGGCAATGTCCGTCAACATTTGGTTTAAAGTTTGTGGTTTGAAGCAAATTATTGGGAAAATTAACTGTTTTTGGAAAAGATCACTCTTACATTTCTTTATAAACTCATGCTATATGCTTTGCTTTCTGCCATACTGTCTATAGCGGTGTCTCTTGTTTTAATTTTGTTGGTAAGCATGTAATAATATGCAAGAGGGCACTGATCAAAGTAAATATCAGTTACAGTGTACTGATCATCCAGGTTTGTATTTGGTAAAACATGGTACTGGGTAATGCCTTTGAAGTGCCACAAACAATTTTGTTCTTCAGAACACTGATTTTTTTTTAATCTATGAATGTTGAGAATATGTTCTCTTACATTGCAAGTGTTAAATACTTAATAAGTTAATTATTTACATTTTATTTGTTAGTTGTAATGCACATAGCGATAAACCGGTAGCTTCTAGTCATTTGACTCCTTTCATATTTGTTATAATTTGTTCACTATTAAATTTCTAGTCACCTTGTTATAATTATCTCAATTTGGTTTTCTTGTCGACATCTTAAATCATATTTCATAAAAAGTGATGTTTTGAATCATTTTAACAATATACATGTACATTTATCCTTATATTAATACTCATGATTTTAGTCCTCAGAAATACTGACATTTTACGGGTTGTTATATTAGTGCTGGACAAATATTTTCAGATATGATTGATACTATTTTATGAGTTTATTCTTTTTATATCATCCCTAATTCATACAAGTTTTACAGTTAATTGTTGTACACATTTTACCTGTTGGTTGTGATAGTATAAGCCTCCAGTCATTTTGCCTAGTATCTCATTGCATAATGTATCATTACATGTATATTAGATCTATTTGTTTTTACTTGTTTCTTTGTCGTTTTTCAAAATTTGCCCTATTTAAATTTTAGTGACACCGGGGGCATTTGTGTTTCACAAACACATCTCGTTAGTTCAGATTTCCTTTGAAAAAAGTTGCATGTGTTTTTAAAAAAATATTTGATGTAGGGGCTTCATCCTCAATTTCAACCAAATCCACTACAGTTTGAACCTTACCCACAGCTGTGGTGGGTCATACTTCCTGTTTGAAATCAATAAAGTTTTACCTTGTAACATTTATCTACATGTATTTGTTTGAAACTTTAACCTTATGATTAATTGCATATGAAATACATGACTTTGTTCTACATATTCATTATTTCGATAGTATGTACTACATTGTATGTTTTATTTTTTACTTTCATGATCTTGATAATTTTGTTTTATAGCTTTTGATTTACATTGCACATATATGTTTCTATTGATGTTTATCAATAGCAAGGTCTTTTTATTATATTTTGATTCCTTATTTTATTTTATAATTACTACTATATTACATTTTCATATTTCTTATCCTGTCTTTCGGATGAGACAGTAAAAACCGAGGACCCGTGTCGTGGTATGCATGGCACGTTAAAGATCCCTCACTGCTTCGGGTGGGTCCGTTGCAAAAGTCAAAATTTGTATGCCCCACATCAGGCAGATGCCGTTACCATATACGTGAAATATTCGTGGTGTGACATAAAACAAAAATCAATCAATCAATCATATTTCTTATCAAACCATTTTTTTAATGTCATGATGCATGTTTTACTAGTATAATGTTTGAGTATGCTCTATTTTAAATGTTTTCTTTGAATTAAACATTGTTTTACACTGCTTTTGTATTCAAACTTCTTCCTAATTGATACACAATGTATATATATATATATATATATATATATATATATATATATATATATATATATATATATATATATATATATATATATATATATATATATTATTTTATACATCTTTACGAATGGGATATCTGAACAATTGGGACATATTATATAGAAAAGAAAAAAGTAAATCAAATGTTGAATTCCCAGTATTGTGTCAAACAAAAGTTACAAGGATGATGTACTGGTACATTTTCATTGAAAATAAAACAGTATCTTAAAGTCAAGTGATCTTTAAGAATTTTAGCTCAAGTTTGTCTTTAATCGCAACTTTAAGCATAATGCAGTATAAATTGCATTAAATGTGAAGTTTAATGGAGTAGAATGAAGGGATTTATCTTGCAACTTCAAGTATAATGAAGTGTAAATTGCATTAAATGTGAAGTTTAATGGAGTTGAATGAAGCGATTTATCTTGCAACTTCAAGTATAATGAAGTATAAATTGCATTAAATGTGAAGTTTAATGGAGTAGAATGAAGGAATTTATCTTGCAACTTCAAGTATAATGAACTATAAATTGCATTAAATGTGAAGTTTAATGGAGTAGAATGAAGGAATTTGCCTCGCAACTTCAAGTATAATGAAGTATAAATTGCATTAAATGTGAAGTTTAATGGAGTAGAATGAAGGAATTTATCTCGCAACTTCAAGTATAATGAACTATAATCCTGCATTATATGTGAAGTAAAACAGGAGTAAAATTTGGCACTTAAACTCCAATTAAATTTGGGAGTTTACACAAGGATTATACATCTATTATATTCCAAGTAAATTACAAGTATAAAAACATATTAAATGCAAATTATACTTGTAAACTAGAAGTTTAATTGGACAAAAATTGACAAATAATTTTGTATTAAATGCCATTTTTGATGCAGTGACGAGGGTTCCATGTTTAACAAGACGATCATAAAATCACCGTTATATAGTGTATGGTTCCCGCCTTTTCACAATAGATAGATGGTGGTCAGAAATGACTTGGTGCACACCTAGTCCGAGCTCAACGCTCCACTGACCACGGATGTGACACACCTAGTACGACCTCAACGCTCCACTGACCCCGGATGTGACACACCAAGTACAAACTCAACGCTTAACTGACCCCGGATGTGACACACCAAATGCGAGCCCAACGCTTCACTGACCCCGGTTTCCTAACATAAATGAATGAAGAATGAGTGAACGAATGAATGATGAATTAATTAAAATATGAGCATAAATTGAACATTTAATCGAATATTCTATACATTACAGTTATTTATCACAAGGTATTGAAACATACTATATAAGTAGTAATTTTTAATAGTTTTTGTCCTGCCTGGTTCTTTAGTCTGTTTGTCCGGTAAAACATTAACATATACCTTAACATTTTACAGGAAAGTGATAGGGCTTTAATATTTTGTATATATTATATATTATACCGTTTTGTTCTCTGAATGATAAAACCGTGAATGCGAACCACTTTCGTATAAAAAGTGTCATTGTCATTCAATGTCAGAGGAAGTGATATCATAATATTGAAGCCTCAAGCGTCAAAGGAATATAAAACAACAATAACTGTGTCATTCATATTAATGAACTATGATGAAGTTACAAAACATTTTGAAACATGTGCAACGTATAGTTGAAATATTTGTAACAACTTTGATTCTTTTAGTGCATCAACTGTAATTATCATTATTCTATCATTTAGTAAAGAGAAACGCTGTCGATAAGCAATGCTTATCGGAGTCATCAAATTAATTTTACTATTTCATGTGGTTTCAAGCCAAAACTAAACTTGAAAACAATACTCAGCACACTCCCATGTGACGTATTTAAACAACCCTTTTGTATGACGACAATTATGAACGATATCTTGGCACTTATGACAAATCACCTGAGGGATGACTGTATCAACTTGGTAAGGTACAGGATATGTGGGATACTCCTCAATGTCTTCAAAAATGTCAAACAAAACGCAAGAAAGCGTACTGCATTAATGTATCAGGTAACAGACTTCTTATTACTTTGCTGTGGTGGACGGCTATGTTCACATAGACGTCAAATAGAAAAACATTCCTAAGGCATGTACTAAGTTTGTTTTGTTTCTGTTTTTGGTTTTTTTTTTCTGGGTTTTTTTTTTTTTCTTTTCGTTTTTGTTTTGTTTTGTTTTGTTTTTTTTTTGTTTTTTTTTTTTTTTTTGTTTTTTGTTTTTTTTTTTTGGTTTATATCTATGTTCAGAAAAGTAAAAGTGCAGTCTATCAATGATAATGGAAATCATTACAGAGCTATCAGAATATTTGCAAGAAGAGAAATAATTTAGTAATTGTATTTGCGCGTATAACGTTATAAATAAATATAGTTATGGAATGAAACAAGTACCATTTATATTAGGAACCACAAGGGACAAAGAAGGAAGGTGATCAGTCACTAATAAATATTTAGTCTTACTCCTCAATGGCAGAAGGTTTGAACATAAGAACCATCTCGGGCACCTGGTTTCACTTTTAGTTTCGTGCGACCATTGGATGTTCACAGTGTTAATGTGCACTTTATAGCACAGAGACATTCCATCAATAACTTCCGTGTTTTTCAATATTACACTTATTTTCTTTGCATGTAGGGGCTATGAGAAAAGATCTCAAGGTAGAGATGGTATAACATCACTTAGTGACAAAGAGCTATTCGATTTATTTTAAATACTAGAACAAAATGGAAGATATTGTTATTTGCTTTCGTTTTATCTTTAGTAATGTACTGGCTGTTTCTTCCAAATTTCTTTTTTGATACAAATGGATTTAAGACAAATTAATTATATTCACGAACACTTTGATGTAAGATAAGACAACATGCAGAATGGCGTCATCAGTGACGGTACTATATACATTTCAGTATGATGTAACGATGATGTTAAAATCCTGTAAATGCTGTAATAGCAAAAATTCCATAGATGACGCGTCATTGGTTCATACGGTTTCTGACATCAATAAGTCATCATAAAATGCGGTCTTAAAATGGGAGACTAGCTGTCTACTGATAAATATAGAACATACATGTATATACCTTTTAAGTGCACCATATGCGCATTTCGACAAGTTATGTCTCTTCAGTGATGCTCGTGGCTAAAGCTATGGCATGTATTTCCCATTGAGGAAAACTATTTTCCATTTTCCGTTGCAAGGCGTTCAGTTCATTTTTCTCATTTTCTGCTATTGGGTGGATGTGACATAATATACTGTATCCATCCACATTCATAGTGTTTACACACTAATAAGTATTTTTCAGCGTTCTTATTGCATGTTTGCCAGTTACTTCTCAACGAATATCCAGGGGTCTATAATGGTAAGTTGAGATACAAATAACCTTTTTTACTATCATATTTAACATTAAGGCTGCACCTCTGTCAGCTGTGAAAAATTACATGCAGATGAATCAGACAGAGAAGTTATCGAAACTGACTTTGAATCAAGTACCATGAAATACATGAGAGAAAACAGAATCATATAGTAAACTATGAATATATCTTCATTCGCGCATAATTAGATGAATTAAGAAAAGAACAAATGCCATGAGGAAACCCGACTTTGTGCGCTGAAGCACGTTGTGTTGGGCTTAATCACAATACTATTCAAAATAAATGTACCTGCTGCCGATATTAATGTGACACGTTTTAAATGCATACTAATCACGAGTGCGTTGTTATAAGATATGGTGATTGCAAAATTTTACGTTGGTCATTTTCGACAATGTGTACATCCCTCCTGTTGTTTTCCTTTCAGCCACTATATCTATTTAAATATCCATTTGAATACAAACACCTATATATAAAGACAATCTTTACCGTGGTATTATAATATTATCATGAATAGAAACAATTTAATACTTGTAATTGCGCGTAGAATGTTAAAAATAAATATGTCCTTCCCAGGTAGGATCTAGGAGAAAAGATCTCAAGGTATAGATGGAGTAATATCACTTTATGACAAAGAGCTAATCGATTTAATTTAAGCACTAGGACAAAATGGAAGATATTATCATTTCTTTTTGTTTATCGTGAGTAATTTACAGGCTGTTTCCTCAAAATTTTCTTTTGATACGACAGAATTTAAGGCAAATTAATTATATTCAGGAGGAGGTCGATGTAAAGAAAGCCAGCATACAGAATGGCGTCATCAATGATGACGGTAAAATCATGTAAATGTTGTAATAAGAAAAATTCCACAAATGACGCGTCATTAGTCCATAATCTTTTGACATCAGTAAGTCGTCATGAAACGGTGTCTTAAAATGGGAGGCTAGCTGTTTACTAAGCCGGTGTGGCTTAGTGGTATCGCGTCGGACTCCTGATCGGGAGGCCGGGGTTCGAGTCCCGCTCTAGTCATGCCGGTGTCATGTCTTTCGGATGAGACAGTAAAAACCGAGGCCCCGTGTCGTGGTATGCATAGCACGTTAAAGATCCCTCACTGCTTCTGGTGGGTCCGTTGCAAAGGTCAAAATTTGTATGCTCTGCATCAGGAAGATGCCGTCACCATATACGTGTGAAATATTCGTGGTGTGACGTAAAACAATAATCAATCAATGAGCTAGCTGTCTACTACGCTATGGCATATATTTCCAATTAATGAAAACTATTTTCGATTTTTCGTGAGAAGGAGTGAGGCAAAATACAGTTTGTTTATTTTACTCATGTTCTGATATTGTGTGGTTGTGACAAATTATAGTGTAATCATCCACATTCATAGTGTTTGGACACGAATGAATATTTTTCAGATTTCTTGTTGCTTGTGTGCCAGTTATTTCGCGCCTATCACCCAGGGGTCTATGACTGTAGGTTGAGGTAGAAATGGTATTATTTACTATGTAAAGATGATGGATAAATCCAAACCACAAGTCCAAAAATCATGAAACCATAGGACATACAAAATCAGTGAAAATGAAAAACAAATGGAAAATAACAAAATATGTCTACTTGAAGAGCATATGTGCACCCCTGTGATGGAGTGAGATCAGGTGCCCGGGGAGAGTGAGCATCTCCTGCTTGCTAGCAACACCCGTCACATATACCCCGTAGAAAGAGTCAAATCGTGTGAATTCCATATGTATCTATATATGGAGAAGTCGAAGTAGGTCACTTTCTAGTATAGAAGGTGTCAAATCTGTGTAAAGTGATCGGAATCGGTCTCAGTCCAGAATATCATTTAAAAGTCTGGATAACGAGATATCATATGGAGTAATAACAGTCTCGTAACGACCGTAGAACTTCCTCAGTGACGATGCTAGTCTAGCACATATATAACCCTGGTTGAGCAGCTTAACTGAAAGTCGCCTAGCCCTCAGAACAAAGTCATTGTAATTTGAACATGCTCTGGAATAACGTATTAACTGAGATATGAATACGCCGTATGCGGGCGATGATGGAATGTTGCTACTTATGAAAGGAAAGTTTGTGATAGCGAAATTGAAATCGTCACGTTTGTCATAGAGTGAGGTGTTCAATTGACCATTAATGTCGAAAGACAACATAATATCTAAATACGAAGTAGAATTACTAGTTTCTGTGGTTTCTTTGACCTCCAGTTCACTTGGATAGATGATGCTAAGGTAATCCGCGAATGAAGGATTATTAATTGAAAGCAAGTCACCTATATATCTGTAAGTAAAATTGAAGCCAAGAGCCAATTGTTTTTTTCCTTGCGAAAGCAAAGACTGAATGAACTCAGCTTCGTATGAATAAAGGAATATGTCAGCCAGAAGCGGTGCACAGTTAGTGCCCATTGGAATGCCGACAATTTGTTGAAAAACCTTACCTCCAAACACCACAAAAATGTTATTGATAAGAAAGTTCAACATCTGAATGACAGCTGTTTCAGTGTATTTATTTTTGGAATCAGAATTTTCCCTAACAAAGTAAGTTTTATCGTGGCCTATTACTATATATTTGAATTTGCGGCTTCCGTTTTTACTAGTAAATGCATTTTGAATAATTTCCGCTAATCTGTCTTTTAATTTCTGATGAGGGATCGTTGTGTACAGAGTCGTATTTCACATCAAAGCTGCACATCAGTCAGCTATCAAAAATTAGATCAATCACATAGAGAAATTATTGAACCTAATATTGAATCAAGCACCACGAAATACATGAGAGAAAACAGAAACATATAGTAAGGCATGAATATATTTTCATTCGCGCATAATTGAATGAATTAAAAAAATAACAAATGCCGTGACTAAACCCTACTTTGTGTGTAGATGCACGGTGTGCTGGGCCTGCTCACAATACAATTCAAAATTAGCGTAACGGCTGTTAATTTTAATGTGATTTAAATTGCATACTAATCACGAGTGCGTTATAATGCGATATTGACATCACAAAATGAAAAATTGTACGTTTGTCATTTTGGACAGTGTGCACGTCCCTCCTATTATTTTTTTTTCCTTTCAGCCACCCCATCCATATGAATACACTACTGCACACATCACCTTTACCATACATCTTGAAAAAAATATATATGCTTATATATACTTCATACGAGAAATTGTGACCATGAAGTGGAGAATTGTACACAGGTCATTGCTACCTTTAAAACAAATAACTTCAAATATTTTTTCTGACTTTAGATATTTTATGGACTACTTGATTCATCCCTTCCCTTTTTAGCATCTGTGGGTTGTTTACAGTTATTAGTACGTTGTAATTTCTGAAAGAAAAATGTAAATCAATAACCAAGTAAGACCACCACAAAGAATCACCACTGTCATGAAGCAGACCACCACTAACAATGACCACAACCATTTTGAAGACCACCACTAAAAATCACCATAGCAATGAAGGAGACCACCACTGGCAATCACCAAAATAATATAGGACACCACATCTAACAATCACCACATTCATGTTAGACATCATCAATAACAATCAACACAGTTACGAAAGACACCATCAAAAACAAGCACATCAACCATGTAGGAGACCACCACTAGGAATCAACACAATCACGTAGGAGACCACAATAAACGATTACAACAGTTATGAAATAGATCACCATTATCAATCACCGCAGTCACGTTTGCTGGTTGGTTGGCGTTTCATAATGTTATAACACGCATTTAGTTTATAGTGACTATAATTATACATAGTATGATGTCACATAAGTACAATGGTTTTCTGTAGAGTATTCGGGGCAGGCATGGTGTAGTGGTTAAGCGCTTGGCTTGCGGCGCCGACGATCCGGGTTCGATTCCCGGGTTGCGCCACTATGTTTAAGAGGTTGGTAACCTCCTGCTTCCATGTCGCGATATAACTGAAAAATTGTTGAAAGCGACGTAAAACACCAAATCCACCACCACCTCTGTAGAGTATTCAAAGCAAGGTCTTTAACAATCTGATTTAGAAGTTCACAGACATTGTATTCACACATATATAAGTACCAACCATTATGAAAATTACGAAAAATTGAATATTATGCAAATTAGTAGCAATGGAAATCATCAATATTACATGTTGCACCTACAGTTAACTAAATATATCGATATAAATGTCAAGTATAACCGAACAGTGTATAAATACCTGTACGATAAATAAGCAGTTTATATCACTCGCAGTTTGTCAGATACGACAGCCCACAGGTAAGAAGGCCTTCTCTTTGTTTGTTATTTCTTTGTGATGTCTTTGTTCTTTCATTTTTTTTTTTATTTGTTGGTTTTGGATTTGTATAATATTTAGTTTTGATTGGGTTTCTTTTTTATTATTATTTTTTTTTCTTCTCATTTCTTGTGCTTCATGCCTGGGACTTCTATTTGAATTCGGCCGAGATCTTAGAATTACTATTTCATACTATTACAAGCGTTATGACTTTTTTCTACGTTGTTAACTTTCCATATACTAGTTGTAACATTCTTTTGCCTCCGCATGGTATCAATGTTTTTCAAATTATCCCATATGTTGGAGCCACTTCTGAGAATCCTTCCTTTATTTGACGAGGACAACTACTTGGTGAAATGTTACTATTACAAGGATATGAGATATCACGCGTTAACCTTCCGCAAATTTTATGGTAGCTATAAATATCTTATTTTACTATACTATAGTTTTTACATTGATCTTGCCGATTGTGACTACGAATGTGCCGTTTCCTAATTATGTAACTATGAATAATGCCAATTCGCATTTACTAGGACGAGTCCGCAGTGGATGCTTACTTCGTCATGGTACCTGATCCAATCTATGTTTTATAGGGGTCCGTAAGTGATGTTGCTCGTACTGTGTTGTGGAAATTGGAAAGGATTCAAGATATTCTACCTTTCGGTATAAAGTATAAAAAGACCACTCGATTTCATTTCTGCGGAATTAAAACAAATAAATATAAGTATATAAAGAAATTAATAGACAAAACAACATATTTTCTAACGATATTACTCACATAAGTTTTTGTTTTTTATTATAATTTAATTCATCGATTTGATTTTTATGATACCGTAGATGAAAGGTATCTGCAAATCATACTTCCTGTTGTGATTGTAGTTGTCCTTAAACTCTTGACTTTTTATAGTAAAATATTACATTCTTTATATTAAACTTGTTATTAGCTGTGACTGCGGTTACACTTTTATATGTAACTAATGGTGACGTATACCAACTTGAATAATCCTATGCTGTGACGCTTAAAAGTGGCTATATCTTATATTTCGTCCCGTAGTATAAATAATTTTATTCGAGTTCTGTTTGATATTTGACTATATTCTAAAATGATTGGAATCACATGACTATGACACTAAGAACAATGTACACAGTGGACATTCCCGAACCCCTGAAATTTGGCTAGCTACTACCGCCATAAATACAGACGAATCAAATACAATTTAGCATTGGATATATAGATGAATGTGAACAGAAACTGTGTAGAAAGTGCCAGAGCCACAAAGCATCAGGAAAAAGGGTATAATAACAATTAAGTCAAATGGTTGTAATTGCAGATCATAAAGCATGCTGTATATAACAGAACTAAGATATTCACTTCTTATTAATAAAATTTTGAATTGATAAGGTAATCGTAACTATAAACTTGAAACTGAATACAAAAAGTCAGATATATATTGACACTTATTAAAAATGATTTGCATTATTTCTTTTTTTTTTATTTGTAGCGAAAACCTCAGCAAAAATGAAAACATTTGCACTTGTTTTGATTATGGTTACGTTGCTTTGTATGACGATAAATGGCGAAAGCGGCAGTAACTGTGAACATAAATGTCGCCCAGCCAGGAACAGATGTCAGCGGAGTAATACGGAATGTATGAACGCATATAGAACATGTTTGTCCGAGTGTGAATATTGGTTATTAAGGGGTTTAGGATGAATATTTTAAGCTTTTGAAGAAAACATGTCAGAGACGCACATGAATGTGGTGTTTATTGCTACCACGATAAAATATTTAAAATGTTATTAGTTTTGTTTTTGACTTTCTTTACTTGCTTGGCGGTGCTTACAGTTGAGTTTCGAGCAATATTATAATAATGAAAACCGTAATTCACCTCACATTCTATATTTAGTTCATGTAGTGGACACGTAATAACTTAAACATGGTAAAATATACATAACATATACCAAGAAATAAAAGATGGATCATGTAATTGATAATATGTATAAAACCAACTCAATGGACAAACATCATGAATACGAAATAAAATCGCAGAATGGAAAACAGACATTGGAAAAAAGAAGAAGATGAAACATTAACTAGGTCCCACGGTTATTGTCTCATATCAACTCCTTCTGAGAACCAGGGATGGACAGACGTAAATGAAATTAGAAGAAGTTCGTCCAAAGGGAAGTCCGGTACATAAATAGTAAAGGAACACAACACTCTCTATTGCAAATTTTCGGCCTCCAGACATTTATCAAGCAATTTTTCAGATGACAAATGCAAGGCTATGTAAAATCCATGTTTACAATTGACCTCTCCGTATGAATGATGTAACCACGCCTCCTGCGATACATAACTCCACAGTTGCTAACCGGCGTCAAGATTTCGTTAAAATGGCCGCTAAGAGAAAGAACGGTATGTGAATTTTAGCGATATTAATCACTTATTTTATAAAAATTATGGCAAATACATTTGGTATTATGTGACAGGGTTTTATAGTAGGATGCTATTTATTTAACTAAATGGTATTTTCTTCATGTGTCTAAACATTGTCCGTGGCTTATTTCAGTCAAACTGAACTATCTAACGTCGAGACACGATTCTATGTTAGACATTTACTTCATATGTAAATGGATATTTGATGGATCAAGACCTCGCAATTGCTAAGATGTATCCAAGAATAAAGTCCTTAGATTGATTCTTTTCACTTTTTTGGTTCACTTTTTTGTCATTTTGGTTTCAATACTTCTCTTCAAATATTTATATATGAAAATTCCAACCATTCGGCGACGAGCATCACTAAAGAGACATAAGTTGTCGAAATGCGCATCTGGTGCACAAAAATAAAATGTATATATTTATCAGTATCTGATACTTTCAAGTAAATGTCTTGCATTTTGAATGAGTATCATTATAATTTATGAATATGCGAATGAGTTAATTTACAAATTGATACTTTAATTAATGGATTAAAGTTCCCCCGTCACTTTAGTACCATTCACGCATGCCTGCCTCTTCTATCAGCCAAGCTATGGCCGGTCTCCATTATTCATCATTTTCATTTAGCGATTGCCATGGAAACACGCGAAAAACAACTACCTAAAATGAATTTTTATGAGAACATTTTAAAAATCCACTCAGAACACCCAAACGAACATTTTGGTACAAATAAGAAATAGCTCGAAGGGAGGTACAGGGGGGTACCACTGACCACCCCCCCTCCCGGAATACAAGAAGCAAGAGACGAAGAAGTACACAATGGTTAACCATACAAGTATCTCATAGTACATACAATAAAAGTACAATATCGTGTACAGTGTTATATTCGGACAAATGCGAACCCCAATAAAATCTAGGTGATTCCAGGTGCCCGGGAGGAGTAAGCGTCCCCTGGTTGCATACCACACTCGTCTCAGACCTACAACAACATTTCAAGTAAAAGAGCGATTGTTGTCAATTCTTTATATATTACATGAATGTTATTGTACTGCCAGGGGGATTTTTCGTGCGACTCGTGCCAGATTTCTTTGACTTTGCTTTTTGTTGTATCTGTATTTTTTGATGTATCTGTACTTTTTGTTGTATCTGTACTTTTTGATGTATCTGTACTTTGTGCTTTTCATTGCCACTGATATTCTATAATAGAATATATACAACACATTGATTACTTAATCAGGTCTACGTCTAGTCGCATTGACTACTTAATCAGGTCTACATCTAGTCGCATTGACTACTTAATCAGGTCTACATCTAGTCGCATTGACTACTTAATCAGGTCTACATCTAGTCGCATTGACTACTTAATCAGGTCTACGTCTAGTCGCATTGACTACTTAATCAGGTCTACGTCTAGTCGCATTGATTACTTTATCAGGTCTACATCTAGTCGCATTGATTACTTAATCAGGTCTACGTCTAGTCGCATTGATTACTTAATCAGGTCTACGTCTAGTCGCATTGATTACTTAATCAGGTCTACGTCTAGTCGCATTGATTACTTAATCAGGTCTAGTCGCATTGATTACTTAATCAGGTCTAGTCGCATTGATTACTTAATCAGGTCTACGTCTAGTCGCATTGATTACTTAATCAGGTCTACGTCTAGTCGCATTGATTACTTAATCAGGTCTACGTCTACTTTCTAGGAATGTATAATGATTGTACACCTACTTTGTTATGCATATCCAACTTAAAGGTGAAGTGAAACTTAGTCTAATATACCTTTTTGATGTAATAGTCTTTTCAAATATAAATATATGAAGACTAAATAAATATTAAGCACACTCCTATGTCCGTCCTACACTTGCTATACCCTTCATAATGATATGAAACTGAGCGTTCTCAAGTTCGGTTCTACTGAGTTATCGTCCTTGATTGATGACGTCAAAGGCTACAAAAACAAATACCATGCACTGATGCAGTACGTTGCTTATCAATATCAGAATGGATTTCATTCTCGATAGCAAATTGTATCGGGACTACAGTGTTAAATCGTATACGTACGAACCAGAGCCGGGAGTCTGGAGAAATTCGAAAGGTAGCAATGACTCCAAGTAGGACAGCGATACCGATGGCAATGATCATGATGTAAATTTGGACTTCACATATAATGATGACGGGTTAGGCGAAGGAACGTTAAGTCCTGATAACATGGTTATAGTTTTTATTTCTTGTCTACGTCACCTATGTCATAAATTAATTTATGGCATAGCGATATTTGACTGCATAAACAGCAAAACATGTGATAAATAATGTGACTTCAGAGTAAAACAGGAGCGGATCCAAATTATCACAAGTACAATATTTTACATACGTACCAAAAAATTCCTTAAGTCTTAAGGGATTTTTTAGTATGTACGTAAAATATCGTACGTATGATTCTTCGTGAAACGACCCATATAAACTGAAGTGGGGGTTAGAGGAGGACCAAAGGGCCGACCCGAGAGGGGGAGGATACGGGAGGGAATTGTACCTCCTTCTGTGGGGGGCTCCACCGGGGAATTTAAAATTATGAATAAAATGGTGCAATCTCGTACATTTTTCAGTATGTTTTTCTTCAATCATGACACAGGAGTGTTTTTCCTCTGCTGAAGAAAAAACCAAAAGAATCATATGTGGTTTGTCACTGTATTTCTTCATTCTTAACTTTGATATGGTGCCAAAATTGCATATATTTCACATAGTTCCCTTAAAGTAAATTTACAATGTCAGAATATATGCGTGTACATTGTAGTACTGATGTAGATGAGCTATCTTGATCTAATGTTATAGCAAGTATATTGATTGAACATTGAACTTTAAACAAAAATAAATTAGAATAAAATTAATATGTAACAACAAAAATAATTAGATCTGCAATGTAATATTTACTTTCAAAGTAAGCGCCATGCAGTCACATATGTAGCAAAAATAAATTATGCGCAAGCATGTGTAGGTCTGAAAAACTCCGAAAGGTAACAAAAGGTTGTAATAACATAAAAAGATAATATAAACGGACAAGAATTCGAAAGACATGAATTGACCATCGTCGAAGGGAAAGGGTAAAAAGAATAACAATAATAATAATAATATTAATAACAATAAATATAATAATTATAACAATAATAGTAAAAAGAGTGAGAGAAGGTAACCCCGTGTTGTTTCCGAACCCCCGTAAAGTTTAAATCCGCCTGTGTAAAATGATGCAAATTATAGTATGTCTGGCAATGGAATGAAATGTAAGATCAAAAGAAAAAAAGATCTGGTGTATAAACATTCACATGAAATCTTTAACATTCTGTTTTTCCGTCATCTGAACAATGTGCATATATGTCTCTGTCTGAACTCTAGCCACTGTTTAGCTCTTTCAACTCTCAACTGAGTGAAGTCATGAACATGAGACGGGCCAGATTAAGAACTCACCCGTATGGTCATCTGAGATTTCAACTCATTCATGTTCAACTTGTTCACGGCTAGTAATAATTATGATTACTCTCCACTGGCCTCAGGCCCTTGTGCTATAGCTTGTTGTTGAAAAGAATATAAGTACTTGTTTTGCGTACTTTTTTCATATTTTCTTACGTCGATTGTCCTGGGTATACATGGGAACTAAAAATATAACAATTATTCCCCAAGAATTTATTCGTAATGTTAATCTCAACATAACCGCCAAATGCCAGCATTTACTAAAATCACAGCAGGATTGGCTATGGATACACTAATCTATACTTCGTTCTCATACATGTATGGTCTCTTCATTCAGATGACCTATGTATTGATGTATTTACTAGAGTTTTATATGTTCAATTATAAGTTACGCTGAACGAGGGTTCCATGTTTAATAAGACGGTCATAAAATCACCGCTAAATAGTGTATGGTTCACGCCTTTTTCACAAGAGATAGATGGTGGTCAGAAATGACTTGGTGCACACCTAGTCTGAGCTCAACGCTCCACTGACCCCGGTTGTGACACATCAAGTACGACCTCAACGCTTCACTGACCCCGGTTTGCGAACATAAATGAATGACGAATGAGTGAACGAATGAATGAAAATGTGAGTTTAGATTGAAAATTTAATCAAATATTCTATGCATCACATTTATTTATCACAAAGTGTTGAAACATACTATTCCAGTAGTAAAAAAAAGCAACCAAACAAACAAAAAACAAAACAAAAACAAACAAATAAAAATTAGGGTTCATTGATAAAAAAGTTTGTATTCCGTCATTATATCCCTAAAATCAGAGATTCCGGGCGTATAGTTTTTGTCCTGTCTATTTGTTTGTCAGCTTAAACTTTGATCTTTGCCTTAACATTTTTTTAGTTTTTACAGGTAAGTGATAGGGCTCTAATATTTGGAATATTCCTTCTGACAAAACCTTCCTGTGGTACCTGAATTTTTTTACCATGAAAATGAATTACCTTGTGACCTTGACCTTCTTATCTAAATATGCCTTAATGGACATAAGTGCCAAAGGGGACATTCGTGTTTCACAATGATATCTTGTTTATTTTATAATTAACATTTATCTCAGTTTACTTTGGAAAATACTTTTGTTTTATATTCATTTTAAATTTGTGACCTAGAGCTTTTCCTCTTATTCCTGTTTTTGTTCTGTTAAACCTGAAAAACCCAAATTTCATATTGTTATCTACTTGAATGTTTCAATAAATAATTGAGAATGAATTACCGTCTTGTCTTCTGGCCTCCTGAACGAAACTGAGAGTCAGTAGTTGATCTCCTGCTCTTATACATTCCATAATGTGTCAGTAACCACTGAATAACGGTGCAATAATGCATCAGGATTTTCATTTCTCTATTTTACCCATGATCGCCAAACATTCATCGCAAAAATATTATTTTGTCTAGTATTTTTTTGGTATACGCTTAATTAGTTGATTTTTAAGTTCTTCAGAGATAGAAGGACCAAATCGCATTTCATTATTATTTTTGTTCCCTTAAAATAAAAGATTCCTTAGTTCATCATCAAGATCGAAAACTTTCTCGAACTTCAAATCCATTTTCAAATATAATGAATGAATGTTTAAATTTAGTAAACTTAAATTAACTGAATATCAACTCAGTTTGGTGAATATTGCCTATGGCATAAGAAATTTAACACTTTCAGAAGTGATAAAAAGCCTTTAGATGTGCAGATTGAACCATACACTAAGCCGGTTGGCAAATTCTTTTCTCGTCCCCTCGATACACTCCCTCGCTTTGCTCGGGACCATATCTTGTGGTGCTTGAAAATCGTGTACCAACATTCACTTAGTCCATTGTATACCTTTCACCTACACAGTTAGATAGCCGCTGTGCTTAAATTGGTATAAATGTCATCTTCTAACAATACCTCATCAACCGACCGCTAAGTGTTGTACACACACACACACACACACACACCAATCGGACAGGAATATGGCGTATATCTCTAAATTTAATGAAGATAAAATTTAATTTTTCTCAGAATTACGGCAACTGTGCCTATAAATCGATACAACTGCTCAGTATCTTAAACATAAAAGAATTATATGGTTTAGAAAAATTTCTCACCCAAGCTTCAAAATTAAGAAGTGATCATTATTAATAATTTTGTAAGCTTGTGTATATATTTTGTGACACTGGAATTTCAATATATTTCATCTTTTATTATATTGCAAACATACCTTCTACTATTATGCATTTATACTATTATGTATTTGTTATATATGTTCGATACCGGTACCTACTATCATATTTACCTTCTCTTAGATTTGACCATGTATATTAATATATATTTTTAATTATCTACATGTTTATTGCATATATATATATATATATATATATATATATATATATATATATATATATATATATATATATATATATATATATATAAAATAAAATAAATAAATATATATATATATATATATATATTATATATATATATATATATCTAAAAGCACAAAAAAGGAAATTGTAACAAATTCACTATTCATAAGTATCGGATCAACCTCAATGAAGGTTAATGCAAATCGCTCGAGAAAAAGGGGTCAATATAAAAGCACAGGTAAGCGATAACGATACTAAAACAATTTAAAAATTGCCACATTTTCGAAGCAATCTGCTTCTTCTTCAGGACACACACAAACACTCACACAAATATAAAGACACGTAAAGAAAGATAGAAAATATATACAAAGCACTAGTCTAATAAAAACATGCTAACATTTTCATGGGTGAGTTAGAAAAAAGACTCCTCAGCCAAGCCCCAACCTAACCCATGAGCTGGCTCCGTTTTATTGATGATATTGAAATGAAATGGACAGCAGGTAGAGAAAAACTCGATGAATTTATTAATTTTGCCAACAACTTTCACTGCCGATATCTCAGAAACCACCAAGGTCTTCCTGGACACCAGATCCACTCTGTGCAACGGAAACATCACTTTTGACTTGTTCCTCTACCTTAAACCGGACAGTTGTCATCCGCCCCATGTCTTCAAAGGTATTCCTAAAAGTTTGTCCACCAGATTACGACGAATATGCTCTACTGATGACTTGTATAAGACGAGGAGTTCAGAACTCAAACAGAGACTATGCCACAGAGGGTATAATAAGAACTCCGTTGACAAAGCTATCTCCAATGCCATGTCAACCAGTAGAGCAGATTTGCTGAAATACAAAACTAAGGACACTGCCCCCAGAATACCTCTAGTCATCACCTTCCACCCAGCTTTGCAAGGTCTATCTACAATCCTACGCAAGCACCTGCCTACCCTCCACAATTCCAAACGTATGGCGAAGGCCATCCCATCACCTCCTATGGTTGCCTACCGAAAGCCTAAAATTATTAAAGATCATGTAGTCAGATCAAGGCTTGACAATCCACGACCAATTGGTTCATTCACAACATGCAATGACAAACGTTGCAAGCTGTGCCCCCACTCAGACACTACACCTACCTTCAAAAGTTCTGTAACCGGTAAGGAGTACAAGATTTTGGATAAACTCTCCTGTAAATCCAAAAATGTGGTTTACCTTATCACATGAAAGGTATGTAAAAAACAGTATGTTGGGGAAACAGAAGATGCTTTGAACATGCGAGTGAACAACCATAGGTCGTCCATCAAAACCAAGAAAATGCATCTGCCAGTAGCCAGGCATTTTAACATGGACAACCATTCTTGGGAGGACATAATTGTTGTGGCCATTGACCATAGTGCGATGTGGACAGTAGATGACCGAGTGGCGAAAGAGGGCTTTTGGCAAGATATGCTTCACTCTATAGAACCAAGCGGTCTAAACAAAGTGTCAGATGTCCTTTTGATGAGCAAGAAGTATTGACACCAGCATCCTATATTATGAGATAGAGCAGTCTGCGTCTGTTTGTCTTTTGTGGAGATCCCATTTTTGGGTAGGGTTTGGTACGGACAGACGATAGGAATCCGTGTCTTTACACTTGTCATGTAACTCGCCATCCAATATTACCACTTGTCTTGACAGTTTTTTTTTTGTACTTACTTATTTTATCACTTATTTGTTTTTCACTCCCATTTATCTCTGTTATTTATTTTCTTTGTCCTTCTATCTATAACTTCTTATCACCTAGTCTAATTACCTCCTGTAGGTCAATGCAAATGCATTTTAGGGGCGCCACTTGACCTGTAAGCAAGCTGTTAGCTTGTGTTTGGCTCATTTCCTATTAGATAGCGCATAGAGAAACGCTCAATACCGTACATGTAGCGTGGAAGTTGGAAAATCCTCGTTGCCACGGTGGGCTGTCCACGTCTGTCCTCCGTGGACACCTCGCGAGGCCACTTTTCTGTCCACGTTAATGCTTTCTAATACAATTTGCCATCTACCTGTACTTGTCCTCGCGAGGTCAAAAACGGACAAGTTTTTCACACCTTTTACCTGTATTTGTCCTCTGGTGGTCAAAACGGACAAGGTTTTCACACCTTTTAATTAACCTGTCCCCCACTGGACGTAAGGGATAGTACATAGATGGGCCGGTATTTTGCAAATGTATCATGAAATATTTCGTTAAATAATACAAAAGGAAAGAAAAAAATGACCGTTTTTCAATGACCACGCCAGTAGATAGCTTCAGATTGAGACAAGACCGGTTTCAGAGTTGAACTACATACGGCACTGATAATAGCCTTTACGTTGTTTGAGTTGTTTTATTGTATTTGTTCAGTCAACCGACAAAAGTAACATGTTTGCCTGTTAAGTTTTTTCCACATGCATGTAATTCTTCATTTAACAGACGAATTTAGAAGAATCTATCTGAAGTTAAAGAAATGCAAATTGCTCACACGATTTACACTCTTATTATATTCAAAGTAATTCATTTATAATAATGCATGATGGCAATATTAAGGACAAATAAATGTGGTTTTAAAAATATAAATGCCTTATCAAATAAAACCAATCTACCGATCTTTATTAAATAATGTTATCATTTGAATAAAGGTTCATAATATTCATAATAAATTGAAATACTGTTTAATATTTGTTGACTACGTGATTATTTATTTCCGCGTAAAAAATTTCAAAGAAATTCTTTTGTGTTCTGATTAAGTAATTAACTATTTTAAGCAAAAGTAATGATCTTAATCATTGCATGAAAGGTTAATTAAAATCATTATAAAATACCTGTTAAAGTATGTTTTTACAATTAAGTGTCGCTAAAGACTTCTTTCAAGTACCGGTAACTCTTGAAGAGCGAGATATGGGTGTGTATTAATAAATTGTGTACTAGCATTACTATTTTATATTTGAAAATTAATTATTATCAGATTTCTTGTGATTTATTACTCCCCTCAACAGCAAAATCTAAGAACCATATCTCCGGCAAAGGGAGAAAACCCAAAAATGAATAACCCCCCCCCCCCTTCTTTTATTTGTACTTGTTGAGTATGAAGAATTGTACGATGTTTCAGTCAAATATCTTATTCGCCAATACAATGGGCGATTTTCCTATTGCAAGTCTAAGCATTGTGCTGTAAGCCTACAGGGCAAAAAATTTAAGTGAAAGATCGACGCCACCTAACGACCGAGTTAAAGTAACGACACGTCAAACCCCCCCCCCCCCCCTCCCTTCTCTCTCTCTCTGCTGTGCACGAGATATCGTTTGCAAACGTATTTTAAACTTTTTCAATACAACCAAAATATATATTTGTGTATGTATTAATGTAAAACATGCAAGGTTCAGTGTTCAGTCGGGTCATCATCTTTTATATATAATTGCATGATCGTATCCGTGAAATTAATAAAAAAAAAATAGATACGATCGTATTGGGCAAGAATATGTAACGAGACAAAACAATAAAAAAAAAGGGGGGGGGTCCTCTCTGTTTAGGTCAAACGGCACTTAGTCCAGGTAACCTTACGACTGGAGCACGCGTGTTGTGTGAAGTCTATTGTTCTACTTCATCCTGGTAGCGAATAAGGGTTTGACTTATGACACTGATTAATACACGGAATTAGACGATCGTATCCGATGAAATCATAAGATACATACGGCCCTATATCTGGCAGGAATATGTAAGAAGCTAAGAAATTTAAAGGGAGGGGGGGTGTTGTGTTTCTGAAAGATACTTTTCTTTCCTGTTTAGGTAAGAAAACGACCGACACTCTAGTTTCCCTTGCGACTCCAGTGCGCATGCTTTGTCTTTTGTTCTGAGATTATAAATATTTTTCAAAAGTTTGCCTGCACTTCACCAGGAAGATAAAAAGAATACATAAAAAAGAAGAAACCCGACCAAAGAAAATAATAATGAATAAAATAGAATGAAGATCAATGTCCATATGTATTAATATTTACCAGAATTAATCAATCGTGTATTTCATCGTAATCGCATGTAATATTTCAAAATCTGAATATGTTTATCAGAGCAATCAATAATGAATATCATATCACATATAATATGAATTTATTTGATTTTAAAGTCGGCTTTACTGAACTGACCCCACAAGTAGTAATTGCGCTCTTCAATTCGGATCGTTGCCTTCTTTAATTAAGAGTCCGAAATAGGTATTACAAAGAAACTCGGCACACTCTCGGAATAATAAATCATTTTTTGTGTGCATGTCCTTGGTGACTTTTGTCATACAGCTTTGTCAGATGTCTTCAGTTTTCTCTTTTAAATCACACTTATACACGTATCTGTACAATAACCAATCAGCTTGTCTTTACCGATTTCATTCAAATACCATTGATGCACTTTTACGACAAGTAGATATACGGGTATAAAGAACGTAGTTATACGTCCAAACAGGGACGTATATATCTAAAACATATACGTCCGTGCTCCAGGTGCGCACTATATTTTCAATTTTTATATAAAAAATGCGTTCTAGTTTTAAAAATATTTAGAACAGCAGAATACCTTAAGATACATTTCAAACGTTCATTGTGTAATCAAGCAGAGGAGATTTAAAAAGATGTTAAATGATTATTAATCAAGATATCTTTAAGTCTAATTTCGTTATTTTTCATGCTTCACTGAACAAACACAATACGCATCATCATAAGATCGCTGCCTTTTTAGCACTATCATACCGATTTACCGGGACATATTTCGTGTCCACGTTTGACCGTCTGACGGCGCGGACACAGGTAAATGACCACCTATATACGCGGTCAATATGGCCGATATACAGGGACAGTGTCCACGCGTGTCCGCGGCTTTACACGCCCAAATCCAATGTCCACGGTACATGCACGGTATGTAGCCAGTTGAAGAAACCAGTTTTTGTATATTTTTTCTATCTTTCTTTTCGTGTCTTTGTGTGAGTGTTTGTGTGTGTCCTGAAGAAGAAGCAGATTGCTTCGAAAATTTGGCATTTTTTAAATTGTTTTAGTATCGTTATTTGCTTACCTATATATATATATATACAAATAAGGATAAAAATAATGTCCAACGTAAAGAAATTCAATATTCAAAAAATAAGAACATTGTCTTCAAAGCTTAACATGTTTTACTCCATTACTACACGTGTTTCGGCATTATGAGTCTCTTCAGGTAATGATGCATGATAATACAACAAGCAAGTATATATACACATATTCTTAGATAATAATGATAACAGTAGAATATCAGATAAAGTATATAGTAAGTATTTTAACAAAAGTATCTGATATAATCTCTCATTCCACTACGTGGGATGATGCTATGTTTTGTTAAGGGAAGGTTTATATTTGTCGATGAAATCTTGCTCATATATATATATATATTGTCTATAAGCTTTACATCTGGTGATTAATAAACAATACATAAAACTATATGAAAAACGTAAAGTGCGGAATAATTCGATCTACTGTTCATCAACAATATGGGTGATCGCTATTTATGTATTTTTTAAATGGGCATTATACACGGGAAGAAGGCTTTTCCTGGGATTTTTTTTTTTCGATTGTGGGGAAGCGCATTATTCATGGGTAATAACAGTACACACGAACATAGTAGAATCTAAGTCGGCATGACATTTGCTGTCTTGATTCTTTTAAAACCGATCTTTTATTTTTTTATATGGAAATTAATAACGTTGACGCAAACACTGAATCTAACATGTTATGCTGATTACGAATTTTGACCGACGTGCTTGCAAATAGCAAAAAAACAAAGAAAGCGTGGTGTAAGTACGGTGTTTTTAAAGAGTCAAATTGAGAATTTCTAGTCCTGAAATTAGAATAAAAGATACATGTTTGAATTGGGAATGGGGCCGATTGACAGCCCTGATAGAAGAGAGATACATGATCTTACATGTGCCATGCCTAATTACTAGGGTTTTAAGAGCTGATCAACGATGTAAGATCTACCGCAGATAAACAATTATGGTTTTTGCTACATTATTTTTTATTGTTATAATGAATAGAAAATCAACATACGGTATGATTTATTAAAATCAGACCAATCATGTTGATATGTTATAATTTGGTGCACCAGGCCTATGTATTTCTTCGCGAGCGGACATGTCGTAAATGACCATGATGATTATTATAATAGTAATGATTTTTTTTTGTGTGCAAAATTTAGCACCGAAATCCGGGTACACGCATGTGGATTTAACGATACTTGTTATGCGTCTGGTATATTTTGAAGTGAAATGTGACTTTCTGTGATTTTCAATGAATTATTGTATCACTTATAATGGATTAAATGGGTTTCAAAAGTTTGTCTTTAAAGGAACTTACATTTAATATCACACCAGGGACAACTGAGACTATAAATTACGTTATTCATGCACAAGTTTTATGATAGGAAGATGATAATAGATGTCATGTCTAAAATATACTCTTTGTTAATGTTTGATTTCCGTATTTTATTCATTATTTGTTATACATTTTTACCATGCTATAACAAAATATGAATGATTTTTGTGTGTTTTATGTTTCACTTCACGTTTAAAATTTTATCCTTACACCATAGAGAATATACAACTGCAATGAATGTTGGAATGGTGCAAACACATACAAGTAAAAATTCTCTTTTTATTTTGTTTGATTATTGTTTTACGTCACTCCACGATTATTTCACGTATGTGGTGACGGCATCTGCCTGATGCATTGCATACAAATTTAGACCTTTGCAACGGACCCACCCGAAGCAGTGAGGGATCTTTTACGTGCCACGCCTACCGTGACACGGGACCTCGGTTTTTACTGTCTCATCCGAAAGACAGAACTACGGTGTGCCCCGGGCGGGAGTCGAACCCGCGACCTCTCGATCACGAACCGAGCACCTTATCCACTAGGCCACACCGGCTTTTCTCTTTTAAATACATACATTCCTCTTATGTCATCAACAAAATAGAGGCCACTTTTACTCTAAATTATAAACGATAGCCGAATTTGGGATGTTGAATGCCAAAACCGTGAATGCGAACCACATTCGTATAAAAAGTGTCATTATCTCTCAACGTCAGAGGAAGTGATATCATAATATTGAAGCCACAAGCGTCAGTGGACTACAAAACAACAATAACTGTGCCATTCATATAAAGAACTCTGGTAAACTTACAAAACATTTTGAAACACGTACAAAGTATCGTTGAAATATCTGTAACAACTTTGATTCTTTTAGTGCACCAACTGTAATTATCATTATTCTATCATTTAGTAAAGCGAAACGCTGTCGATAAGCAATGCTTATCGGATTCATCAAATTAATTTTACTATTTTATGTGGTATCAAGCCAAAACCAGACTTGAAAACAATACTCGGCACAATCCAATGCGATATATTTACACAACTCTATTGTCGTGTTTTATGTTCGAAATGTTTTTTGTGTGATTTGTCTTATTAATTCAACTTTTTCCAATCTACAAATTATTTTGCTTATTTTGGCCTGCTACAGTGTGAGTTTTTGCATTTCATTTTACTTTGTAATAGTATTTGTAAGCCTAAAATATATGCAAATTTATGTTTATTGGAAATATTCATGTTTCTCGATTTTCTATGAGTTAGCTCGCCTGGTAATTTTTCGGTCATTGACAACAATGTCATTAGCTCACATGGTAATTTTATAAAAGAAAAAAGAGGAATTACTGGCTCAGTTATGTGGCAGAAGTCACCATAAATATATTTTCATTTTAAATTTATATCATGTCTTGATAATTTTGGGTATTATTATGATCATTTCATGCTTTCATTGTATTTTTCATTTAATGTCTATTATTGTTAATTCAAACTCAAGCATTTCATAGCAAATTCTTAGGATCCCTTTATTTCTATTTCAGCCCTTTACCACGATAGCTGCATTTACAATAGCTGCATTCACATCAACTGCATTTCATTTACTGCATTCATCTACGCATGTATCTGCATCAGTATTGGCATACATACATCTTCATCGCCATTCGCATCGGCATTTGTATTATGTAATTACATGGCAGTGAAATTATAACATTCGTTGTTTTCTTCATTGACTGTTTCTATTATGAAAACTTCATCAATAAATACTGTGAATCATCTGACGTATTCTTGATGCATGGTTAACTGGCTGTGATGTCTAACCACTATGGACTATAACAGCACATCTATTGTATGACGACAATTATGAATGATATCTTGGCATTTATCATCAAACTTATGACAAATTACTTGAGGGATAACTGTAAATATCAACCTGGTACTCCTCATTGTCTTGTATCAAAAATGTCAAACAAAATGCAAGAAAGCCTACTGCATTAATATATCAGATACCATACTTCTTATAATCTGGTTGCATCAGACGGCTACGTTCACATAAAATATATAATACTTTTAAATTTTTCCTAAACTATGTATTTTTATTTGTTTGTTTTTGGTTTATATCTCTGTTGAGAGAAGTAAAGGTGCAGTATATGAATGATAATCTTTACCGTGGTATCAGAATATTATCAAGAAGAGATGCAATTTAGTAATTGTATTTGCACGTATAACGTTATAAATAAATATAATTATGGAATTAAACAAGTACCATTTACTTAAGAAACTAGAAGGGGAAAAGAGGGAGGGTGATCAGTCACTAATAAATAATCAGTCTTACTCCTTCATGACAGAAGGTTGGTGAAAATAAAAACCATCTCGGGCACCTGGTTTCACTTTTAGTTTCGTGCGACCATTGGATCTTCACAGTGGTAAAATGCACTATATAGCACAGAGACATTCCATCAGCAAATTTCTTGTTTTCAATGTAAAGATGATGGATAAATCCACCCGAAGTCCGAAAATTATGAAACCAGAGGACATACAAAATCGGTGAAAATGAAAACCAAGTGGAAAAAGATATTTACTTAAAGAGCATATGGAGCATTTCCTCCTTCCTAGCAACACCCGTCATATATACCCAGTAGAAAGAGTCAAATCGTGTAAATTCCATATATATTTATATATGGAGAAGTCAAAGTAGGTAACCTTCTAGTATAGAAGATGTCAAATCTGTGTAAAATGATCGAAATCGGTCTCAGTCAAGAATATCTTTTAAAAGTCTGGATAACGAGATATCATATGGACTAATGAGTCTCGTATCGACCATAGAACTTCCTCAGTGACGGTGCTAGTCTAGCATATATATAACCCTGGTTGAGTAGTTTATCTGAAAGTCGCCTAGCGCTCAGAACAAAGTCATTGTAATTTGAACCTGCTCTGGAATAACGTATTAACTGAGATATGAATACACCGTATGCGGGCGATGATGGAATGTTGCTACTTATGAAAGGAAAGTTTATGATAGCGAAATTGAAATCGCCAAGTTTGTCACAGACTGAGGTGTTCAATTGTTCCGTAATGTCGAAAGACAATATTATATCTAAATAAGAAGTAGAATGACTGGTTTCTTTGATGATGCTAAGGTAATCCGCGAATGAAGGATTATTAATTGAAAGCAAGCCATCTATATATCTGTAAGTGAAATTGAAGCCGAGAGGCAATTGTTTCTTTCCTTGCGAAAGCAAAGGCTAGCTTGGTATGAGTGAAGGAATATGTCAGCCAGAAGCAGAGCACTGTTAGTGCCCATTGGAATACCGACAATTTGTTGAAAAACCTTTCCTCCAAACCCCACAAAAATGTTATCGATAAAAAAGTTTAACATCTGGATGACATCTGTTTCAGTGTATTTATTTTTGGACTCAGAATTTTCCCTAACAAAGTAAGTTTTATCATGTCCTATAACTATATATTTGAATTTGCGGCTTCCGTTTTTACTAGTAAATGCATTTTGAATAATTTCCGCTTATCTGTCTTTTAATTTCTGATGAGGGACCATTGTGTAGAGAGTCGAAATGTCAAAAGACTTGATGGAGTGAATTTAAGTAAAATTTTCTGACTTTAGATGTTCTAACAAATCTTTTGATCTTTTGAAGTTTAAAGGATTCACACATGATTAATTCCACTTCTGGAAGGCCAAATTTAATTTCTGATAATATTTTTGTGAGTAGCATCGATACAGATTTTGTGGAACACTTCGAGGAACCAGCGATAAAGCGTTGTTTTAAGAATTTTTGTGCATTTATGGAATGCAGTACAAATATCGAGATTCTAAATTTAATTTATTTGTGTCAATGCCAAAGGTATTGAGGACAGATTTATGATTCTCAAGTACTTCCGAAACCGAAAAGTTCGTGAGAGTATAAGTAGGATTTCCTGGAGCTGAATTTAATCCTAATTCTTTCACTAGGCTGTCAAAGGGATATTCCTTACGAGTAAAAGTATAATTATTAGACGCTTTATCTGCTGGTGTAATGATATAATGTTCTTGGAGGAAGATAAGTTCTCTGACTACATCAGGATCTTTAAAAATATTTTGGAATGTCGTGTTTACAGAGCCTTGTAATATAATTTTTGGTCTCAGCAGTACTGCAATAGATATTATCTGAAAGAATGTCGACCTGTCCTTCCTCTATTTTTGCCCATCGTGTTTTTAACAATATCAAGATCACCAGTAATGACAAAGCCACAAATAGAATGTACAAAATTAGATGAGGAACATGCACACGGTTGAATATGGCATGCAGAGTTGCTAAGGTCAAGACACTGTAGAAACCCTTTGTAATTAGAAATTTTGGATGCAACTGAGGGTGTGTAGCTATAGGAAATACATGGCGGATCTTTGTTTCTGAAATATGGAGGTATTTTCTCTAATACAGAGTTATGGTTTAGAATTTGGCCAATCAATGCCTTTATTTGCAAATTCAATTTTGATAAAACGGCAATTAGATTTTTCCATAAATATATCTTACTTGACGGGACGAAAATGTATAGCGGTCAATATGTCCATGATAATGCCATCTAGTTTTCACTCTGCAGGGCTTCTATCAGTATATATACGGTTTCTGGACGATACGTACAGCTCGTGTAATGTTCTGAGTGAAATGGAATAAAAAAAAGTTCTGTTTCTTTTTTACATTTATTTCCTTTGCATGTAGGATCCATGAGAAAAGATCTCAAGGTAGAGATGGAGTAACATCACTTAATGACAGAAAGCTTTTCGATTTTTTAAACACTTGAACAAAATGGAAGATATTATTATTTTCTTTCGTTTTATCGTGAGTAATTTATCGGCTGTTTCTTCAAAATTTTCGTTTGATACAAAAGGATTTAAGACAAATTAATAAATTCACGAGCAATTTGATGTAAGAAAAGACAGCATGCGGAATGGCGTCATCTGTGACGGTACCATTTACGTTTCCGTATGATGTAACGATGATGGTAAACATTGTAAGAGGAAAAATTCCACTATTGACGCGCCATTAGTTCATAAGGTTTCTGACATTAATACATCGTCATGAAATGGTGTCTTAAAATGGAAGGCTAGCTGTCTACTACGCTATGGCATGTATTTCTATTGAGGAAAACTATTTTCCATTTTCCGTGGCAAGAAAGAAGATTAAGCACAATTCCTTCATTTTATTAATTTTCTGCTATTTGGTGGGTGTGACAAAATATACTGTATTCATCCACATTCATAGTGTTTGCAATCGAATTAATACGTTTCGGCGTTCTTACTGCGTGTGTGCCAGTTACTTCTCACTGAACATCCAGGGGTCTATGACTGTAGGATGAAGCACAAATAATATTTATTACTATTTAACATTAAAGCTACTCTTCTGTCAGCTGTGAAAAATTGTAACAATGTATCGAGTTAGGGTCATGTACGGTTGACTGGGACATCGAAGTCTAACATTAATCCCCTTTCCTGTCATAACTAGCGCAGTATTTGACCTTTATTTTCAAAATGATTTGCACCGACCTATTTCTTCTAGTAGGCAATGCCATATGTAGTGTAAATACCTTGATTTGCCCCAATCGGCGGATTTAAATCGTCAATTGTCAAATACATGTTGGATGTTGTCACTAAAGTATATTTATATAGTCTATAGAACCCCCCCCCTTTTTTTTTTCTCTCTCTCTCTCCCACATATATTAAAAGTAGCGACAGTCTGTGAAATTGTTTTATTTTAATGCGACATATCTTTGTTTTTATCTTTGTTCAGTTCTCTATTACGTCCTAAACATCCGGTTTTTTGACCTGGTAAATATCGCCCGTAATTTGATATAGTTTGTTGAGCTGGCGCGGCATAATGGTATCGCGTTTGCCTCGAGTCCTGCTCTGGCCATGCCGGTGTCCTATCCTGCGGATGAAACGACAAATCCGAGGCCCCCTGTCGTGGTATGCATGGCACGTTAAAGATCCCTCACTGCTTCGGGTGCGTCCGTTGCAAAGGTCAAAATTTGTATGCCCTGCCTCAGGCAGATTCCGTCACCATACACGTGAAATATTCGTGGTGTAACGTTTGAACGAGAAACTTTTATATATGAATTAATGTGTTTTGTTATTTAGATAAGTATGATTAGGAATTATTTCATTTGATACATACAATGATACATTTATATATGCATAATTGCATATATTTCAACTACACACTTACAATACAACGTACATATGCATGGTTATTCTAAAACACACAGCTTTTCAATAGAAGGGAAATACTTTAGTTAAAGTATAATTTATTATATTTCGAAGAAGATGAATGCGTGGAGAAAAAAAGAAAAAAAAAAGGGGGGGGGTTTATTATGCCATCAGAGATATTCTGCCGTCCTCTTGTAATTAAAAGTATTATAGTAGTTGTAAATTATGATTTATACATTTCAGAATTGAAATATAAACTGAATGGTACTTACTGATACACAATAAAACACTTATAATTATGCATTATTATTTCATTAATGATTAATGTTAATTGGTGAGGTCACTGAGCCAAGTTAGTTTGATTCCAGTGGCTTAAAACATAAATATAAAAAAGAGGAGATGAGGCTTCAAATCAAATGTTACAAAGACTGAAATAATACGTATAATGTATTTCAACTAAATTCAGGCCATACAGGGCCAAATGCTCCTGCCTATGTAGTTATATAAATGATCAAACATCCGCTATTAAAGAAATTGTTAGACAATATCAAAAGATTTATTGATGGACGATATTCCATTTCTTTCTGTCGGTTAATAACACTTATCACTATAGACTATGGTATATGATATTAGTTTCTCGTTCAAACGAAAAAAAAAAATGTTTTTTTCTTTAAAATGGCACGAAAACGACATTGTAGATTTCTGCCGCATTTCTTCTGATAATAGCAATATTATAGAATACATGCGAAAAGCAAGATTTGTAAAATTGTCATATAAAGTGCCATTCTATTCCGTTAATTTACATACGAATTAAGTAAGCAGCTACATTACAGTCCGTAGCGAGAGGGAAATACGCACACTCAGTCATGCCCGTTCACTTAATTTGTTAAATAAAATGATGGAAAGGGGGTGGTGGTGGGGGTGTTAAATTAGCACAACTTTACAGCGTTTCATCGACTGATTTATGAAGAATGCAATATTGATTTATTACCAGCAACCATGAACGGTATTCGGCTCAATAGGGGGCGAAGACATAACGATATTTGGGTGGAGTCTCAGCACAGGCTGCAAAAGGAGTAAAATAAACATCAATTTGTTACTAAAATTAATTGATAGAGATATATAAAAATAATTATTTCTTTTTATGCTTTTATTTATTCACAATACAAACACTGCATTTCCGTACACTTTTTTTCTTTCTTTATTTATTTTTTTTTATTTTCTTAAATTTTTTTCAATCTATTATTTTCGCACGAAAATGTTTAGTGTTGTAAATAGATAAATAAATAAATGCATAAATAATGAATATATAAATAAATAAATAAAGTCCGTCGAGGAAGGCAGCTGCGACAAATTTAAATGTATGAATCATTGGATTTAAAAATGTCTTGTTCTATATATTGTACATATTTTCCCCTCCCTTCATACACATCAATGAAACCGAGATATTAACCTTGCTACTGCTGGGTCAATGATGCGAGTTAGTTTATTGTTTGTTCGTTCGGTGTTTTGGTCGGAATTGCGTAGCAATTCCAGACCCTAGTCGTTACAATATACTGTGGTGTATGCGTGGAACGCAGAAAATATCTCCTCGTGTATAAATAGTGCGTCGATATTTAGAAAAAGCGTGATTACATTTACTTTTAGTACTTATAATTCATATTGTACGAGTCAATACAAGATAAGTTTGATCAGATGAGAAAATAAATGTGCCGTTATTCCATCGATTTAGACGAGTTATATTCATGCGCTGTAGGCCATGCAGTCTTTCCGAATACTCGACGAAAAGTCCCGAAAAAGTACGATTGACATTATTGTGTAGCGGTGCCGTAATTTAAGAAGTACACTACTAGTCCGTACTAGTATCCGTTGTATTATAATTAATAAAACTATCGCTTCTTTTTATAGCAGTGGAATTCGAAGTACTCTACCATCTTCTCGTCACAACGATAAACAAACGTCTCGGTAGTTGTTGATATGTAATGCTACTAAAAATAGCCAGTTATTTATAGATCTCCACGTGTAAACGTGGTTTTCCCCAAATGTACATGTACAGCGGGAGACTGTCCAGATTGTTAATTTCACACTACTGTCAATATCAAAAGTAATGAGAGAATGAGAACTATATAGTACGAGACGGAGACGTACAGGGGCGGAGCCGTTGTTTATATGAAAACGAGCACCTGTGCGCAGACCGTGTTTTTGTCAATACTGATCCTAAACACTACACGCTTGGTGTGTGATCTCTTGGTGGATCGCGACTTTATTACCTTTGATGTACTTGACCATGCAATTCCGACCTTGAGGACTTTCAAGTCCTTTCATTTTTTCTTTGCTTTATTCTTCTTTCTTTCTTAAGTTGTAAACTTATATGTCCATTGTTTTTGTTGATTACGTAATATTAAAATGCATATGTAAAGATCATGTTATAAATGAAAGACAGCATAGGAACAATATGCAAGTAAAATTGCATTTCTGAAAAAATATCGTAATATCGTGTATAGCATCAGATTCAGACAAATGCGAACTCTAGGTGAGACCAGGTGCCTTGGGAGGAGTAAGCGGTAAGCGTCCCCTGGTTGCATACAACACTTGTCGCAAAAGTCTTGCAACAACTTTTCAAGGAGGCAAATACATATATAAGGAGACAAGAACACGAAGTCACATTTTCCTATTCAAGGCACAAAATATTGTTTAGCTGAAAATCCTTTGTCGGAAATGCACGTGAATAAATGTCTGTACCTATATATGTATACATGTATTATGTCAAATCTAGTATAGTCAAAAAGTTAAGATGGTTATTTTGTATGGCCATGTCCCAAAATACCGATTAACATTCTTGAAAGAGGAATCTGAAATCGCACTATATCCCTATTTTGACAATAGAGCTTCTTCAGTGACAATTTTAAACTTTCCTCAATATATATCATTGTACGGGTAGTTTCGTGGCTAGAAGCCTCGCTCTCAGGACGAAATTGTCGTATTTAGAGCATGCCCTAGCATAGCGTATAAGTTGTTAAATGAAGACGCCATATGCGGGAGAGGAATGTAAGAAAAGTCAGAAAATGGAAGTTGGTATTAATGGAATTGAAATCACTTTTGTCATAGAGAGAGATTGCTAATGATTTGTTTGTTTGATTATTGTTTTACGTCACTCCACGATTATTTCACGTAAATGGTGACGGCATCTGCCTGATGCATTGCATACAAATTTAGACCTTTGCAACCGACCCACCCGAAGCAGTGAGGGATCTTTTACGAGCCAAGCACCTTATCCACTAGGCCACACCGGCTTAGATTGCTAATGAACCATTGCCACCAAAGGATAGCATTGTATCGAATACGTTGACCCAATCTGTTGGAAAACTTTCAACTAGTTCACTAGAGAAGCATATAATTGATGTAATCACAAACCATGGAGAATACAAGGTATAAATAATGAATGTATCATTGAGGTATAACTTAAGTGTACAATGTATATTTCAGGACTTCTTGACAAAAGATATAGAACACTTACTGAGGATGCATACCTGGTTACGACCATTGGTATTTTGACTTATTTGTTGTTAGTTCATAAACACACAGAGAGACAGAAAGGGAGATTGTTACAATTTACACCTCCAATTTGTAGACTGTAAGTCGTACAGGGTGCCCTGAAGTTCCCTAGAGAAGCAAATAACTAATGTAAGTGAAAACCAAGGAGAATGCGAGGTACAAATCATAAATTTATCATTGAGGTGTAAAAAGCTGTACATCGTATATTTCAGGAAATGATAAGGTACACCTCTTGACAAAGGATGGAGAATACCACCTGACAGTATCTATTGATGGTTATGGATTTGGCTATTTTGAGCAGTTTGTTGTTGATTCAGGAGCAGATTGTTACCGACTAACAATTAGCAAGATAACGACTACAAATACAGCATTTGATGGTATTGCTAAGATCGATTTAGAAATAGAATATGTATATAGCATAGCAGTAGGGTATAAAGTAGCATTTTACTTATTATTATGGAGGCCGTTCATTACTGGTTAATAAGCAGATACATACAAACTAAAAACTGTCAGCTTAGCAAACACTAATCACAGTACACAGATAAAACGTACTAGTTCCATGGAATTTGCTTAATATAAGATATAAACCAAACAATAACTATTGGAAGCCGTATTATAATTATCTGTTCAGACGCATACCAAAATATCCACAATTATGTGGCATTAAAATGCCTTTATGTGACAAACACACTTTTACATTTATATGTGAAAAAAGAATGAGTCAACTCTCTCCTGATTCTCGTTCTTTTTCCAATATTAATGGTAGTAAGTGAAATGTTGATGTAGTTTTGTCACAGGCAAGCTATTGTGTCGTTTCATATATTGTTATATATTCTTCATAAAACTTAGGTGAGTATTGGCCGTGGCCGTTTTTGTTTTGTGATATTGTGTCATCTACGAGTTTTTGCTGGCCTAGCAGGTCTTACGGTTAGTGATGTGTTAAAAAGGGGCTGGAAATGCATCGTCAGATAGTAAAAGTATGACTTACGAGTCTCAGGGACCAGGCGTTCTAGATTTGATTTCCATGACATTTACTCCTTTTATCTTGTAATTAATATGCTTATTTGCATGACTAATGGGTAACATACAAGGCAAAAATACCGACAATCTACGTCAGTTTTACAGATGGTACATGAAAGTCATGTGGGTTGTGATAAATTCTTTCTAGGTTATTTGGGATGTGATAGATTCTCTCTAGATTATGTGGAGTATGATAGATTTTCCCTAGGTTACGTAGGCTGTGATAGATTCTCTCTATGCCATGTGGGCTGTGATAGAATCTCTCTATGTTATGTGGGCGGTTGTAGATTTTTTTTAGGTTATGTCGGCTGTGATACATTATCTCTAGGTTATGTGGGTTGGGATAGATTCTGTCTAGGTTATGTGGGTTGTGACAGATTCCCTCTAGGTCATGTGGATTCTGGTAAACTCTCTAGATTATATGGACTGTGATATATTTTCTCTAGATTATCAGGGTTTTGATAAATTATCTCTAGGTTATGTGGGCTGTGATAAATTCTGTATAGGTTATGTGGGCTGTGATACATTCTCTTTAGGTCATGTGGGTTGGGATAGATCATCTATAGGTTATGTAGGCCTAGACAGATTCTTTCTTGGTCATATGGGCTGTGATAGAGTCTCTCTAGGTCATGTGGACTGATACATTGTCTCTAGGTCATGTGGGGTGTGATAGACTCTCTCTGGATTATGTGGACTGTCATATATTTTCTCTAGATGGTGTGGGTTGTGATTACTTTTCTCTAGGTCATGTGGGCTGTGATAGATTCTCTCTACCTCATGTGGGTTGTGATAGAATTTCTCTAGGTAATTTGTACTATGATAGATTATCTCTAGGTCGTGTGGACTGTGATAGATTCTCTCCAAGTCATGTAGGCTGTGATAGATTCTCTCTAGTTTGTGTAGGTTGTGAAAGATTCTCTCTAAGTTATGTGGGCTGTGATATATATTTTCTCTAGGTCATGTGGGCTGTGATAGATCTTTTCTAGTTTATGTGGATTGCGATAGATTATCTCTTTTATGTGGGCTGTGATAGATTCTCTCTAGGTCATGTGGGCTGTGATAGTCATGAATCCATCACCAACGGTTGTTGCTTCTGAAATAGTCATCACATTTAGTTCCCAATATTAAAAAAGCATTTTATTATCAATTGAAGAGCGTTTATTACGATGTGGATAGCCTATCAAAGAAAAAAGAGGAGTTACTGGCTCAGTTATGTAGCAGAAGTCACCATGGAGCTATACGATACATGAATATAAATAATATACTTGAACATATAACACATTACAAAAATATTTGATTGTAGTGCAATTACGATACCGACTTAGGACGGTCATTTACTTTGACAAAAGCCGAACAAATGGTGTGGCTAACCGGTATACGGGCCCACCTTCCCACTCACCGTAATGGCAGAACAATCAAAGGACGTACATTTAAAAATTTATAAATAATCCTCCATGTAAAGAACAAGGGTCAACAGATATCGCATATTAAGAGGTCATAAAAATATAAACACGTAAGGTACTCTAAAACACATAATGGTATAAAAATATATGTGACATCAACATGATAAACCGTACTCTGCCAGTCTGAAAGCGAGCTAAGACCCTATATATGTAGGAGTCCCGACTAACAGTCAGAGGGGAAGAAGTTCAGGACCATGTCTCCTCTTAAAGAGGTTTGGACAAGGCCCGTCATATAGTCCCCACCGCCCTGTTAGTCAGCGTGCAACGTTCAAGTAAAAGTCTGCATAAGGCTGTAGAGGGGCCAAATACAAGACCTATAGTCTTTTTGATGATCTCAATATCATATTGTCTATTTAGGAGACGTTTGACTATGAGACGTTATGATAAAATAACGTTATCGGAGCCTTTTACTTTCCTTAGTTTATATACGAGATCACCGTAAAAATTAGGATGGGAAATTCCATTGGATACATAATGTTGAAAAGAAATATTTCTAAATTTAGACAGAAGTTCTGAATAAGATCTGAAGAATTTGCCGAATGTTTTTCTAAGTTTGTGATATCTGTAACCTTGAGTTAAAAGTTTAGTAGTAATTTGTAAATTTCGTTTATGAAAGTCCAAAACATCGCTGCAGCCTCTGACAAATCGAACTAAGATATATAGATACCATATGATGGGAGTCGAGGGACATCGCCATCCAAGAAAGGGAAATTTACAATAGGAAATCCAAACCCCTCACGTTTATCATAAATATTAATATATATTAGGTGGTTAATAATTTTGATGTTTAAATCCATGAAAGGTGTAGATTTATCTCATGTATTAGCTTTATTCAATGTGAGCTCTGGTGGATATATTTCTGATATAAATTGATCGAATTCAGGGTTGTCGATAACCAAAATGTCATCAAGATATCTGCAAGTATTATCAAATTTGTCAATGAGTTCAAAACGTTTTGATTTTTAAATAGAAACCATAAAATCCCTCTCATAACAATAAAGAAATAAATCTGCTATCAGAAGCACGTAGTTTGTACTCATAGGAATCCCAACTATTCGTTGATATATCTTGCCATCAAATTGCACAAAAATATTATTCATGAGAAAATCTTGTGCTTTACATAATTCCTTGCAAGTCCAGTATTTATATTAAGTATATTGTTTGTTGGAAAAGAATCCGGAGTTATTGGAAGTACATATTTACGTTTTAGATTCTCTTTGAAAACACCATTGTATAAGAGACAGCAACTTGCTTTTAATCAAATCATGAGGCAGAGATTTATAAAGTGTAGAAAAATCAAATGTAGAAATTTGAGTCGCTTTGAAATTCAGCGAAAGAAGTTTGTCTATAACTTCAAGAGAATTTTTAATCGACCAAAAGTAATTGATGTTACTATTATGAAATGCGACATCACAATATTTGATAATATGATCTTTTATAGCAGTTAGAGCAGACGTAATATGCTTCGATAGTACCGTAGTAGAGCAGTGGCTAGAATTAGATATGAAACGTGATTTATATGGACTTTTATGTAGTTTTGGGGGTCAATATATGGTTGGTAGATCAGATTTATCAGTTTTAATTTTGAAGTCGGACATGGTCATGAGGTGATCGTGCAAGGTGTTGTCTTTTGAGGTAGGGCTTTCCGCATATGTATGAGTGGAGTTTAATTCGTTTTAAGTACTTCACTATAATATAGTTTTCAAACAACTATTATGTTATTATCTGCTTCATCAGCAGGAACAAAGACATATTTAGCATGTAAGTCAGCTATCTTCTTTTTAATAGAATTTGCCGTCAATGTATTAGGCTGTTGGAATAAATGCGGATTTTCCGTAACGTTCTTAATACGGATATCGACAATTCTTAAAATCTCGTATTTCCAATCATTGAGAGCATGAACCTTTACCTGTTCTTTTTTACACCAACGTTTACAATATGTAGTTAAAGCATCTTCTATAACATCACGGCATTTATTGAAATCTATCCTGGACGGACGGTAATCTATGTTTAGGTCCTTTTCCAAAAAGGGTGCGCAATTTCTTGTCCGAAATACAGTTTAGGTCTCTAGTAATAACATGACCTGCCGGTTTATAAACATATTTAGAATTTTCACAAGAACACGACGAAGGAATAGAGTCTGATACATTAGGGTTAGATTTAACTTTATTATAATTTAAAATTAGATTTCTTATAGGCTTTTTGTACTGGTAACAAATAAGTGGAGGTTCTAAATTCTCAAAATATTGGGGGATTTTAGATGTGACTCTATGATCAGGGAAAATATTAGAAATGTTAAGTAGATCGAAGCCTTTATTAATAAATTTAATGTTGAGAAATTGCTGCTTGGGTGGAAGATACGGAATACGAAGATATAGTTTATTATATGAAAATAAAATAATCAAATTGAATTAGAATTGCGTAAACTTCGAAGATCAGCTTCGTTCAGGATAGGTTTCAATTTATTTACCGGAATAGAGGATAGTGCATGCAAACGTTCATGACGGCCATTATTTTTTGCGATAAATAGAAGATCGTGTAATGACCTGTTTAAACGATTACGTTTTCTGATGTTACGATTACGGCGACGACCATGTGACCTACGTTTTCTAATAGTTTTATGTCTTAACGTAAAAATATTGATCTTATTCTGACGAGAAGAAATATTACCTTGTCGATATATTTGGTCGTTCAGACCGAGAAGGTATTGGGTTTGTAGTTGTTTAATCCAGTAGAACTCGGTTTCCAAAAGTGGTTTTTTAATATCTGCTTTCGTATCTCCTGGTAATTTAGAGATATTTTCTACTGGAGTTATTTTCACATTGTTAATATTATGTTGGTATTTATTAAAGTGGTTATAAAGAAAATTCTGGTATTTACGTAGTGAATTATTACGAATTTTATAGGAATGATTCCGAAAACGTTGTTTCAAAGTTTGAGAAGTTTCCCCGACATCTTGAGCACCACATCCTCTAGCTTCTCAAGTGATAACATTGGCAGTATTTCAATCTATGTCTTTGTCTAATTTGGTGTTAAATGTATTTCCATTAACCAAAGATTCAATATTGGACTTGCCGCTTAAATGATGGCAAGTAAGACATTTCTTGGCGTTGCACTTATTAATCTAAGAATACCCTCTGCGTATAGAATTGACAGCTCTGTAAGAATTGATAGGTGTGAATGTTTTTGAAAATGAAATAGAACGTTTAATAGGGAAACTACTTTTAAGTGGAGAAATATGAACTTCAGTGGTGCCGAATAATTTTCTACAAGAAATACCAGGTATATGAAGAGTGGACACAGAGGGCAATCTAAGTGGTGTGATTATAACTTTAGGAGATTTGTATTGTAATTTTATTATATTTGAAACCATTTTAATGAAAAGGGCGGGGGGGGGGGGTGTTAAGGATGTACCAACCCCAGGGGAAAGCTCCCACACAACCAAGTCAGTAACTATTGGGTGAATAATAACACTTAAAACACCCAGACATGGGGAACCTTTTTACAGGCTCCACACATATGCTGTGATTTCTATTTCTAATAAACATAGAACATATATCCTTTTTAATTTTGTGCACCAGATGCGCATTTCGACAACTTATGTCTCTTTAGTGATGATCTAGGCCCAATGATTGGAATTCTCATATTATATAAATATCTGAAGAGCAGTATTAAAACCAAATGACTGAAAAAGTGAGCCAAAGAATCAATCCAAGGACTGAGCTATGCATGAGGGAGATACTCCTTAGTTTTAGAGTGATTTACATAATTTCATGACGGAAAATTTTAGGTATGTATTTCATATCAGTACATCAGCATTGACACCGGCCTAGTGGTTATAATAATATATAGAACATATATCATTTTTAATTTTGTGCACCAGATACGCATTTCGACAACTTATGTCTCTTCAGTGATGCTCGTGGCCGAATGGTTGGAATTCTCATATTGTATAAATATCTAAAACCAAGCTCAAAGCTATCCTGAATGAAACTGGTACGGGTTACGGATTGGTAATGACTTAAGATAATTCTGTTCTATTATATCAATTTTTTTGTATAGACAATATATGTGTAAACAAAACCGCGAGATTTATCAACACACAACTAAGATTCAAGTGGACACTTTTTGTGTACATTTATAGTATAATTGTTTTTGTATCGTTATCAGAGAAATTTCATGCATCCTTTAAAATATCTTAGCGTTTTGACCCCTTAGGCTATATTGACATTGATGTTTAATGAGATCTTGAGGCATTTTATAGCATCAAGGTACCGCTTACTGTGATTAACGTTTTGCTGTGCGAGTCAGAGGTTGTTCCTTTCTTTATAAAAAGAAAGTTCAGATGCTTAAATTGTCATAATAAAGTTAAAGCAATTAAACTTTAGTGTAACACATGTGCGTTTGATCTTTGCACACTATTCTACAGAACTATTGGCGTTTTGTGGTATGGAATTTTATGCCACAGGATTTGGTGTTCCTGCTCCAGCAAGCTCTACCTTCTTCAATGGATGGTGGAAACCTAATGGCAACGTGACAGCATGCTTCAATTCTTTAAGTAAAGATGGAGGGAAGACACATAGTTATAGTGCCATGAGGATTAATAAAAAGTGATATTATGAATACCAGATGAAACGATCTATCTGTTCGCAACTGGACATCCCAACGAGATATCATTTTCATGAACTATCATTCATAATAATGTGTTTGATTGATACATGTACACATCAAGTAATAATAAAATATAGAACAACAACAACAATAATAATAATAATAATAATAACAATAATAATAATAATAATAATAATAATAACAACAACAACAACAACAAAAGAAATATCGTTTTCTCGTCCAAAGCCCGTTTTCAATGATTCTCTGCAGTCATAGTTCTTTTGGAAATATCAAGACTGTAGTGTTAGAAGGAAATATCAATGCTGTGGTTTTACAGGGAAATATCAAGACTGTAGTGTTAGCTGGAAATATCAAGGCTGTAGTGTTAGAGGGTAATATCAAGACTGTAGTTTTAGAGGTAAATATCAAGGCTGTAGTGTTAAAGGTAAATATAAAGGCTGTAGTTTTAGAGGGAAATATCAAGACTAGTGTTAGAGGGAAATATCAAGACTGTAGTATTAGAGGTAAATATCAAGGCTGTAGTGTTAGAGGGTAATATCAAGACTGTAGTATTAGAGGTAAATATCAAGGCTGTAGTGTTAAAGGTAAATATAAAGGCTGTAGTTTTAGAGGGAAATATCAAGACTGTAGTGTTAGAGGGAAATATCAAGACTAGTGTTAGAGGGAAATATCAAGACTAGTGTTAGCGGGAAATAACAAGGCTGTAGTGTTAGAGGGAAATATCAAAGCTGTAGTGTTAGAGGGAAATATCAAGGCTGTAGTGTTAGGGGAAATACCAAGGCTGTAGTGCTACAGGGAAATATCAAGGCTGTAGTGTTAGAGGGAAATATCAAGGCTGTAGTGTTAGCGGGAAATATCAAGGCTGTAGTGTTATAGGTAAATATCATGGCTGTAGTGTTAGAGGGAAATATCAAGCTGTAGTGCTAGAGGTAAATATCAAGGCTGTAGTGTTAGCGGGAAATATCAAGGCTGTAGTATCAGAGGGAAATATCAAGGCTGTAGCGTGAGAGGGAAATATCAAGGCTGTAGTGTTAGCGGGAAATATCAAGGCTGTAGTGTTAGAGGGAAATCTCAAGGCCATAGTTTTAGAGGAAAATATCAAGGCTGTAGTGATAGAGGGAAATATTAAGGCTGTAGCGTGAGAGGGAAATATCAAGGCTGTAGTGTTAGCGGGAAATATCACGGCTGTAGTGTTAGAGGGAAATATCAAGGCTTTGGTGTTAGAGGGATATAAACTATATTCGTTTTTCTCTTTTATCTGCACATTTTGAGACAGAATCTAATACTATATTATTATAATATTGTAGTCATAAGGATAGTTGTAGTCACATAGCAATTTGCATATAAAGTAGGAACGTCTCCTAGAAATCCTGGTGAATTTGTGGTGTTACTTGATGAGATTTATAACCCCATTTACTTATAGTTTCCTCCTTTGTAATTTTGTCCTAATGGTTTAAATAACAGATATTGCATGTAGATTATACCAGTAATTTTTACATTTATATTTTACTTATTGGATATCTTAAAGTTGACAAACACATGACAAAATACTTAAGATAAGATCCAGTATCACTCGATCGCCCACTCCTCCCGGGAACCTGGTCTGATTTCTGAATTTGAGTGGTCCATGAATATCTACTGTGGAAAATTGTGCTAGTGCCATGGTCACCTAACACCAGTTACTTTCAAATTTTACATTATGTTACATTAGCATAAGGGAGTGTTAGTGGCGAAAATGCTGTTGTTTAGTGTGTTTTGCTGACATATTGAAAGAAAAGCTTTTTTGTATATTGATGACATGCATTGAATACAGTTGTAACAGGTGGCCATTAAACCGCAGACACAAAAGCTAAAACCTCCAACAACTGCTTGACGCGATGATTTCCAATGCATAAAATGCCCCTGGTGATCACTCGGGTCAAGAGATATAAATTTCTACCCTGGTTCTATCTCTGGATTTGAAGTTATGGCCCGAGCAGAAATAACAGCTTTGCCGTAAAATGAAGACCAAAAGAATAACAAGTTAACGATTTATTCTATGAAATATGTCAATGGCAAGTTCAAGAATTGTATAACAAATGTAAATTTTAAAGTAAATTTGGCACTAGATCTACATGATAAATAACGATATCCCAATGTATAATGTTTAACAAATATACTACAAATTTAAATACCAGAACATTTTCTTACCAAAATAATTTCAAAGAAATGAGAAATAAGCCAAACACATAATACAGGACAAAGACACTAAGAAATGAGCGGGCTTACCAACTCGTTTTTCTTAGGGCATCGAAGCATTGTATTTCAACATGGTTTCAGTATATATATCACATCACACAGGTAAACATGCTAATTTGACAATACTCAATTTTAGAACTTATGTTAAACAACTTCAGTACAAAATAATGTGATGTAAATGTAATACATGAATGTTAAGTTGTCAAATTATATACCATAAAGGGACAACTGCACTTTAGCGGGCGCAGCCCGTAGTAAAAAAGCACGTGCTATAATGCGCCAAAGGCGCTCTATATAGGGGACACGCGCTAGCGTGTCAAAAATTGTCAAAAAGGCTTCAGAAGTGAAAAATAGCATCAAAAATGAATAGAGCGTGAAATTTCATGTTAATACCTTCGGTATGTAATACCGAAGGTATTAATTAAAACAGAGTACTCAAGAAAAACAAACCCAGTTATAACTGTTTATGAATGGCATTCCGTTGTGCATGACGTAACCAGGCAGGAAACAGCGCGTGCGGAATAACGAAATCTGATTAGATAAGAGGTAAGTTCAAAGTTAAAGTGCGCTTGTTTGTAAACACGATCAGCTGATGATGTCTATGATTTATGACGAAGTCTATGAGATTTGTAAAAACAAGGATCATCTACGTGAGTGGTTATTGCGAGAATATTTGATTGGAGATTTAGGTGGGTTATGCAATAAGTGTTTTAAAGGAAAAATAACTTTAAGGAAAGACAGTTCTTTTAGTAAAGACGGAGTTTGTTGGCGGTGTAGTGACAAAACCTGTGGAAAAAATTTTTCGATTAGACAGGATTCGTGGTTTTCTAAATCTCATCTTACACTTGATAAGATCGTGAAATTAACATACTATTGGGTGTACAGATATCCAGCAGAACTTGTTGCTCACGAATTGAGAATCGGTAGTGATCATACCACGGTAGACTGGTATAATTTCGCAAGAGAAGTGTGTGTAGAAATATTAGAGAAAGGCAGTCAAAAAATAGGAGGTCCAGGGAAAACAGTGGAGATAGATGAGTCAAAATTCGGAAAGAGAAAATACCACCGAGGAAAGAGGGTAGAGGGTGTGTGGGTATTCCGAGGAATTGAACGTGAAAGTAAGAAATCTTTTTTTAGAATAGTTGAAGATAGAAGTGCCGTAACATTAATTCCTATAATCAAAGAATTTGTATTGCCTGGTACCACAATTATCAGTGATTGTTGGAAGGCCTATTCTTCATTATCCAGTGAGGGTTATTACCACCAGACTGTTAACCACAGCAAAGAATTCGTGAATCCAGAAACGGGTGCCTGTACCAACACCATAGAAAGCACTTGGCACGCGGTAAAAAAAGCCTTCCCAGATACGGGACCGTTAAGGATTTATACGAGTCCTATTTTGCTGAATATTGTATAAGAAAACAATACCTAAACACTTCCAACGACAAATTCAAAGCGTTTCTGGAGCTAATAAAAAAAGTTTATCCCGTCAAACAACGTGAAGTCTTGTGTGTGGTGCATCAAAATCCAATAAACCCGCAACTGCTACCGGATCAAATGCATAATAACAGTCTTGATGATTTTCAAATATAAGGTAAGACATATTTGTTGAATTAAATGTTTATTAAAGTGACTTAATCACCCAAACCGCCTGATTGAAATGTTGACGAATTCGAAGCGTAAAACAAAATGGCATCTTTATCTAGAATGAAAGTTCCATTGCCTTCTGGAATACCTAGCACTGGAGCAGAAATAAGAAGTTCCTTCAACTTTTGAAAAGATTCTGCACACTCTTCCGTCCACACAAACTTAGAAAACTTCTTAGTAAGCCTTGTAAGAGGAGATGCAATTTCACTGTAACTTCGAATGAAGCACTGGTAATATCCAGCTAAGCCTAGAAAACCCCTCAATTCTGACAATGATGTAGGTGTGAGCCAATTTTAACTGCTTCAACTTTGCTTGGATCAGTGGTAATACCATCAACTGTGACCCGATGACCCAAAAACAAAACTTCACTTTGAAATAAGACACACTTCTTGGGTTTCAGCTTTAAATTAGCTGACCTAAATCTCTTAAAACGTCCTCTAGATTTGCCAGACCATCTTCAAAAGTTTTCCCCATAACAATAACGTCATCAAGATAACACAGACACTTTTCCCACAACAAACCCCTTAGAACTAAATCCATCAACTTCTCGAGGCAAGCAGGAGCATTACTTAACCCAAAGGGCATAACCCGAAACTGGAACAAGCCTTTGTGTGTAGAAAAAGCAGTCTTGGGTCTATCGGCTTCTGCAACCTCACACTGCCAATATCCTGAAGCAAGATCCAATGTAGAAAACCAACGGGACCCTCCCAAAGATTCTAAACACTCATCAATTCTTGTGAGTGGGTATGCATCTTTTCTAGTAATAGAGTTAAGTTTTCTAAAATCTATACAAAATCGAATTGAACCATTTTTCTTTTTCACCAACAAGATAGGGCTAGACCAGGGACTTTCACTTGGTTCAATGACACCTTGTTTCAACATTTTATCTAATTCCTGTTCAATAATTGGTTTTTGAGATAACGGTTGTCTTCTCATCGGCAATTTAAAAGGAGTACAATCTCCTGTATCTATTGTATGCTGCACTAAATTTGTTTTGCCTACTCTACCATCAGGTCCAACAAAAATGTCTTGATATTGTAACAAAAAGGAAATAATGTGTTGTTTTTGAGTATCTGTTAACAAATGTGATGTATTTTCAACTAATGGTCTAAGGTGCTCTGGTAAGTCTGCAATTGTATTTGTATTTGAATCTGTCTGTACTGTATGTATAATGGTTCCTTGAGATGGAGCACATGGTATTTCTGAAAAATTTTGTAATGTGGCTAACGGTGTACTTTGTTTAAGTTTAACCGGTTTATCATTCACATTTATCACAGACATGCCTATCTTACATGTATTTGTATTCACTAATGATCTAGCACACAATAAACCCTTAGATCCTAATGTATTGACAGGCTCAACCAATGCTTCAGACCAACTAGGCACACCGCCTTCAATATATCCCTCTACTAAAATCTCTGATGAAGGAGGAATCGTAACATGACGAGCGACCTTTATTCTAGCACAAACAGTGGATGATTCTTTCTCCAATCTAATATTTTCACCTGAAATTTCTAAACATCGTTTTGCAACGTGAATGCCCACTTCATTTTGTTCTAAAAATCTACTCCCAAAATCCCTTGCACATCTGGTAACTCAGCAACAACAAAGAGATTTTGAAACATCTGAGTAACAGCACCAAACACCTTGATGGGACTTCCACTAGCAGTTGATAAATTTGTAGAAATTTCAGAAAATTGATCTTTGGGAACATTTAAAATGTCACATATTTGCTTAGAAATCAGACTCACAGCTGAACCTGTATCTACAAGTAAACGAAAATTTGAATTATGGATAGTGATAGGTACAAAAAGACAAGTTTGTTTTAAAGATCTGATAACTACAATAGGCCTCTCAAAGTTTTCACCAGCTACATTTTCGGCCTCAAATGCAGCTGTACCTAGTTTAACGGTTGCTCGGAGTCCTTTTGGAATGTAACCTTTTTATCAGAACATCTATTTCTTGTATCTCACTTTGGTGACCTTAAAGGACATTTGGGGGAAATATGACCTTCATTACAATTGTAACAAACAGGTTTTCTAGGCTTCATTTCTGTTGCCAACTCTCGAAAACAGTCTTTCGTTGTTTGGGCAAGCTCTTCAATTTCAGACACTTTCCGTTTTGGAGATGGAGATCTACTATTGGTTTGTTTAACAGCTTGAACTAAAGTTTTAACAGGGCTCTCCTCAAACTGTTTCCTATTTAAACTTTTAATCACAGCTTCATATTCTATGACCAAACCTACAGCAGCTTCTGATGTTTTAGGATGGCTAAGGCTAATATGTTTCTTCATATCTTTATCATTTAATCCATTGACAAAGGCATTTATCATGTGTACATCACCAGAAGATTCGCCAGGAAAAGCAAGGTACCACACACGTCTTATTCCAAAACCAAAATCTTCCACAGACTCATTTTGCCTTCTTACTCTGGAATAGAATACCATTGCATAGGCAGCTTTTCTCTCTGCTGGACAGAACCTGTTTGTAAGTGTACTCTTAAGACTTGAAAAATCAAACAACTTTTCATGATCTATGTGACTTAACATCTTCCTAGCTTCACCACTTAAAGACATGACTGACTGTTGTGCCTTTTCAATTTCAGTCCATTCATTCCATGAAGCTATTAACTCAAATTGTACCATAAAATCTCTAAAATCGATAGACACTCCATCAAATTTGTCTGGAACTTTCTGTTTTCGACTGTTGTGATGTATATTTTGTGAAGAGTCGGTATGTAAAGGTTTCCATTGTTCTGAAAAATTTGATGTTTCTGATTTGTGTTCTGATTGTAAATTATGTGCATGTCGAATGTGTGGTGTCATGGAAACTGATCTATCTCTAGGTATATTATTCCGAGAGTTCCGAATACGACTTCGACCTCTCCCATTAGAATAATAAAAGACTTTGGATTTAGAAGTACTGGTCCCACAAAACTGTTCATTTTCAAAACTATCATCATCATCCCCTGACAATAAGGCCTCAAAACTACTGTCATATTCTGAATCTTCTAAAAATCTGACATTTTGTTTATCCTCTAATTGTTCATATCGGATATCGCTATTATCACCCCAAGGAAATTTATAACTTTGCCCAGCCATTGTTTATCTTCAAATCCAGGTCACGGCACCAAAATTTATTCTGTAACAGGCGGCCATTAAACCGCAGACACAAAAGCTAAAACCTCCAACAACTGCTTGACGCGATGATTTCCAATGCATAAAATGCCACTGGTGATCACTCGGGTCAAGAGATATAAATTTCTACCCTGGTTCTATCTCTGGATTTGAAGTTATGGCCCGAGCAGAAATAACAGCTTTGCCGTAAAATGAAGACCAAAAGAATAACAAGTTAACGATTTATTCTATTAAATATGTCAATGGCAAGTTCAAGAATTGTATAACAAATGTAAATTTTGAAGTAAATTTGGCACTAGATCTACATGATAAATAACGATATCCCAATGTATAATGTTTAACAAATATACTACAAATTTAAATACCAGAACATTTTCTTACCAAAATAATTTCAAAGAAATGAGATATAAGCCAAACACATAATACAGGACAAAGACACTAAGAAATGAGCGGGCTTACCAACTCGTTTTTCTTAGGGCATCGAAGCATTGTATTTCAACATGGTTTCAGTATATATATCACATCTCACAGGTAAAACATGCTAATTTGACAATACTCAATTTTAGAACTTATGTTAAACAACTTCAGTACAAAATAATGTGATGTAAATGTAATACATGAATGTTATTTTGTCATATTATATACCATAAATTTTGTAATATGTAAAAATAAAGTATTAAACAACTTACATGTTTTTGTCTTGACACTTGAATAATTTATAAATAAACAAGAAAGATAACTCTTTCAATATTGGAAACATGAATAATACTGGGTAATGTAAAGTGAAAGTAGATCTTCTGCAACATTATTAATGCCATAATGGTAAGAAAGTTTTTATCACAAATAAAGAGATTCAAAATGATTTCAAGTAGATTAAATGTTACAACAGTCAAAAAGTACATAAAGAAGAAGTTTGTCTGGAATTTATAAATGCCAACCGTTTTACAGTATTCGTCTTTCTTCCAATTTCTTGGATATACTTTAAAGAGTATTCATGCATGAAAACATATATTTCTCTAGAGTTTAGCAGATGTGAGTTGTACCAAACATTTTGATATAAAATATTGTATTATCGATGTTGTAATTAATGAATAGAGATGTGTTCATTCAGAATTTATTTAGATCTGTTGTTGTGTCAAGTTCATTAATATAAAATTCATTTTAATTTTTTAATCTAAAATCCATCCCTGTGTTTTACAGATAAATTAGAGTTGCAGTTGTTTTAATTCAATAAGCTATTCAATTGGTATCATATTTTGAAAAATAAAAACTGTTGAAAAATTATAATAATTGATGGTTAAAATGTCTATTCTTTGAAGAAACAGTATAAGTTAAGAAGAATTCATCAAAAACAGTGCCCGATCTTTACTGAAGTGCTCGAATGAACAACTGTCCATAATTCAATAGAAAAACCAAAGGCCACGAGTTGAAAATGGTACCCAAATTAAAGTTTGAAGAAATTATATGTATAAGAGAAAATCGGAAAAAAGCAAGGTTCTGCATATACTAGATTGTTCGAAGTAACACCTGTGTCAACTGTCGATAATTATGGAGATCAAAGGTCAAGGTCGATGCCATAAGTCAATATTCAATACAGAGAATAATGAAAGGTCAATATCAAGGTCTTAGTTTCCAATGACACCAGAAGATTTATCTGTATGCAAAAAAAAAAACCATATGAAACATCGAAGGACAATTACTAACAGTGGATAAATTATTAGATGGACGTCTGACGAAGTGTTCCCTTCATGTAGCATCGGTCTCACGGAATAAAAATACGCACTGTGTTTAAAATACTCTAATTCTAAGTAGTATATACTGCTAAACCGTAGTGGGTTTTTTTTTTGGTGTCGTCAGTGTTCATATTTATAATATATGAATATTTAATAAGTTATGTAATGTGATACTTTGTTACTAATACAAACGAGGCAAAACAATAACATTAGCTCATGTCAATTAGATGCTTTATGTAGAGTAATTGATTAACTGAATTATTTTTAGATGTGTTTGCACAGATATTTCTCAAAACAAATGGACGAATCTTTGTTGATACAAACATATTTTCCTCTAAATCATCACTCCACGATTATTTCACGTATATGGTAACGGTATCTGCCTGATGCATTGTTTAGAAATTTAAACGATTGACCCACCCCGAAGGGGTTTTTCATATGCAACAACTACCGTGATACGGGACCTCGGTTTTTACTTTCTAATCAGAAAGGCAGGATACTAGTGCATTAGTGTGATGGTCGATCTAGGGACCGGAAGAGTAAGTATCGCATTCACTGAGACACTGAAGTAAAATTAATCGGTGTAAGGTACTGATTCGTTAACAGAGGAATACATGTTAAGGATCTGACATTATAGTTAACTAGTCCCTGTCCACACCTTCACTGACTTTACATGTCGACCCTTCATTTTATTATGTAGATCATCAATCTTATCAACCAGAAGAATACGAGTTCCCATCTCGATCTTGATTGAGCTTTTTTATTTACATTTAATGCATACTAAAGAAGAAGAAGAAGAAGAAATAAAAGTAGCAGAGTTTGTGAGTTTGAATTTTCTTTTAGATCAAAAAATTTCAAAGAAAACGAAGTCTTGGTGAGCGGTGGCTGGAATAATTGTGCAGTAGTTTGGTTCGTTAGCATATACTTTGCATTAACAGACATAAACTCGATGTGAACCAGTTCTCAAATGCCGAATACATGTATGTAAAGCAGACAAGTAGGCATGACAATGAACTGTAAGACTACGAAGACCACTGCAATCGTAAAGAATTAGTGTCGCAAATTGATATGCATTATCGAATGACAATCTTGTGTTTAGCAGTATTCAGTGCATGAAGAGTTTTCATTGTAGCATGATATGAAATTGAATGGTTGACAACTAAATGCGAACATATTTGTTAAGCATTATTTTGGTTTTTAAGAATGTACAGTAATTCAACAGCAGTAACAAAATGAATGTTTAATAATATCTCCATACTCCTATTGATCTCATATTAACCACATCGAAAATAGGACACCATTTGCAGATCGTGGCCTCAAAATCCTCCTCTTCCTCCTTCTCATCATCACTATTATTATAATTATAATCATAATAATAATTATTATTATTTAGGCGATTACTGTTTGATAGTTGGATCCCCAAGCGGTTGTTCCATACCTACAAATATATGGCTAAACCGGGAAATAATGATATTGATGACGTATGACCGTTCAATATATGGGATAATGTGGGATAACTCGTTTTTTTTTTCTTGGGGGGGGGGGGGTGTTTCAATCTCTTGGTTAGATAATACATATAGAAACCCTTTGGAGTTATCTTAAAGTTTCCTATATCCATTATGCTGTAGGAAACTAGAGATTTAAAAGAAAATGACAAGAGCTGCAAGTGGTAAATATAATTACAATTGAATACAAGGTTTGAATTATAACTGCAATGTTATATTTCATCTTCACATTTAGCCAGATATTGAATTAAGAATAAGATATCAAAGATCTCAAAAACCACAATAGGAAAATTGATCATATTTTCGTCAGTGATGAAATGCTAAATAAAAATAATTTTCAGAGAATTGTAGAAAAAAATCACTCCTTTGTTCATTTGTGCGTGTGTGTGTGTGTGGAGGGGGGGGGAGAGATCTCTAAAACACTATTCTCAATGTTTTGAATATCGTAATCAGATGTTATGGGAATTAATTTCGATATATTAATGTTGGGTAGATACATTTAGGTTAAAGTATGCTGATTATATAACTTGTTGATAATTTTTAAATATTATTAATGTTTTTGAGACAAAATGAATGTTTACTAATATCCCCATACTCTTCTTGATCTCATATTACCCACATCGAAAATAGGACACCATTTGCAGATCGTGGCTTCAAAATCATCCCCTTCCTCCTTCTCATCATCACTATTATTATAATTATAATCATAATTATTATTATTCCTGTTTGATAGTTGGATCCTCAAGCGTTTGTTCCAGTCCTACAAATATATGGCTAAACCGGGAAATTGATATTGATATTGATGTCGTATGATCGTTCAATATATGGGATAATGTGGGATAACTCGGTTTGGTCTTTTTTTTTTTTTTTTTTTTTTTGGTTTTTTGGTTTTTTTTCAATCTCTTGGTTAGATAATACATATAGAAACCCTTTGGAGTTCTCTTAAAGTTTCCGATATCCATTATGCTGTAGGGGACTAGACATTAAGAAAATGACAAGAGCTACAAGTGGTAAATATAAATATAATTGAATACTAGGTCTGAATTATAACTACTATGTTATATTTCATCTTCACATTTAGCCAGATATTGAATCAAGAATAAGATATGAGGTCGGTAAATATATGCATTATAGAGATTTATAGTCAACGTATACGTGCAGCAATTTATTAAAATGCGACTTGTATTTAGTTCCTCTACGGTACTCTCCATGTACAAAATCTAACCACTGCGGATTCGAGGTCGTATCAGAATGAGCTTTCAGTACAGTCAATCAGAATTTGAGTTTGAGATTTTTCTGTTACTTTACTTAGAAGCTATACCAAAAGATAATAAAAGTGATAAGCGCAGGTTATAAACATCGATATGCACAAAACTGAAGTAAATCTCAAACGTATCATCAATTAACGAGGCCGTTCTGGGTAATCCTATCTCAAAAACTACAATAGGAAAATTGATCATATTTTCGTCAGTGATGAAATGCTAAATAAAAATAATTTTCAGAGAATTGTAGAAAAAAATCAGTGCTTGGTTCAATTATTTTGGAGGGGGGATCTAAAAAAACACTATTTTCAACGTTTTGAAATGTCGTAATCAGATGTTATGGGAATTAATTTCGATATATTAATGTTGGGTAGATACATTTAGGTTAAAGTATGCTGATTATATAACTTGTTGATAATTTTTTAATATTATTATGTTTTAAGACAAAATTAATGTGTAATAATATCCCATACTCTTCTGGATCTCATATTACCCACATCGAAAATAGGACACCATTTGCAGATCGTGGCCTCAAAATTCTCCTCTTCCTCCTTCTCATCATCACTATTATTATAATTATAATCATAATAATAATTATTATTATTTAGGCGATTACTGTTTGATAGTTGGATCCCCAAGCGGTTGTTCCATACCTACAAATATATGGCTAAACCGGGAAATAATGATATTGATGACGTATGACCGTTCAATATATGGGATAATGTGGGATAACTCGTTTTTTTTTTGGGGGGGGGGGTTTCAATCTCTTGGTTAGATAATACATATAGAAACCCTTTGGAGTTATCTTAAAGTTTCCTATATCCATTATGCTGTAGGAAACTAGAGATTTAAAAGAAAATGACAAGAGCTGCAAGTGGTAAATATAATTACAATTGAATACAAGGTTTGAATTATAACTGCAATGTTATATTTCATCTTCACATTTAGCCAGATATTGAATCAAGAATAAGATATCAAAGATCTCAAAAACTACAATAGGAAAATTGATCATATTTTCGTCAGTGATGAAATGCTAAACAAAAATAATTTTCAGAGAATTGTAGAAAAAAATCACTTCTTTGTTCATTTGTGTGTGTGTGTGTGGAGGGGGGGGGGGAGATCTCAAAAACACTATTCTCAATGTTTTGAAATGTCGTAATCAGATGTTATGGGAATTAATTTCGATATATTAATGTTGGGTAGATACATTTAGGTTAAAGTATGCTGATTATATAACTTGTTGATAATTTTTAAATATTATTAATGTTTTTAAGACAAAATGAATGTTTACTAATATCCCCATACTCTTCTTGATCTCATATTACCCACATCGAAAATAGGACACCATTTGCAGATCGTGGCTTCAAAATCCTCCTCTTCCTCCTTCTCATCATCACTATTATTATAATTATAATCATAATAATAATTATTATTATTCCTGTTTGATAGTTGGATCCTCAAGCGTTTGTTCCAGTCCTACAAATATATGGCTAAACCGGGAAATTGATATTGATATTGATGTCGTATGATCGTTCAATATATGGGATAATGTGGGATAACTCGGTTTGGTTTTTTTTTTTTTTTTTTGTTTTTTTGGTTTTTTCTCAATCTCTTGGTTAGATAATACATATAGAAACCCTTTGGAGTTCTCTTAAAGTTTCCGATATCCATTATGCTGTAGGGGACTAGACATTAAGAAAATGACAAGAGCTACAAGTGGTAAATATAAATATAATTGAATACTAGGTCTGAATTATACCTACAATGTTATATTTCATCTTCACATTTAGCCAGATATTGAATCAAGAATAAGATATGAGGTCGGTAAATATATGCATTATAGAGATTTATAGTCAACGTATACGTGCAGCAATTTATTAAAATGCGACTTGTATTTAGTTCCTCTACGGTACTCTCCATGTACAAAATCTAACCACTGCGGATTCGAGGTCGTATCAGAATGAGCTTTCAGTACAGTCAATCAGAATTTGAGTTTGAGATTTTTCTGTTACTTTACTTAGAAGCTATACCGAAAGATAATAAAAGTGATAAGCGCAGGTTATAAACATCGATATGCACAAAACTGAAGTAAATCTCAAACGTATCATCAATTAACGAGGCCGTTCTGGGTAATCCTATCTCAAAAACTACAATAGGAAAATTGATCATATTTTCGTCAGTGATGAAATGCTAAATAAAAATAATTTTCAGAGAATTGTAGAAAAAAATCAGTGCTTGGTTCAATTATTTTGGAGGGGGGATCTAAAAAACACTATTTTCAACGTTTTGAAATGTCGTAATCAGATGTTATGGGAATTAATTTCGATATATTAATGTTGGGTAGATACATTTAGGTTAAAGTATGCTGATTATATAACTTGTTGATAATTTTTTAATATTATTATGTTTTAAGACAAAATTAATGTGTAATAATATCCCATACTCTTCTGGATCTCATATTACCCACATCGAAAATAGGACACCATTTGCAGATCGTGGCTTCAAAATTCTCCTCCTCCTCCTTCTCATCATCACTATTATTATAATTATAATCATAATAAAAATTATTATTATTTAGGCGATTCCTGTTTGATAGTTGAATCCCCAAGCATTTGTTCCGGTCCCACACATATATGGCTGAACCGGGAAATAATGATATTGATGGCGTATGATCGTTTAATATATGGGATAATGTGGGATTACTCGGTTTGTTTTGTTTTGTTTTTTTGGTTTTTTTTTTCAATCTAATGGCTAGATAATACATATAGAAACCCTTTGAAGTTCTCTTGAAGTTTCCGATACTGTAGGGGACTAGACATATAAAAAAAATGACAAGAGCTGCAAGTGGTAAATATAATTATAATTGAATACAAGGTCTGAATTATGACTGCAATGTTATATTTCATCTTCACATTTAGCCAGATATTGAATCAAGAATAAGATATGAGGTCGGTAAATATATGCATTATAGAGATTTATACTCTATGTATAATCTAATTGACAAGATAAAAGAACGTTAACTATTCACGTGGGGAAAATTATAATGTAACATCGGCATTTTTGCTTGCATTAAGAAATATAAAATTTAGTATTCATCAGCCTGACCAAACACCATGGTGCTTCACATTGAATGAAAAGTAGCATAGGGGATACTTGCTTCATACAGATTTAATAAATTATGTTATTTAAGTGATTTACATACCTTGGATCGAAAAGGAGAGATTTTATACATTCAGCCACATAAAACACATTTTGACGGAATCATCGTTAAATTAGAGTAATCTTTCTTTGATTATAATACTTACCTTGTCTATGGTATAGCAAGTTTGCGAGGGAGTTGTCTATGGTATACTTTAAATTCCTGTACTGTTCCAGCAAAATCGATAATGTAAAAGTGTCCCACCTATATTTGTAGTTCAAATTATATTCAATATTTCAAATGTTATCTAGGCATTTTTTTTTTCATAATATTTTTATGTGATTATATATAAATGACATATATTGATTAAATCCGGCGTGGCCTAGTGGTATTGTGCTGGACTCCTGATCGGGAGGCCGGGGTTCGAGTCCCGCTCTGGTCATGCCGGTGTTCTGTCTTTCGGATGAGACAGTAAAAACCGAGATCCCGTGTCTTGTTATGCATGGCACGTGAAAGATCCCTCACTGCTTCGGAAGGGTCCGTTGCAAAAGTCAAAATTTGCATGCCCCGCATCAGGCAGATGCCGTCACCATATATGTGAAATATTCATGGTGTGACGTTAAACAAAAAATCAATCAATCAATCATATATTGATTATCTGAATAATTTGATTATTATTCATATTATACTTAGGTCTAAACAGCATATCAACATTTTAATGAAATATTTTATTTTAAAAGGTGGCATATAAGTAAGCAAACACTATGTTTACATGTTGATGTATATTTCACAATGGTGTTAATTAACACTTTGTTGGTCATGTTTTGTTATTTTTGAAACATATATTATAATATTGTGACATGCGGTAAGCAAATTAATTTAATTTATTTTACAGTTACTTATTTCTTTTTAATATTTTAATCAAGATTAGTGAGTAATTGTCAACGGTGATTTGAATACTTTACGCACTCAAAACATTCAATCAATAACAAAAATGTTACGCCGGATGGGTAGGCTGACCCAGCATCTTATTTTGTGGATCGACAATCTTAGAAGCGGAATGAAATGAATTCGAATCCAGATCTGGTCATAGCTATTTTTTTTTTGGTCATTTTAAAGCCTGCCGAAGTAGAAGGAAGAAGAGAAGTAAAGGATGTTCTCAAATGCCGAATTTTTAATGTAGACAAATAGGCATAACATTGAACAGTGGTACTATAGAGACGACGGAAATCGCCAGGAAAGTGCTGTATGTTGATATGCAATATCAAATGCCGATCTTGTGTTTGTAATACTCCGTGCATGAAACATTTTCATTGTAGCATGTCATGACACAAAAATGTTTCATAAAAAATAAGGGCAGTTTTGTATAAGCTTTATTTTATTTTATAAGATAGTATTTCATCAGCAATAGAATGCCTTTCTGATAAAAACATTATACTTTTGTTGATCCCATAGTACCTACATGGAAATTAGGACAATATCAGCAGAACGTGGCGTCTCAGTTTATTACTAATCGGAACAGAATGTGTTATGTTATAACAATTTATGACCTTATGGTCTTCCATTAAATGGGTTGTTCCAGTTGATTCAGGCTATTCTATGCAGGGTCCCGGTTCTGAGAATGTATAGACGAACAAGGCCTCTCCAAGATTGTGCCACCCATACAGATATTGCTGTTTGAGGGTTAACAGTACTGGAGTAAAAAGGCAAATCGTTCATTTATTAGACGAAAATCGATTTATATGCTTATATGTTAATCCATTGAAAATGGGAAATTATTATTATTATTATTATTATTATTATTACTACTACTACTACTACTACTATTTTTATTATTATTATTGCTTCTAACTGCTATATCAAAATACATCCACACCGTGCGCCTGGTATTAAATGAATATTTCCTACAAACACCAACTTAGAATTGGTCAACTCAAGATTATCATATTTAAAATTCAGTCATTCCAGAAATATAACTATTGTATTCTCCTCATACAAATTTAGAAAAGATCGTAACTGTAATTTTAGGATAGTTTGTTCAAGCAAAGGCTTGTCTAACTATTTTACGTTTCCATTAAGAGGGATGTTGTTTATTTTTCAGTAGTTTTGTCATGAATAAGGAAATAATGTTATCGGTGTGCTATGATGCTGATAATCAGAAGTTACTGTGCCAAGTGTCCTGAAAATGCGCAAGACTCTGGGAAAGTAATGCGATCAATTCTGGCGAAGTATTTTGAAAAACGCACGTAAATTATTTATAATAGTTCGATGATTCACAAATCACCTATAAAAACAACATTTACATATTTTGAAGCGGTTTGCTGTATAACTCGGTGTAAAAGAATCTACAGAAACACAAATTATACCAGCCCAAACATTTGAAATAAGACCTATAACATTAGCTAATGTAAGTAAATTAAATGATGGCAAATCAGTAGGTAAAGACTCACTAGGACCAAAAAACTTTAAAAAAAACTTCAAATTCAATGAAACTTGGGACAAATCAAATCCGTGTTACTACAGACCTATTCCTGCTTGACCTACTATGTCAAAATTGTTTGAAAAACACTTTGCGTTACAACTTGATGATTACTTATTAGAACATACTTTATTTGTGGGCAAACGGGTTTTCGCAAGCTGCATTCATGCTTGCTGATATTGACAGTGGTAATGTAATAAGGTGTAGTTCTGCTAGACATTAAAAAAAAAGCTTTCGATCTTGTAATTCACCAAATTCTTGAAAGAAAATGAAATGCTATAATTTTAACAACAGCAGTGTAGATTAGTTTCAGTCATATTTGTCCAAAAGTGTGCAGACCGTCAATATAGGAACTGCTCAATCCAGCATTGCTACTGTATCTTCTGGAGTACCCCAAGGATCTGTTTTAGGCCATATATTATTCCCAATATATATAAATGATCTCCCGTTACACGCAAAAACTTTCTTCTTGATGACGCAACACTACATAAACCTACATTCGCATTAGATAAGATTAAGAGTGGACTTAAAGCTGATATGAACTATAGTGGTACTGCATGGTCATTAACGAAATTTACAGTAAGTGTATGTTGATTGGTTCACAACATAGACTCTCAAAAATTGCAAAATCATCATTTTCCCTTGACATTGATTATCAATCCAAACAACAATACCTTAATCTTTAACATAGAATACTTTAATCCAAGGCATATATTCTTTATACCATCGATTACTGTTTGATTATGTATGGCAATGCTGCGAAATCACAACTAGAGCAAATACATGGACTTCAGACGTGTGGCACGAGTAATCTTAGATGCACCACATTAACCCAACCATAAACGAGGTTCGTTGAATGTTTTTGAAAGATGTGATCTCAATAAAGGAATACTTCTTTACAAAATATTGAATAATTTAACACCTACCTAACTTAAAAATCTGTTTATATATAAGACGAATGACAATTATGCCCTACGATTTTGTTTCCCCTCGTGACAGTGCGGAATTTACAAGTGTAGTTCAAGTTATAGTGAAGTAAAGATGTGGAATAGGCTCCCGACAGAGAAATAAAACTGATGGCCTCTTTACACTTTCAAAAGTTCCTTCAAAAAAATACTTGATAAAGAGCCGTAGTTAAACTAATCTAAATGAAACGTGTTGTGGTATTACGTTTATATTTCATCCTTTTATATATTTGTATATGTTTTTGTACATATCGAGGAACCCTTTTAAAAATAAAGATTATTATTATTATTATTAATTTTATTATTATTATTATTATTATTATTATAAAAAAAGCTATTGTTTAGTATAAATACAATAGACGTCTGAAATCCATCTTTTATTTAGGAGAATGGTCAAATGGTTTTTTCTTATCTTGTAAGGATCATAGATGCACTGTTTCATTGAAAGGGGATAATGTAATAATTTGAAACATTAATGATGGACAACATTCATGACATAATGTATGATATGACATGAAATCTCTGCCTCCGCTATCGTTAGCTTTGCAATTTGGTAAAGATTTACGTAAAGGCTCGTATACACGTGTACATATACATTAGAATATATTAACAGACGCACCTTAGGCTGTGGACACAGCAAGTGAATACTAGCCTCAGTTCATTTTAAAAAATTAAGGTGCCTTAATCAAATGTAAACTATCATAGGTGTTATTTACTATAAACAGCTTTAATAAATGGTAAAATTCAAAGATTGAGATACTTTGGATGGAAAGAAAGATACTAAACATTAAGGTGCATAAAAGACATTTTGATGGAACCAAAGTTAAATTAGAGTTATCTTTCTATGAGTATCATAATTATTTTGTCTGTCAAATTGACAAGCATTATCAAATGACAATCTTGTGTTCTTGTAATATTCCGTGCATGAAACATTTTCATTGTAGCATGTTATAATGCTAAATGTTTCATAAATAATTAATTAGGAAAGTTTTGTTTAGCGTTATGTTAATTTTTATGAATATAAATTATTTCATCAGCAATACAATGAATTTTAATAAATACACTATGCTTTTATTTATTTGATATTGTCTACATCGAAATGTGAACACCATCAGCAGATCGCAGCTTCACAAATTATGACCAAACGGAGCAGAAGTAACCATGTTATAACAATTTATGACCTCCCTGTGAATGCCTCCTATCACCCGGATCGCTTCAGTTGATCCAGGCCATTTTGTAAATTTACGGCGTCGATTCTGAGAGTGTACAGATGATCTAGACCCTCCACCCCCACTGGTTTGGAAGTTAACAGTACTAGAACAGATTAAAAGAAATTGTTCCATTATTAGATAGGAATCTATTTATCGAGTTCAATATATATCCATGAAATGTAGAGATGATGGATAAATCCAAAGCACAAGTCCAAAAATCATAAAACCAGAGGACATACAAAATAAGTGAAAATGAAAAACAAATGGAAAATAACAAAATATGTCTACTTGAAGAGCATATGTGAACCCCTTTAATGGAGTGAGATCAGGTGCCCGGGGAGAGTGAACATCTCCTGTTAAACATGGTTGTTGTAGGGGAGTAGAGAATTAAGTGTTTGCTATCGGTAGATATCATTACTATTGAATAAATTTCATACATCTAACTACTGCTACAGTGTATGTCGTAAAACATTCATACAAGAAGCCCGATATCGAATCAATATTTCCCAAAGACACCAATTAAGAATTCGTCAATTGAAGACTATTTAATTTCACCCTCATTCCCGTAATAAAACTATTTTCTCTCATATCTGCGTATTAGATACAGAGCAGGCCCATGTAATACAGCTATGTGATATTCATGTGTATTACACACCACGTGACGTCATGATTTCCGCACCAAACACGACGACGACGTCTCAATAAAATGCCAATTAAAACTCCTTTTTCTACATTGTTTTACAGCTTTAAGGCAAAGAGACTAACGTTCACGGTTTATTCATTTAGAATAAACCATTTTCGGGAACGCTGAACACGATTAGGAAAGTCAACACAAAATTTCCTGATTCAATTTTTTTTTTTTTTTTTTTTGAAATTCAATATTACCTCACAAATATGAAAGAAAAATACTCTCTTATAGGCTGCTATGAAAGATACATCAGTTACACCCTTGAGGTCTCAAAATCATGCAAAACCCTCGGCAAGCCTCGGGATTTACTTGATTTTGAGACCCCTTGGGTGTAACTGATGTATCTTTCATAGCAGCCTATAAAAGAGTCTTATAATATTATATAGTGTTCATGCAAATTCCAAAAATGATCGTAATACGCTTTGTTAACAAACTGTAACGGTGTTATTCACTTTACTTTTTATGAAAGTTTGTTGAATGCAAAGGCTTGTCTAATTTTGTCGTGTTTCCATTAAACAGAATACATTGATCTTTCTGTAGTTTTATCATTAAAAGGTAGTGTTTTTATAGACGTTAAGACGCTGATTTTCATAAAATGCTGTCCTCAGTGACATGAAAGTGTGTGTGCCTCTAAGAAAACAATACATCAAGCTAAAACTAAACTTGAAAAAAAAAATTAACACACTCCCATGTAATATCTTTACACCATTCTGGGATATGACGACAGTTATGAATAATATTTTGGCATTTATCATCACAATTATGACAAATCACCAGAGGGATAGTTGTACAGGTCAACACGGCAAGGCACATGGTGTGTCGGAGAATTCTCATAATAATCTTCATACTAACAATTTTGTATTCCATTGCCAACATTACGATACTTGTTCCCTGATGAACATATTTTGAAATCATGTTAATGTAAAGTAGTTAATACATCTTCGAGCACTAAGATTAAAGAAAAACACAAATTTTTTTTTCATGGACAGTATGCAATAGATCCGACTTAGTTCTAGATTTCAGAGGACCAAATTTAAACAGCAACGGCATTTATGCAATACTGACACTATGGGAAAACATTTAACATGAATTTACATGAATAAAACATGTTAAAAAAGTTAATTTAAACGTATGGCTCTCGGATGTAATATATAAGGAAGTCATGTATTTATGTATTTATACACAAATCCCATGACGCCTAGTGGATAAGGTGCTCGGCTCGTTATCGAGCGGTCCCGGGTTCGACTCCTGCCTTGGGATAAGACAAAAACATCGTTTTAAGGTAGGCGTGGCACGTAAAAGATCCCTCACTGCTGAGGTTGTGTCTGTTGCAAAAGCAAATATTTATATGAAATACATTAGACAGATGTCGTCACCATATACTTGACATAACCAGGAGAGACGTAAAACAATAAGTAATCAATCAATAAATATTTATATACATCAAATGCTTTTTGGTATTTAGATCTTTGTTGAGCGAGGTAAAAGTGCGGCATATGAATGATATTGAAAATCTTTACAGCGACATCAGAATATTTTGAAGAATAGAAACAATATAATACTTGTAAATGCCCGTATATCTTTACAAATAAATATCATTATGAAATTAAACAAGTACCATTTACTTTAGGAAGATATTATTTGCTTACAATTCATCGTTAGTAATTTACGAGCTGTTTCCTCAAAATTTTCTCTGGATACAAAACCATGTAAGACAAATGAATTAAATACACCAGCAGTGTACTTAAGCAAAGCCAGCGTGCGGAATGGCGTCATAAGTGACGGTACCATTTTCGTTTCATATATGATGTAACGATGACGGTAAAATCATGTAAATGCTGTAAGAGGAAAAATTCCACAAATGACGCGTCATTACTTCATAAGGATTCTGACATCAATATGTCGTCATGAAATGATGTCTTAAAATGGAAGGTATAGATGTCTACTACACTATGGCATACATTTCTCATTGATGAAAACTATTTTCCATTTTCCATCGCAAGAGGTTAGGTTAAGCACAGTTCGTTTATATTACTCATGTACTAATATTGGGTGGTTGTCACATAATATACTGTTTTTATCCAAATTCATAGTGTTTGCACTCGAAGGAATATTTTCAGCCTTCTTATTGCGTGTGTGCCTGTTACTTCGCACCTAACATGCAGGGGTCGATCACGGAAGGCAGAGGTACAAATGACATTATTTACTATCGTTATTCCCATCAAAGATGCTCCTCAGTCAGCTTTTGAAATGTAGATTAATCAGATACAGAAATTACTCAAATTCACATTGAATCAGACACCACGAAATACTTCAGAGTAACAGAGAATCTAAAAGTAAACTATGAATATATTTTCACTCCTGCATAATTGGATGTTTTAAGAAAAGATCAAATCCCGCTGCAAAACCCGACTTTGTGTGTAGAAGCACGGGAGTGCTGGGTTTAATCACAATACAGTTCAAAATTCCCGTAACTACTGCCAATATTAATGTGATACGTCTTCAAGTGCATACTAATAACGAGTGCGTTATAATACGACATGGTGATCACAAGATGCAAAATTTTACGTTAGTCATTTTGGACAATGTGTACATCCTTCATGTTTTTCTCCCTTTCAGCCACTCAATCCCTTTGAATAGAAAACACCTTTACCATACATATATGCTACTATACACTTTATACGAAAGATAGTGGCCATGAAATGCAGAATTGCACACAGGTCATTGTTACCTTTAAACACACCGCTTTAAATATTTTTCTTACTTTAGATATTTTATGGACTGCTTCATTCACCCCTTCCCCTTTTGCATCTGTGAGTTGTTTACAGTTACTTATTAGTTTATTTTAAATATACCGATATGGTGAAGGTTTTATTAGTACGTTTTACTTTTCTAATCAAAGAAGTAAATAAATAAGCATGTAAGGCCACCATTAACAATCGACACTGTCATGAAGTATACCGTCACTAATAATGGCCACAACCATTTTGGAGACCACCACTAACAGTCACGACAGTCTTACAGTGGACAACCACGAACAATCACCATAACGATGTAACAGACCACCAGTAGCAATCACCACGATTATATAGCACATCGCAAGCAATAATCACCACATTCATGTTGGAGACCATCAATAACTATCAACAGTTACCTGTATCCCATGGTCCATAGAATAAATGGACAATATCGTATATAGTGTCATATGCGAATTCCAATAAAATCGAGGTGACACAAAGTGCCCGGGAGGCGTAAGCGTCCCCTGGTTGCATGCAACACTCGTCGTTCAAGACCTGCAAAGAGCGATTGTTTTCAATGTAGTTGACTCTCCTAAGTCATGACCTCACTACTTTGTTAGACTATGTAAAACGGGTGAAACTGGAAAAGTCAAATGTTTGATGGTGCAAACAATAACAAGTAAAAATTCAGTTTTAAAATGCATATATTCTTCTTAATCATTCAATAATTGTAATAATAATAATAACAATAACGATGATGATAAATAAATAGAGGACACTTTCGCTCTAAATTATAAATAATACCTGAGTGCAGGATGTTGAACTATGAGTTTCTACCGTTTTGCTCTCTGAATGTCAAAACCGTGAATGCGAACTACATTAGTTAAAAAAAAAGTGTCATCGTTACGCAATGTCAGAAAAAGTGATATCATAATATTGAAGCCAGATACTCTGACTAAAACGGTATAATATAGAACGAAATTATTTGAGTCATTCATATTAATGACTATGGTAGACTTACTTACTTTGCTAAACGTACAAAATATAGTCGAAATATTTTTAACAACCGGGTCATAATATCGATGTCGAAGGCGTTTAATAATCTTAAAATGCAGATATGAAATTATCGGAACCTTTGACCCTCCTTAGTTTGTACACTAGATCATCATGGGATGGGATATTCCACTGGATACGTATTGTTGAAAAGTCACATTTCCAAATTAAGATAAAATGTCTGAATAAGATCTGTAGAATTTACCAAAGGTTTTTCGAAGTTTATGATATCTGATATATACTATGATATAACCCCGAGATAGGTTTAAAAGTAATCTGAGAATTTTTTGCGTGAACAACCAAAACTTTAGTGTAGGCTCTAGCGAACCGAGCTAATTGATTGATATAAATACCATATGACGGAGGTATCGGGACATCACCATCTAGATAGGCGAAATATACAATAGGAAATCCAACGTCGTCACGCTTAACCTATCTGTTGGAATTAATACTGTTGTGAACAATTTTAATATTTAATTCCAAAAGGATGTTCCCGGATCAGAAGTATCTTTGTTTAATTAAAGTTTAGGGGCCAGTTGTTCGAAACTGTGACCTCTGGTCAAGCTAACCAATGGATATATGTCATCTGATTATATCCTTTAACTGCGAAGACTTTATTTCATAGTCTGTGTACTGATTTGTAGCATATGGAACACGCTTTGTAAAGTAATTCAGATTTTCATACAGTAATTTTATAAATTGAATTAATTGATTGTCTTTAAAACTTTAACCAATGGTTAACTTAACCACTGGTTGACCTTTTTAACAACTGGCCCAAGATGGATAAATGTCAGCAATATAATTTTCAAACTCAGGGCTATCAATATCTAAAATATCATGGAGATATCTAGAGGTGTCATTGAACTTAGAATGCATAAAGTCTCTTTCACAACAGTATAAAAATAAATTTGCTATAAGAGGAATCTAATAATCTATTGATAAGTCTGGCCATTAAATTGTGCATGAATATTATCCATCAAAAATGTCATAGTATCACACAATATAATTTAATATAGAGAACAAATATCTGTATATCATTGTCTACATTGTGATTCTTAGTCCCTGTCGAATATCAGACATCATAATTACATATTAGAAATCTTGTTGTTGTAAAGTAATAAACGCCTTAATTAATAAAAGAAAAACACAGACTATTAGATCATACTTAATTCCAGGTTTCAGAGGACCAAATGTATGTGTACAGCAACGGCAACCATACACTATTGACCTAATGGTTAAACATTTAACAGGAATTTACAGCGCTTGAATGAATAAATCTTATATTAGATATTCATAACAAGTCCATTTAACCTGTTTGCTGTGATCTCTTATATATTTCAAGGTCATATATTTATTTATTGATATATATGCAATGGTTTTTGGAAATTACATCTATACTGAGCGAGGTAAAAGTGCTGTATATGAACGATATTAGAAATCTTTACAGTGGTATCAAAATATTATAAAGAATAGAAAGAATTTAATGATTGTACTTGCGTGTATAACGTTCAAATTAATATGATTATAAATTAAACACGTACCATTTACGAAAGGAATCAAAAGAGACAGGGAGGGAGGGTGATCGGGCACCTGGTTTTACGCTTAGTTTCGTACCACGCATGGTTGTTCAACATGGTACCATGTAGCCGCAAGTAGTGGCCCAATATGAATGATATGGCCACAATTCCGTACGTTGCGTAAACTTGCAATTTTGATAAACGGAATGGCCGGCACTATTCTACGCATCTAGTAGATATCTAACATATATAAAGATTAAGCAAACGGTCGGCAATAATAACTTACCCCCGATCTGTCATCTGAAGGCTGTACACACATTTTTCTCCACTATTATCAAATTTCTCGCTTTGTTTGAGGGTAAGTTATTATTGCCGATCGTTACCACCATTCATATAGGGCCACTACTTGCGGCTAGGTACATGTTATTAATGGTACAGAGACATTTCAACGGATACGACCTGGTTTACAATGTCATCCTGATCTTCTCCTAGGTACGCGCTAAGAGAAAAAATTACAAAGTAGAGTTTAGCATCCCTTTTTGACAAGGAACTTTTTGATTTATTTTAAACATTAGAACAACATGAAAGTGATTATTATAACCTTTCTTTTTGTTGAGAATAATGGCTGTTTTCATTTTTCTCTGTCCTACAAAAGCATTTAGGACAAATTAAGTAAAATTTACAAGGAGAAGAAAAAGAAGAGACAGCATGCGAAATAGCGTCATACGTGACGGTCTCATGTAAGTTTCACGTATGATGTTGTACGATGAATGTAAAATGACAAACTACATGTCAGGTGTTTGCTGTAAGAGAGAAAATACCAGAAATGGTGCCTCAGTAGTTTATAAGATTTCTTACATATTGACAAAGCATCCGAATTTGAAGGCCTACAACCAATTAGTGACCATATTTAGCTACGACAAAGTGAATTTTATTCAGTCTTGTGCGGTATAGCATGTATGTCACATTGATTGGAATCAATATCGAAGAAGTACCAAACCGTTAATCGTTCTCAAGGTCCAAGGATAGATACAAAATCGTTTCAAAAAGGAACTGTTGTGAACCCCGAAATACTGAAAAAATCCAAGGTGAGACCAGGTGCCCGGGGAGAGTAAGCGTCTCCTGTTTGGGTGCATCACCCGTCACAACAGTTCTTAAGAAACAAAATCAAGAGTTTTGGTTATCTTATTGTACATACGAAAGTACAAACTGGTATACAAAGTCATATTTGGTGTTCACTGAACAGGTCATTTAGTTGCATTCCAGAATATTATCAATCATTCTGGAAAGAGGCACTTCATATTTTCGTACAAGATTCCCATAGCGACCGTAGAACTTCCTCAGTCACGATTTCAGACGTTCTTTAACATATGCCTGCATGAGGAACTTAGTGGCCAGTCGTTTGGCCCTTGGAATAAAACCGTCGTATAGAGAACAGACTCTTGCGTACCTTATAAGTTGAGATATAAAAACTCCATAGGCAGGTGAGGACGGGATATTGCTGCAAAGAAACGGAAACTTAGTTATTTGTAAGTTAAAATCGTGACGTTTGTCATACAGAGAGTTGTCCAAATGACCATTACTGTCGAAAGTTAAAAATATATCCAGATACGAAGCGGAATTATTGCTCTCGGTTGTCTCTTTTATCTCAAGTTCAAGGGGATAGATTTCATGTATGTACATGTAATCTTTAAAGTTAGGATTATTGATTGACAATACGTCGTCTATATATCTATACGTAAACTTAAACTGAGACGCAAGGCTTTTTCTGCCTGTGGAGAGCATGTTTTGAATAAATTCTGCCTCATACGAATATAAGAAAATGTCACCAAGAAGAGGGGTGCAGTTAGTTCAAAAGTCATTGTAATGTGAACATGCTCTGGAATAACGTATTAACTGAAATATGAATACGCCGCATGCAGGCGATGGTGGTATGTTGCTACTTATGAAAGGAAAGTTTGTGATAGCGAAATTGCAATCGTTACGTTTGTCATAGAGCGAGGTGTTCAATTGACCAGTAATATAGAAAGACAACATAATAAGTCTTTTTTTTTAGCTTTTGATGCGGAATTGTAGTGTAGAGTGTGGAGAAGTCAAAAGATATGATGCTGAAAATATTATTAAATTTCGGAGATTTTAGCTTCTCTAAAAGTCCTTTAGAATTCTTGAGGATCCACATCTGATTAAAATTTTCGATTTTTTCAGGCAATAGGTAAGGTTAAAGACATAAATACATATATTCCTCTAATGTCATCAAGAGAAAAGAGGGCACTTTCACTCTAAAGTATAAATGATAGCTTAGTTTGGGATGTTCAGCTGTGAGTTTCTACCGTTTTGCACTATGAATGTCAAAAGCATGAATGCAAACCACAATCCTATAAAAAGTGTCACTGTCACGCAATGTCAGAAAAAAGAGATATGAACTACAACGGTATTAGCATCAGTGTAATACAGAACGAAAATATCTGTGTCATTCATATTAATTAAATATGGTAAACATACAAATACTTTGAAAAACGTACAGAGTTTAGTTGAAGTATTTGCTTCCTTTAATGTACTAACTGTAATTATCATTATTCTATTATTTAGTAAAATAGAAACGCTGTCGATAAGCAATGTTATCAGAGTCATCAAAATATCAAGCCAAAAGTAAACTGGAAAACAATACTCAGCACACTCCCACATGACATCTTTACACCCCTCTGGGGTATGACATGAATTATGAATTATATCTTGACATTTATCATCATACTTATGACCAATCAGCAGAGGGGTAGCTGTACGGGTCAACAGGGCAAGGAACACGGTGTGTGGGAGACTCATCTTTGTCTTGTATGTTTTCGCTGTAAAAGAAAGAATGTATATCTACATTTTCGTCCATATTTTTCAAAAACAATGGTAATAAAAAGATATTTCCTAGAACATCAATCAAATACGAAGCCCCGTTCTGAATAAAAAAAAAATGTCATAGAAAAGGTACCATACTTATTATTACCTGCTTTCCTTGAACGGCTATGTTCACACAAAATATATACTAGTTGTGGCGTCAAATAGACGACCTTTCCTTTTCGTCCATATTTTTCAAAAAGTAATGAGAATAATAATAATAATAATAAAAATCCTAGGACATCAATCAAATACGAAAACCCCTTCTAAATAAAAAATGTTATACAAAATGCAAACAAGCCTACTGCATTAATGTTTCACATAACATACTTATTATTACCTGCTTGCCTCGGACTGCTATGTTCACACAAAATATATGGTAGTTGTGACGTCAAATAGACGACCTTTCCTGAAATATGTAGTAAGTAGTTTTGTGAAGAACTAACAAAATCCACAAACTTACAATTGTGTATGCCGTTGTCAACCTTGCGAAACTGTCTGCCGTCAAATAGACGAACTTATATAGATCTACATAATAGTCCATATAGTCAATAATGATAATAAAAAAATATTATCGAGGACATGAATCAAATAAGAAAACCCTATAGAAATCAAAAATGTTATACAAAATGCAAGTAAGCCTACTGCATTAATGTTTCAAATACCATAATTATTATCATCTGCTTGCCTTGTACGGCTATGTTCACACCCAATATATAGTATTTGTGAAGTCAAATGGACGATCTTTCCTGAAATGAGTACTAAGTTCATTTGTGGAGGAATAACATAATCCACAAACTTACAATTGTGTATACCATCGTGAACCTTGTGATATTTAGTCCCTGTCGAATATCATTTAGAAATCTTGCTGATGTAAAGTAATTAACGCCTCCTCGTGAACAATCCGATGGCGTCTCAGTAACCGAAACCGTTATTTCCCATAGCCAATCAGGGACTGGATTAGGCACGGGATAGTGACGGAATATGTAACAAGCACTGTACAAAAACTACCTTGTGGGTCACGCAGTCTGTGGATGTTACTTTCATTCGTAAAATTTTGTAGAAAATATACTGATTGCCTGAAAATTACAGTTCACCAGAACATGACCCCTTACGGGGTTTCACAATATCTTTATACGGAATGGGGCAAATAGAGAAGGGGAATAAAGATATGGTTATAATCAAATTGCCCCGGGAATAGAGTATAAAAGAAAAACACAAACTATTTCATAGACAGTATGTAATAGATCAGACTTAGTTCCAGATTCTATCATTTAGTAAAAGAGAAACGTTGTCGAAAAGGAATGCTTTAATATTTCATGTGGTGTCAAGGCAAAACTAAACTGGAAAACAATACTCAGCGCACTCTCAAGTGACATCTATACGCCACTCTGGTGTATGACGTCAATTCTGACTGATATCTTGGCATTTATCATCATACTTATGACCAATCAGCAGAGGGATGACGGTACAGTTCAACACGTCAAGACACACGGTTTGTGGGAGACTCCTCATTTTCTTGTGTGTTTTCGCCGTTAAAGAAAGCATGTATATCTACATTTTTCTTCATATTTTTCAAAAAGTAATAAAAATAAAAATGATATTTCCTAGAACATCAATCAAATACGAAAAACCCAGCGAAATAAAAATCTGTTATAGAAAATGCAATTAAGCCTACTGCATTGATGTTTCAGATACCATACTTATTATCACCTGCTTGCCTTGAGTGACTATGTTCACACAAAATATGTAGTAGTTGTGCCGTCAAATAGACGAACTTTCTTAAAATATGTAATTGTGCAGAATTAATATAATCCACAAACTTACAAGGGTGATTACCATTTTCAACCTTGTGATATTTAGACCCTGTCGAATATCATTTAGAAACCTTGTTGATGTGAAATAATTAATGCCTCCTCGCGCACTAAGATGAAAGAAAAGCACAACCTATCTCATAGACAGAATGTAATAGATAAAAAATAGTTCCAGATTTCAGAGGATCAAATTCAAACAGCAACGGCAATTATACAATATTGAGAACATGGGAAAACATTAAAATAAATTAAAGCTTTTTATAACAACCCTCTCAGGCACCTGGTTTCACTTTTATTTTTGTGCGACTATTGAATGTTCACAATGGTAAAATACACTTAAAGACACAGAGACATTCCATCTTCAGTGTTTTACACTATCACACTTATTTCCTTTGCAGGTAGGGACTAGGAGAACAAATCTCAAAGTAGGGATGGAGTAACATTACTTTATGACAAAGAGCTGTTCGATTTATTTCAAACACTAGAACAAAATGGAAGATATTATTATTTGCTTTCGTGTTACAGTGAGTAATTTACTAGCTGTTTCATCAAAATTTTCTTTTGATACAAGAAGGATTTAAGACAAATTAATTAAATACACGAGGAGTTTGCAGTAAGAAAGCGAACATGGGAAATGGCATCATCAGAGACGATTCCCATGTATTTCCCATAGATGAAAACTATTTTCAAATTTAAGTCATAAGAAGTGAGGTAAATATAGTTCATTTATTTGACGCATGTTCTAAGATTGTGTGGTTGTGACAAAATATACTGTTTTCATGCACATTCATAATGTTTGCACACAAACATTTTTCAGCGTTCTTTTTGCGTATGTGCCACTTCTCACCTAGCATGTAGGCGTTGATTATTTACTATCGTTTTTTTTTTTTTTTCACATCATCTGTTAGAACTGAAAAAGTAGATTAATGAGACAGAGAAATACGAAAGCACGAAAAACATGAAAATAAAACAGAATTTTATAGTAAGCCATGCATATATTTTCACTAGCGCATAATTAGAAGAATTAAGAAAAAATAAAACGAAAGAAATAATAATAAAAAAAAAAAAACCCCGAATGCTATGACTAAACCTTACTTTGTGTGTAGAAGCACGGTGTGCTAGGCTCAATAACAATACAATTCAAAATTACTATAACAGCTGCCAATATTGATCTGATATGTTTTAATGCATACTTACCACGAATTATTATACAATATGGTTGGTGGGTTGATTGGTGTTTTACGTCGCTTTCAACAATATTTCAGTTATACCGCGACATGGAAGCAGGAGATAAGCAACCTCTTAAACATAGTAGCGCAACCCGGGAATCGAACCCGGATCGTCGGCGCCGCAAGCCAAGCGCTTAACCACTACACCAAACCTGCCCCTAATAGAATATGGTTATTACGAATGGTACGTTAGGCATTCTGGACATATGGACACTCCCACCCCAATATATTTTCACCTTTCAGCCGCGCTGTCGATATCAATATACCACTGTACACAGCACTTATAATATGTTTTAAAGAAATGTACATGTATACTTCATACGACAAATTATGGCCATGAAGTGCAGAATTATACACAGTGCATTATTACCTATAAACAAAGTTAAACAAACTTCAGATACTGTTTTCTTATGATTTGTGATTTATTTACAGTTATTTATTAGTTTATTTTAAACGTACGAATATGGTACATATGTTGGGCGTTTTATAAGTACGTTGTATTTTCCGAAAGAAATGTTTAAAGAAATAACCATGTAAGACCACTATTAACACCCTGCACTGTAATGAAGTAGACCACAACTAACTATACCACAGTCCTAAAGTATATCACTACGAACAATCACCAAAAACATGTTGGAGACCACAAACTAGCAATCACCACGATTGTGTAGCACACCACAACTAACAATCACCACATTTATGTTCTATATCATCAATAAAAATCAACATATTTATGAAGGAGGCATTACTAATCACAGCAACCATTTAGAAGACTACCACTAGCAATCAACACAATCACTTAGGAAACCACAATAAACAATTACCACAGTTATTGATCACCACTATTAATCATAACAGTTACGCAGGTTGGGTGCTTTGTGTTTTACGTCGCTTTCAACAATTTTGAGTTTTATCGCGATGTGGAAGCAGGAGGTAACTGACCTCTTTAAACATAGTGGCAAGCCAAGCGCTTAACAACTACACCAAGCCTGCACACAGTTATGTGGGAGACCACCACTGACTATCATCACAGTCATGAAGGAGATCATCACTAACCATTGCTACAATAACGTATGAGACCAGCAGTAACAATCACCAATATTATGTAAGGCACCACCAATAAGATTCGCGACAGTCACCATTAACAGTCAGTACAACTATGTAGTAAACCACCACTTACAATTACCACAGTTATGAAGTAGACCACCACTTACAATCACCACAACCATGATTTAGCTGTATAACACAAGCGGTGTAGGCATGTTGATCACAACGTAATGTAATACATGTAAGATATTCTGGTACTGAACCATTAGTCAACAAGATGACTTTAGTCAACAAAGTAAACGTAAAACATGGAAAACGAAACCCAGGAATAAGAATGTGACCATGACGTCCGCTGTGATGTAAGCGATTTCTCCAAGCTAGTATACCTCGTCGTCACATTCAGCATTAGCGTTATAACCGCACTTACATTTAGTTAATAGAGACTGTAAGTATAGATAGTATGATATCACACCAGTATAATGATTTTCTCTAAAGCATCAGGCATTACAGACATTGTATTCACACATACACCAACCATGCAGAGAATTAAGAAAAAAGGACTATTATGCAAATAAGTAAAAATAAAAAAAAATTATCAATATCACATGTTGCACTTTCAATTACCATCATATATATATGTAAATGTCTACGACAAAGGAAACGGGTATAAATACCTGTACAATACATTAGCAGTTTATATCATTCGCAGTTTATACAACATACGACAGTCTACAGGTAAGAACTTTTTCTCTATGTCTATGTTCGTTTGTTTTTCGTTTGTTCTTTTCCCTTTGTTTTTGTTTTCTCTCTCTGTTCATTTGCTACATATTCATAAATTCTATTTGATATTGGCCGAGATGGTAGTGTTACTACGACACATTATGTCAAGCGTCTTGGCTTTATTTTCGTCAGTCTTAAGTTTCCATATACAAGTAGTAATTTATTTTACTTGTGAACGACGTCAATGTTTTCCAAGTCGTCTACAGTATCTTTATAGTATACTATGTTTTTGTTACACTGATCGCACTGGTTGGGTCCCGTTTTTCTCTGATAAGCTCTGAAGTCTATATGAAAAACCCTGACGGCCATGATAAAAACTAAAAAAAAAAAAAAACTCTGAGGTCTACACTAAAATATTTGATAAACACCGACAACCGTTATAAACACTGCAAAACTTTGACGACACTGAAAACTCTCAGGTCTACACTGAGGAACACTGACGACTACGAAAAACTTTGCAAAAATGAAAACTCCGAGGGCTATTGAAAAAGTCTGCAAAACTCTGAAACACACTGACACCTACCGTGAAGCTCTCCGTTCGTGCGATAGCGGTCTCGCGTGCTTCTACACAGTCCCTTCTGTAAACCTTTTGAGCATTAATGTATACAAAATGTGATGACTTAATTAGTACTGAATTAAAAAAAGAAAAGAAAAAGAAGATAAAAAACATCTATCTCGCATTTCTTTGTCATATGTTTTGAAGTAAAATTATTTTAGGATATAATAAAAATCAGTTTTACTGGTGCATTGCTATTGTTCTGACTTACGTTTGTAAAAATCACAGTGATAACATGATGTACTAAAATAAAACAATTAAATAAAAAACAGAAAAAAAAAACGCAAAAAAAAGAAGAGAGAGAGAGGTAGGTGGGGATGCATTCCTGGTAAATATCATTGTTTCATAACGGTGTATTATAATAGTGAAGGCAAAATAAGAAACAAAGTAAAAGATAAATAAAAAAACTATACAACAACAGAGTATCTTAAAAATTAATAGATTATTAAATCATTAATGCATTGATAAATAAGTAAATAATAAATAAATAAATAAATAGATAAATATTTATGAGTAGTACCTATAAACCCTATACGAAAAGCAAATCTAATACATCAGTACTTACAACAAATCAACCACAAAGAAAATCGCTTGTAATTCAATGCTGTCTATTTTCACTTCTGTTTCAACCTTTACAGAGACTGCAACCATGTATTTACATGTAACGACCTTTAGGTTTAAACACACCTTTTTTAACATAAAAATTTCACACAAAATTATAATACACTAATTTAACCTTTGTCCTTATTACAACAACGTAATATAACAAAGTTCAGAGGACAATATCGTTGTTTGACCAGATAAATATCGCTCGTAATTTCATATACTTTGTTACATATCATGATGTCAATTTGGAATCGTAATTCACAGTTTCTGCGTATGTATGAGGGAACAGAATATATTTAGTAACAGGTTGAAACATAACCAGTTGCTACCGTTCCATGTGAATTTGGTGTTATTTGCAAAATTAAAGCATCATTTTAGCAGTGATTTACAACTTTTACGACCAAAAAAACAAAAACAAAAACGAAAACCAAACATACAAAACAAAACAAACAAACAAAAAAACCAAAACAAAAACATAAAATAAATACAAAACAAATAACAAAAGCAAACCAAAAAAAGTGGAAAAATTTGTTTACACACGATCATTTTTATATCATAAACTAACTATTTAAGGTAGCAGAAGCGATCTAAGGGACGTAGTTCTGAAAAGTGTTTAAAACGTTTACACGTATGGGCGCTTTTCAAGCATATTTCAGATCTAGACCTATGTCGTTTACATAACAACGGTTACCAATGATCTTATCTATAACATATACGCGTACAAACGTTTTTCAAGCATATTTTATATAAAGATCTAGGATATTTGTTAACATAACAAACGATCATTTCTCCCATATTCGTAGCATTACCCTTATTATTTGTCTAAATGATCAGCCTTTTATCCACGGGGGAGTGGAAGATTAGTGACACGCGCTTTACCGGAAATGACGCTGACCCAGTTACAGGCATGTGACTGACGTCATTGTATACTGAATGTGACGTGAGGCATATGTAGCATTGTAGAGTTTACGCTGGTTGATTATGTAGGGTGAAGTACAACGTCAGTATTTTCAAATGTACGTGCATTCTGTAATTTTATATGTTTCAAATGATACTCATTAAAGTTGTTTAGCTTAGTGAATAAATCTAGTGATGGATTGGTTCTTCTGTGAAATGCGCCAAACGTGTTGCTCCGCACAGAAGGCACATGGCAATGTCAATGCAGCCAGAAAATGAAAAAAAAAAAAAAAAAAAAAAAAAAAAAATTCAAACCTTAAGATGCAACCCACCCTTAAATCTCCAAAATGCATACCTAATTTGTCTTTGTATTTTAGAATTCGTAAGTAATTCGCAAGGTAATAATTATTTTGACATTAATGCCAAGGTCATATGGTAATTGACTTTGGCGTCATTTGAAAAGGTTTCATTAGCAGGTTACACTTCTCAGATTTAAAGTGGGTTACACCTCTCTGTCTCTTAAGTTTACAAACATGTGAGCAAAGTTAAGTTAAACTATTTCTAGCTTATGGATCATGGTCAAGGTAACAAAGACTTCAAGGTCATTTGTTGAAAGGGCTTTATAGGTGAAGTACACATGTCATATACGATGGTTTAACTTTAATAGTTCAAATGTTATGGACAAGGTGGATGTTGCAGATTGACACTTGAAACACAGATAAGGCTAATGTAATATACATAGACCCCCGACACTACATATTTCGATCCAGGGGCACACAAAGGAAATACCATACGTAAATTGTTGTATTTTATAGAAATTTAATATTTTCAAACATTTTTTGAATAGATACATGGTTTAGGATGTTGTTTATTAAGTAATCATTATACATATCGCATACGGACATTTGAGTATAGTAAGCCGGCGTGGCCTAGTGGTATCGCGTCGGACTCCTGATCGGGAGGCCGGGGTTCGAGTCCCGCTCTGGTCATGCCGGTGTCATGTCTTTCGGATGAGACAGAAAAAACCGAGGCCCCGTGTCGTGGTATGCATGGCACGTTAAAGATCCCTCACTGCTTCGGGTGGGTCCGTTGCAAAGGTCAAAATTTGTATGCCCCGCATCAGGCAGATGCCGTCACCATATACGTGAAATATTCGTGGTGTGACGTAAAACAAAAATCAATCAATCAATCAATCATTTGAGTATAGTGAGAGAAGGAAGGGGGGGGGTTAATTTAACTTTGAATAACTTAGCGACCCTAGTTAAAGGGAAGCAGGAGGTTACCAACCTCTTAAACATAGTGGCGCAACCCGGGAATCGAACCCGGATCGTCGGCGCCGCAAGCCAAGCGCTTAACCACTACACCACCCCCGCCCCCCCCCCCCCCCCCCCCCTAGATTTAAATTTTCTTTAAAATGATAAAAAAGAAATCTATGATATTGAAAAAAACATTCCACAGTTTTTTGAAAAAAAAATCAAACGATAGAATTTTTACCGATGGATAGAAATAATATTATGAGGGACTCAGTAATTAATCATTTTTACTTCATTAAACAGGGAATAAGATTTCAGTGATTTTCAAAGTTTTTGAAAGTTCTGCAGAGTTTATCAGAGAAAAACGGGATTCTCAATGGTTTTTCGGCCCAGTAGTGAGGAAAAAGCGTATAATAACACATACGTCAAATAGTTATAATTATATATCATAAATTATACTGTATAGCATGGAAAGAAGACAATTATTTCTTATAAATTAAATTTTTAATTGATAAGGTAATTAGAACAATAAATGTGAAATTGCATACGACAAGTCAGATACATATTGACGTCGATTAACAATTATATTATTTTTTTATTCTTTTGTAGCGAGAACCTCAGCAAAAATGAAAAAAATTGCATTTGTTTTGATTATGACTGCGTTGATGTTCATGACCCTCAATGGTGTGAGTGGCAGTCGCTGTGAAGATGGCTGTCGCTCTACCTTTGACAGGTGTCGGGAAAAAAAACGGAATGTTTGAAGGCATATAAAAGTTGTCTGTCCAGATGTTCTTCTTTGAAATCATTTGTCTTAAGGGTATCGTGATGAGTGTTTTAAGCATTTGGAGATAACATATCGCTCATATTAAAATAGGAAGAAACGCACATGAATGTAAATACATATTGACGTCGATTAACAATGATATTAATTTTTTTTTTCATTTTTCTTTTGTAGAGAGAATCTCAGCAAAAATGAAAAACAAAATTGCATTTGTTTTGATTATGGCTGCGTTGATGTTCATGACCCTCAATGGTGTGAGTGGCGGTCCCTGTGAAGATGGCTGTCGCTCTACCAGGGACAGATGTCGTGGAAATAATACGGAATGTATGAAGGCATATAGAAGTTGTGTGGCCAGATGTTCATTTCTCTTAAGGATATCGTAATGAGTGGTTTAGGCATTTGGAGATAACATATATATCATATTAAAACAGGAAGAAACGCACAGGAATGTGGAGTTTATTTCTACTGCAATAAATTGTTTTGAAGGCTATCATTTTCGTTCTTGTTTTTCTATACTTGTTTCGCGGTATGCACAGCGGTATTACGAGTAATATTATAACAGTGAAAATGTATACCACCTCACATTCTATTTAAGTTCATTTAGTGGACAAGTATTCACGTAAAGATGATATTTGTAATATAAATCAAGCAACAAAAGATTAATCATATAATTTATAATTCGTATAAAACAAACTCAGTGGACAAACAGCATAAATCTGAAGGGTAAACAAAATCGCTTAATGGAAAACACACATTGAGAGAGAGAGAGAGAGAGAGAGAGAGAGAGAAGCATGTACATAGGTCACACTGTGATTTTTTAAATAGTTTCATGAGGTAAATACAACGTACAGAAGTCGTATAGAATTGTATTTCAGATAACGAGATTTTAAAATGTACAGTGATACCGTATAGACCATAGATATTACAGATCTTTCCGGATGTTGTTGCAAAGAGATTAATGAATTAGGAATAAAAGAAAGAGCGAAATTAAATAATCGATATATCCCTAATTCAAAAATCAAATTGTCAACATGTTTTTATAATTTTACTTCATATATGTTGTAATGAAGAGGAGTTTTGGACGACTTTCGCAAAATACAGGATCTTGTATGATCTTGATTCTGGTTTCGTTATGACATATTAAAAATTGTACTCATTAGGGTTTATTACCCACAAGATACAGAAGCTTGATTTCAGAGTGCAAAGTTTACAGTTGGTGAATTTGTGGTTACCATAAATGAATTCTAAAGGATTTTTAAAAATCAATTTAGCAGACTAAAGGAGTATTTTGGTACAATAAAGAAAAAATCCAACCACAGGTACATGGGGGTCCCACTGGCTCCTGAATTGGCCTTTGCTATTTGTCTGTGTTTTTCGTCAGCTCCGCCTCTTTTTGTGAGGTTTTTGTTAACGAGATCTCGCGAGACCAAATGGCTGAAACAGAAACCGGCAAATTTGAAACAGGTTGGGGAAAAATGTGTGTAGAGCCTTCAGACGACAGGTCGGGGGTAAGTTAACGTTGCCGATCGTTTGCTTTATGTTTATATATGTTAGATATTTGCTCCATTTGCTGCCGAAATGCATAGAATCGTGCCGGCCATTCCGTTTATCAAAAATGCAAGTTTACGCAACGTAAGGAATTGTGGCCCTATCATTCATTTAGGGCCACTACTTGCGGCTAATATATATAGATGATCTTTTATGTACAATAACATATCAGAAACGCACGCAAATGTGGTGTATATTGCTACTATAGTAAATTATGTGATAAATTATGCTATTATGTTTGTTTTTATTATTCGATCCTTGTCTTTCGGGCAATGGTATAACAATGAAAACCGTATATTATTTCACATTCTATATTTAGTTTATGTTGTGGACAAGTATTAACTTAAAGATGATGATATATATATAAGATATATCAAGAAATGAAATCATGTAATTGATACATAAAACCATAACATGAATCCGAAGGGTAAATAAAATAGCAGAATGGAAAACAGACATTGGGAAAAAAAGAAGATTAAGAAGAAGCGTGTACATTGGTCCCACGGTTAATGTCTCATATCAACTCCTTTTGAGAATCAGAGATGGACGTATGTAAATTGTCTAATTGAACACCTGTGGATTTCAAGTGGAATCAAGACCTCTCAATTAAATGAAGTATAAACCAATATCTTATAATTTAAAGCAAATTTCATATTTATGAATATGCGAATGTGTTAATATACAAATTGATACTTTAACTAATGGAACAAAGATTCCCTGTCATTCTGGTACCATTCACGCATGCCGACCTCTACTTTCGGCCAAGCTATGACCGGTTTCCATTATTCATCATATCCATGTAGCGGTTGCCATGGGACCATTCGAATAACAACTAAGTTAAATGATTTTTATGGGGACATTTTTAAAATCCACTCAGCAGTCCCAAAGGAACATTAAAAAAAATAGCCGAAGGGAAGTACATGTAGGTCCCACTGCCACGCCCCCCCCCCCCCCCCCCCCCCCCCCCCTCGAACTACAAAAGTAAGAAACTAATACGTACCGAATGGTAAACCATACAAGTATCTCTTCGTACATGGAATAAAAGGACGTGTATAGTTTCATATTCAGACAAGTGCGAACCCCAATAAAATCGAGGTGAGACCAGGTGCTCGGGAGGAATAAGCGTCCCCTGGTTACATGCAATACCAGTCGCTTAAGACCTACAACAGCTTTTCAAGTAAAAGAGCAATTGTTGTCAATTCAGTTGACTGTCCTAAGTCATGACGTCACTAACTTGTCAGATTATGTAAAACAGATGAACCTGCAAAAGTCAAATTTTCAGGAAAATTATTCATTACTTCTCAATTTAGTTAATGGCCCTAAGTCAACACAACATTATGATTGAAAAAAAAATTTGTTCTATGCATTACATGAATTTTATCGTAGTGCCACGGAGATTTTTCATGCAACTCGGCCTTTCATGCAACTTGGCCTTTGCTTCTTGTCTGTGCAAACGATTTATTGTGCTTTTCATTGACATTTACATTCTATAATAGCATATATACGACACATCTAGTCGCATTGATTACTTAATTGCGTCTAGGTCTACTAACGATTGTACACCTATTTTGTTATGCATATCCAAACTTAACTTGTTATCCTTACGCCAAAGAGTGCCCCATATATACCATTACAATGAATATTGGAATGGTGCAAACAATAACAAGTAAAACCTCAGTTTTTAAATACATACATTCCTCCTATGTCATCAACAAAATGGAGACCACTTTCGCTCTAAATTATGAATGATAGCTGAGTTTGGGATGTTGAACTATGAGTTTCTATCGCTTTGCTCTCTGAGTGCCAAATCCAATCCGTGAATGCGAACCATATTCGTACAAATCGTGTCATTGTCACTCAATGTCAGAAAAAGAGATACATGTATCATAATATTAACGCCACACCCCCTGATTACAGCGGTATAAGCATCAGTGGAATACAGAACATTAATAACTCTGTCATTCATAGTAATGAAGTATGGTAAACTTACAAAACACTTTCAAAAACGTACAAAGTCTAGCCGAAGAATTATTTGTAACAATTTGATTCGTTAAGTGCAGTAACTATAATTATCTTTATTCTATCATTTAGTAAAACGGAAACGCTGTTGTTAAGAAATGTTTATCGGAGTCAACAAATTAATTCTAAGATTTTTGTGGTGTCAAGCTAAAACTAAATTGGAAATAAATACTGAGCACACTCCTATGGGACATCATTACACCACTCTATTGTATGACGACAATTATGAATGATATCTTGGCATTTATCATCACACTTGTCACCAATTACCAGAGGGGTGCCTGTACAGGTGAACATGGCAAGGCACACGGTGTGTGGGAGACTCCTCATGTTTTTGTCATAAAAGAAACAATGTATATCTACATTTTCGTCTATGTTTTTCAAAACATAATGACAATAAAAAGATATTCCCTAGAACATCAATCAAATACGAGAACCCTCACTAAATGAAAAATGTCATACAAAATGCAAGTAAGCCTACTGTATTAATGTATCAGACACTGTACTTCTTATTACCTGGTTGACTTGGACGGCTATGTTCACATAAAATATATAGTAGTCGTGACGTCAAATAGACAACCTTTCTTAAAAGATTTACATCTATGTTGAGCGAGGTAAACGTACGGTATATGAATGATATTGGAAATCTTTTCTGTCGTATCAGAATATTATCAAGAACAGAAAGAATTTAATAATTGTGATAGCGCGTACAACGTGAAAAATAATTATGAGTATGAATTAAACACGTAGCATTTACTTTTAATCATAAGGGCTAGCAAAGGAAGGGTGAGCGGTCACCAATAAATATTTACTGTTACCCCTCTATTGCACAAGGTCTTGTTTATGAAAAGAAGAGCCTTTTCGGGCACCTGGTTTCACACTTAGTTTTGTGCGACCCATGGATGTTCGCCATGGTACAATGCTGTCCATGGTACAGAGACATTTCATCAGATACATCCGTGATATACAATGTTACATTTATCTTCTTTTCAGGTAGGTGCTAGGAGAAAAGATCCCAAAGCAGAGTTGTAGTTGATATTGATGTTGATGTTGATATATTTGTAACAATTTGATTCCTTTAATGTACACTGTAATTATCATTATTCTATCATTTGGTAAAACAGAAACGCTGTCGATGAGCAATGTTTATTGGAGTCATCAAATTAACTTTAATATTTTATGTTGTGTCAAGCCCACACAAAACTGGAAAACAATACTCAGCACACTTCCATGTGATATCTTCATGCCACTCTGGTGTATGACATCAATCCTGAATGATATCTAAGCATTTATCGTCACACGTATGTGGGAAACTCCTCATCTACTTGCGTGTTTTCGCTGTAATATCTACATGCATATCTACATTGCCGTTTATATTAAAAAAAAAATAATGATCATAAAACGATATTTCCTAAAACATCAGTCTAATGCGAAAAACCCTTCTAAATAATAACAAAATGCAAGTACATGTAAGCCTACTGCATTAATGTTTCAGATACCATACTTATTATTACCAGCATGCCTTGGACGGCTATGTTCACAAAGAATATATAGTAGTTATCACGTCAAATAGACGAACTTTCCTGAAATGTGTATTAAGTTATTTCGCTGAAGAGAAAACTGAAGACATCTGACAAAGCTGTATGCAAAAAAGACAAAGGAGATGTACACAAGAGATAAAAATAGTTCCAAATACACGGAAAAATACATTACACAAATATTCGATTGTGCAGCGTTTACAATGCCGAATGAGGACGGTCAATTGAAAGAAAAAAGAGGAGTTATTGGCTCAGTTATGTGGCAGAAGTCACCATGGAGGTATACAATACATGAATATAAATTATATACTAGAACCTATAACACATTACAAAAATATTTGATTGTAGTGCAATTACGATACCGACTTAGGACGGTCATTTAATTTGACAAAAGCCAAACAAATGGCGTGGTTAACCGGTTTACGGGCCCACCTTCCCACTCACCGTAACAGCAGAACAATCAAAGGACGTACATTTAAAAATTTATAAATAATCCTCCATGTAAAGAACAAGGGTCAACAGGTATTGCATATTGAGAGGTCATAAAAATATAAACATGTAAGGTATTGTAAAACACATAATGGTATAAAAATATACGCGACATCAACATGATAAACCGTGCTCTGCCAGTCTGAAAGCGAGCTAAGACCCTAGATCTGTAGGAGTCCCGACTAACAGTCAGAGGGGACGAGGTTCATGACCATGTCTCCTCTGAAAGAGGTTTGGACAAGGCCGTCATATAGTCCCCACCGCCCTGTTAGTCAGCGTGCAACGTTCAAGTAAAAGTCTGCATAAGGCTGTAGAGGGGCCAAATACAAGACCTATCGTCTTTTTGACGATCTCAATATCATATTGTCTATTTAGAAGACGTTTGACTATTTTATTAAATTATAAAATAACGTTATCGGAGCCTTTTACTTTCCTTAGTTTAAGATCACCGTAAAAATTAGGATGGGAAATTCCATTGGATACATACTGTTGAAAAGAAATATTTCCAAATTTAGATAGAAGTTCTGAATAAAATCTGAAGAATTTGCCGAATGTTTTTCTTAGCTTGTGATATCTGTAACCCTGAGTTAAAAGTTTAGTAGTAATTTGTAAATTTCGTTTATGAAAGTCCAAAACATCGGTGCAGCCTCTGACAAATCGAACTAATTGAGATATATAGATACCATATGATGGGAGTCGAGGGACATCGCCATCCAAGTAAGGGAAATTTACAATAGGAAATCCAAAATCCTCACGCTTATCATAAATATTAGTATATATTAGGTGGTTGATAATTTTGATGTTTAAATTTAAGAAAGGTGTAGATTTATCTCAAGTATTAGCTTTATTCAATGAGAGCTCTGGTGGATATATTTCTGATATAAATCGTTCGAATTCAGGGTTGTTGATAACCAAAATGTCATCCAGATATCTGCAAGTATTATTAAATTAGTCAATGAGGTCAAAACGTATGGTTTTTGAATAGAAACCATAAAATCCCTTTCATAACAATAAAGAAATAAATCTGCTATCAGAAGCGCACAGTTAGTACTTCTAGGAATCCCAACTATTTGTTGATATATCTTGCCATCAAAGTGCACAAAAATATTATTCATGAGAAAATCTAGTGCTTTACATAATTCTTTGCAAGTCCAGTATTTATATGAAGTATATTGTTTGTTGGAAAGAATCCGGAATTATTGGAATTACATATGTACGTTTTAGATTCTCTGTGAAAACACCATTGTATAAGAGACAGCAACTTGCTTTTAATCAAATCATGAGGCAGAGATGTATAAAGTGTAGAAAAATCAAATGTAGAGATTTGAGTCGCTTTGAAATTTAACGAAAGACGTTTGTCTATAACTTCAAGAGAATTTTTAATCGACCAAAAGTAATTGATGTTACAATTATGAAATGCGATATCGAAATATTTGATAATATGATCTTTTATAGCAGTTAGAGCAGACGTAATATGCTTCGATAGTACCGTAGTAGAGCAGTGGCTAGAATTAGATATGAAACGTGATTTATATGGACTTTTATGTAGTTTTGGGAGCCAATATATGGTTGGTAGATCAGATTTATCAGTTTTAATTTTGAAGTCGGACATGGTCATGAGGTGATCGTGCAAGGTGCTGTCTCTTGAGGTAGGGCTTTCCACATATGTATGAGTGGAGTTTAATTCGTTTTTAAGTACTTCAATATAATATAGTTTTCAAACAACCATTATGTTATTACGTGCTTTATCAGCAGGAACAAAGACATATTTAGCATGTAAGTCAGCTATCTTCTTTTTAATAGAATTTGCCGTCAATGTATTAGGCTGTTGAAATAAATGCGGATTTTCCGTAAAGTTCTTAATACGGATATCGACAATTCTTAAAATCTCGTATTTCCAATCATTAAGAGCATGAACCTTTAAATTTTTCATTTTTACACCAACGTTTACAATATGTAGATAAAGCATCTTCTATAACGTCACGGCATTTATTGAAATCTATCCTGGACGGTAACATTTATTTAGGTCCTTTTCCAAAAAAGAAATGTGCGCAATTTCTTGTCCGAAATACAGTTTAGGTCACCAGTAATAACATGACCTGCCGGTTTATTGAAGTAACAAATTGGTGTGGTGTACCGGTTTACGGGCGCCCATCTTTTCACTCAACGCAATATTTAAAAATTTATAAATAATCCTCCATACAAAGAAGAAGGATCAAAAACTTTCTCAATAAGAGAATTCATAAAAAAATTTATTACACACGAAACGTTTTTTGTTTTTTTTTTCAAAAATATGTTGCTATTAAAAAGTATGTAATGCGACATCTACAGTTAATAATTCGTGCTCTGCCTGTCTTTAATCCGAGCTCAGATTCTTGATCAATAGGAGTCCAAACTATCTGTCTGAGGGGACGAGTGTAAGAACTTGTCTCCTCTGAAATTGTTTGGACAGGTACCGTCATAGAGTCCCTACCGCCCTGTTAGTCAGAGTGCAACGCTCAAGCAAAAGTGTGCATAGGGTTGTAGAGGGACCCAATACAAGAACTATGGTCTTAGCGATGTTCTCCGGGTCATACTGTAGATGTCCAAGGCATCTAATTGTTTTAGAACTCCCCGATCTGAAATTATCGGAACCTTAGACCCTCCTGTGTATGTATACTAGATCAACGAAGAAATTAGGATGGAATATTCCGGAGGATACGTATTGTTGAAAAGTCACCTTTCCGATGGTAAATAAGTTCTTAAATTTTTAATGTGTGTCCTTTGATTGTGCATTTTTTTTTTTTTTTGTGGTTTTTTTGTTTTTTTGGTTTTTTTTTTTTTTTTTTTTTTGGTTTTTTTTTTTTTTTTTTTTGCGGTGAGTTGGACGGTCGGAGCCTGTAAACAGCTTAACCGCACCGAGTGAATGACGTTTGACGCTGTCGATAAGCAATGTTTATCGGAGTCATCAAAATGTCAAGCCAAAACGAAACTGGAAAACAATACTCAGCATACTCCCACGTGACATCTTTACACCACTCTGGGGTATGACGTCAAATATGAATGATATCTTGGCATTTATCATCATACTTATGACCAATCAGCAGAGGGATGACGGTACAGTTCAACACGGCAAGACACACGGTGTGTGGGATACTCCTCATTTTCTTGTGTGTTTTTGCCGTAAAAGAAAGCATGCATATCTACATTATAGTCCAGATTTTTCAGAAAATAATCATCATAAAAATATTTTTGAGGACATGAATCAAATACGAAAACCCTATTGAAATCAAAAAAGTTATACAAAATGCAAGTAAGCCTACTGCATTAATGTTTCAAATACTATACTTAATATTATTTGCTTGCCTTGGACGGTTGTGTTTCCACAAATTTACAGTAGTTGTGACGTCAAATAGACGAACTTTCATGACATGTGTACTAAGTTCATTTGTGGAGGACTAACATAATCCACAAACTTACAATTGTGTATACCATCGTGAACCTTGTGATATTTAGTCCCTGTCGAATATCATTTAGAAATCTTGCTGATGTAAAGTAATTAACGCCTCCTCGTGAACAATCCGATGGCGTCTCAGTAACCGAAACCGTTATTTCCCATAGCCAATCAGAGACTGGATTAGGCACGGGATAGTGACGGAATATGTAACAAGCACTGTACAAAAACTACCTTGTGGGTCACGCAGTCTGTGGATGTTACTTTCATTCGTAAAATTTTGTAGAAAATATACTGATTGCCTGAAAATTACAGTTCACCAGAACATGACCCCTTACGGGGTTTCACAATATCTTTATACGGAATGGGGCAAATAGAGAAGGGGAATAAAGATATGGTTATAATCAAATTGCCTCGGGAATAGAGTATAAAAGAAAAACACAAACTATTTCATAGACATTATGTAATAGATCAGACTTAGTTCCAGATTCTATCATTTAGTAAAAGAGAAACGCTGTCGAAAAGGAATGCTTTAATATTTCATGTGGTGTCAAGGCAAAACTAAACTGGAAAACAATATTCAGCGCACTCTCAAGTGACATCTATACGCCACTCTGGTGTATGACGTCAATTCTGACTGATATCTTGGCATTTATCATCATACTTATGACCAATCAGCAGAGGGATGACGGTACAGTTCACCACGTCAAGACACATGCTTTGTGGGAGACTCCTCATTTTCTTGTGTGTTTTCGCCGTTAAAGAAAGCATGTATATCTACATTTTTCTTCATATTTTTCAAAATGTAATAAAAATAAAAATATTTCCTAGAACATCAATCAAATACAAAAAACCCAGCGAAATAAAAATCTGTTATAGAAAATGCAATTATGCCTACTGCATTGATGTTTCAGATACCATACTTATTATCACCTGCTTGCCTTGAGTGACTATGTTCACACAAAATATATAGTAGTTGTGCCGTCAAATAGACGAACTTTCTTAAAATATGTACTAAGTTCTTTGTGCAGAATTAATATAATCCACAAACTTACAAGTGTGTTTACCATTTTCAACCTTGCGATACTTAGTCCCTGTCGAATATCATTTAGAAACCTTGTTGATGTGAAATAATTAATGCCTCCTCGTGCACCAAGATAAAAGAAAAGCACAAGCTATTTCATAGACAGAATGTAATAGATCAGAAATAGTTCTAGATTTTAGAGGATCAAATTCAAACAGCAACGGCGATCATACAATATTGACAACATGGGAAAACATTACAATAAATTAAAGCACTTTATAACAACCCTCTCAGGCACCTGTTTTCACTTTTATTTTTCTGCGACTATTGCATGTTCACAATAATAAAATACACTTAAATACACAGAGACATTCCATTTTCAGTGTTTTACACTATCACACTTATTTCCTTGCAGGTAGGGACTAGGAGAAAAAATCTCAAAGTAGGGATGGAGTAACATTGCTTTATGACAAAGAGTTCGATTTATTTCAAACACTAGAACAAAATGGAAGATATTATTATTTGCTTTCGTGTTACAGTGAGTAATTTACTAGCTATTTCATCAAAATTTTCTTTTGATATAAGAAGGATTTAAGACAAATTATTTAAATACACGAGGAGTTTGCAGTAAGAAAGCGAACATGCGAAATGACATCATCAGAGACGATTCCCATGTATTTCCCATAGATGAAAACTATTTTCAAATTTAAGTCATAAGAAGTGAGGTAAATATAGTTAATTTATTTGACGTATGTTCTAAGATTGTGTGCTTGTGACAAAATATACTGATTTCATGCACATTCATAATGTTTGCACACAAACATTTTTCAGCGTTCTTATTGCGTATGTGCCGCCACTTCTCACCTAGCATGTAGGCGTTGATTATTTACTATCGTTTTTTCACATCAAGGCTGCACATCTGTTAGAACTGAAAAAGTAGATTAATGAGACAGAGAAATACGAAAGCACGAAATACACGAGAATAAAACAGAATCCTATAGTAAACCATGAATAAATTTTCACTAGCGCATAATTGGAAGAATTAAGAAAAAATAAAATGAAAGAAAGAAATAATAAAAAAACCCCCAAATGCTATGACTAAACCTGACTTTGTGTGTAGAAGCACGGTGTGCTAGGCTCAATAACAATACAATTCAAAATTACTATAACAGCTGCCAATATTGATCTGATACGTTTTAATGCATACTTACCACGAGTTATTATACAATATGGTTGGTGGGTTCATTGGTCTTTTACGTCGCTTTCAACAATTTTTCAGTTATACCGCGACATGGAAGCAGGAGGTAACCAACCTCTTAAACATAGTGGCGCAACCCGGGAATCGAACCCGGATCGTCGGCGCCGCAAGCCAAGCGCTTAACCACTACACCAAGCCTGCACCTAATAGAATATGGTTATTACGAAATGCAGAATGGTACGTTAGGCATTCTGGACATATGGACACCCCCACCCCTATATTTTCACCTTTCAGCCACGCTGTCCATATCAATACACCACTGTACACAGCACTTATACCATGTATTTTAAAGAAATGTACATGTATACTTCATACCACAAATTATGACCATGAAGTGCAGAATTGTACACAGTGCATTATTACCTATAAACAAAGTTTAAGAAACTTCAAATATTTTTTCTTACTTTAGATATCTTAAGGACTGCTTGCTTCACCCCTTTCTTTCTTAGCATGTGTGATTTATTTACAGTTATTTATTAGTTTATTTTAAACATACGGATATGGTACATATGTTGGGCGTTTTATAAGTACGTTGTACTTTTCGAAAGAAATATTTAAAGAAATAACCATGCACGACAACTATTAACACTCTGCACTGTAATGAAGTAGACCACAACTAGCTATACCACAGTCCTAAAGTATATCACTACGAAGAATCACCAAACACGAAGTTGTTGGAGACCACAAACTAGCAATCACCACGATTGTGTAGCACACCACAACCAACAATTACCACATTTATGTTAGATATCATCAATACAATTCAACATATTTATGAAGGAGGCCATTACTAACAATCACATCAACCATTTAGAAGACCACCACTAGCAATTATCACGATCACTTAGGAAACCACAATAAACAATTACCACAGTTATTGATCACCACCATTAATCACAACATTTACGCAGGTTGGTTGGTTGGTTGATTGGTGTTTTACGTCGCTTTCAACATTTTTTTAGTTATATCACGACATGGAAGCAGGAGGTAACCAACCTCTTAAACATAGTGGCGCAACACGGGAATCGAATTCGAATCGTCGGCGTCGCAAGCCAAGCGCTTAAGAACTATACCAACCTGCACACAATTATGTGGGAGACCACCACTGACTATCAATACAGTCATGAAGGGGAACATCACTAACAATTGCTACAATAACGTACGAGACCAGCACTAACAATCACCAATATTATGTAGGAGACCACCAATAAGATTCACGACAGCCACCATTAACAATCGGCACCACTATGTAGTAAACAACGACTTACAATCACCACAATTTTGAAGTAGACCACCACTTACAATCACCACAACCATGATTAAGCTGTATAACACAAGCGGTGTAAGCATGTAGATCACAACGTAATGTAATACATGTAAGATATTCTGGTACTGAACCATTAGTCAACAAGATGACTTTAGTCAACAAAGTAAACGTAAAACATGGAAAACGAAACCCAGGAAGAAGAATGTGACCATGACGTCCGCTGTGATGTAAGCGATTTCTCCAAGCTAGTATACCTCGTCGTCACATTCAGCATTAGCGTTATAACCGCACTTACATTTAGTTAATAGAGACTGTAAGTATAGATAGTATGATATCACACCAATATAATGGTTTTCTCTAAAGCATCAGGCATTACAGACATTATACTCACACATACACCAACCATGCAGAGTATTAAGAAAAAAGGACTATTATGCAAATAAGTAAAAATAAAAAAAATCATCAATATCACATGTTGCACTTTCAATTACCATCATATATATATGCAAATGTTTACGACAAAGGAAACGGGTATATATACCTGTACAATGCATTAGCAGCTTATATCATTCGCAGTGTATACAGCATACGACACTACTGGGTCGAAAAACTGCAAAACTCTGCAACACACTGAAAAACTCTGAAAAACACTGAAGTCTGCCTGAAAAACACTGAAAAACTCTGACGGCCCTGATAAACACTGAAAAACTCTGAAGTCTACACTGAAAAACTCTGAAAAACACTGACGACCCTGAAAAACTCTGCAAAACTCTGAAAAACTCTGACGCCACTGAAAAACTCTGCAAAACTCTGAAAAACTCTGAAAAACACTGACACCTACTGCGATGCCCTCCGGCCGTGCGATTGCGGTCTCGCGTACTTCTATACGGTCCCTTCTATAAGCCCTATGAGCATTAAGGTATTTAAAATGTGATCAGGTAATTAGTGGTGAATTAGAAAAAAAACAAGAAGAGAAAATAAATAAAACATATCTCGCATTTTTGTACGATGTTTTGAAGTGAAATTATTTGAACGATTCTCTAAAATTATTTTTACTGATGCATTATTCCTGTTCTGACTTATGTTTGTAAAAATCACAGTATGATAACATGAATTATTAAAATAAAGCAATTAACAAAATAAAAAAATACCCAAAAACAAGAGAGAGGAGGGGGGAAGGGCAACCCAAACAAAACAAACCCAGCAGAGGCATACTACAATACAAAGGCTTTTCTTATCGAGATTTATATATACACTTGTATTTCCAAATTAAAATGTATGTACATATATTCCTGGTAAATATTACTGTTTCATAACTGTGTATTAAATTGGTGAAGGAGAAATAAAAAAAATAAAAAAAAAAAAAAAAAATCCAGAACTCTAAATTAGTGAATGAATACACATGTAATAAAATACTGAATAATAGATAAATAAATGAATGAATGAATGAATAAATAAATGATATTTGAATGTGATCAGTACCTATTAATTTTATACGAAAAGCGAATTTAATACACCAGTACCGATAGCATATCGACCACAAAAGAAATCGCTTGTCATTCATTTTAAACAACACAATGCATTCTATTCCAATTCTATTGCAAGATATAGAGACTGCACCCATGTATTGTCATGTGACGACCTTTAGGTTTAACCACCCCCCCCCCCCCCCCCACACACACACACACACCATTTTTTTCTCTACCAATAATTTTCTCACAAAATTAAGATATACTAATTTAACCTTTGTTCTTATTATAACAGCGTAATATAACAAAGTTCAGAGGACAATAACTTTCTTTAACAGAAAATTTTACGTGTTTACGCGTTGCTCTTTCATTCGAATAACATACGTAAATTGTCCTGTAAAATATTTCAGTGATTAAATATTCACTCGATATTCAATAATGTTGCTTGAAATAGCATCGAATGAGTTTCAATATATCATTGTAACAACGTATATCACTACCTACTTAATCTACATGTAACTCTATACAAGAAAATGATATTTTATCTAACAGCAACCCACCCACCCCCCTTTCAACGGGAGACTGTGTCCTCCTCCCCCCCCCCTTTTTTTTCTTTCAAAAATTTATAGATCCGCCTATGAACAGTATCTCCCTTATTACGTATTGTAACAATGTATCCAGTAAGTGTCATGTATAGCAATGGCGGATACAAGGGCGCTCGCCCTGTTGTCTCGGACATAGAAGTCGTACATAAAAAACCCCTTGTCCTGTCACAACTAGCAAAGTATTTTACCCTTATTTTCAAAATGACATAAATTCAAATAAACAGTGTCATATTTAGAGCAGATACCTGGATCTGCCCCAAACACTGGATCCAAATCGTAAATTGTCGAGTAGAATGTAGTATATTTAAATTGATACCATACAACCCCCTCCCCCCCCCCCCGCCCATTATCATTATAAGATTAATGAATCATTAATGCATTGATGAATAAGTAAATAATAAATAAATATTTATGAGTAGTACCTATAAATCTTATACGAAAAAGCGAATCTAATACATCAATACTGATAACAAATCGACCACAAAGAAAATCGCTTGTAAATCAATGCTGTCTATTTTGACTTCTGTTGCAACCTTTATGGAGACTGCACCCATGTATTTGCATGTGACGACCTTTAGGTTTAAACACCACTTTTTTACCTAAAATTTTCACACAAAATTAAAATACACTAATTTAGCCTTTGTCCTTATTACAACAACGTAATATAACAAAGTTCAGAGGACAATATCGTTGTTTGACCGGATAAATATCGCTCGTAATTTCATATACTTTGTTACATATCATGATGTCAATTTGGAATCGTAATTCACAGTTTCTGCGTATGTATGAGGGAACAGAATATATTTAGTAACAGGTTGAAACATAACCAGTTGCTACCGTTCCATGTGAATTTGGTGTTATTTGCAAAATTAAAGCATCATTTTAGCAGTGATTTACAACTTTTACGGCCAAAAAAAAAAAAAAAAAAAAAAAAAAAAAACCATAACATAAATACAAAAGCAAACCAGAAAAAGTGGAAAAACTTGTTTTACACACGATCGTTTTTATATCATAAACTAACTATTTAAGGTAGCAGAAGCGATCTAAGGGACGTAGTTCTGAAAAGTGTTTAAAACGTTTACACGTATGGGCGCTTTTCAAGCATATTTCAGATCTAGATCTATGTCGTTTACATAACAACGGTTACCAATGATCTTATCTAAAACATATACGCGTACGCACGTTTTTCAAGCATGTTGCAGATAAAGATCTAGGATGTTTGTAAACATAACAGACGATCATTTCTCCCATATTCACAGCGTTACCCTTATTATTTGTCTAAATGATCAGCCTTTTATCCACGGGGGAGTGGAAGATAAGTGACACGCGCTTTACCGGAAATGACGTTGACCCAGTTACAGGCATGTGACTGATGTCATTGTGTCCTGAATGTGACGTGATGCATTTGTAGCATTGTAGAGTTTATGGTGGTTGATTCTGTAGGATGAAGTACAACGGCAGTATTTTCAAATGTACGTGTATTCTGTAAATTTATGTGTTTCAAATGATACTCGTTAAAGTTGCTTGTTTTGGTGGCTTAGTGAATAAATCTAGTGATGGATTGGCTCTTTTGTGAAATGCGCCAAACGTGTTGGTCCGCACAGAAAGCACATGTCAATGTCAATGCAGCCAGAAAATGAAAAAAAAAAAAAAAAAAAAAAAAAATTCAAACCTTAAGATGCAACCCACCCTTAAATCTCCAAAATGCATACCTAATTTGTCTTTGTATTTTAGAATTCGTAAGTAATTCGCAAGGTAATAATTATTTTGACATTAATGTCAAGGTCATAAGGTAATTGACTTTGGTGTCATTTGAAAAGGTTTCATTAGCAGGTTACACTACTCAGATTTAAAGTTGGTTACACCTCTCTGTCTCTTAAGTTTGTAACCATGTGAGCAAAGTTAAGTTTAACTATTTCTAGCTTATGGTTCATGGTCAAGGTGACAAGGTCATTGACTTCAAGGTCATTTGTTGAAAGGGCTTTATAGGTGAAGTACACATGTCATATACGATGGGTTTTACTTTAATAGTTCAAATGTTATGGACAAGGTGGATGTTGCAGATTGACACTTGAAACACAGATAAGGCTAATGTAATATACATGGACTCACGACACTACATATTTCATACCATACGTAAATTGTTGTATTTTATAGAAATTTAATATTTTCAAACATTTTTTGAATAGATACATGTTTTAGGATGTTGTTTATTAAGTAATCATTATACATATCACATACGGACATTTGAGTATAGTGAGAGAAGGATAGGGGGGGGGATAATTTAACTTTGAATAACTTAGCGACCCTAGATTTAAATTTTCTTTAAAATGATAAAGAAGAAATCTATTATATTGAAAAAAACATTCCACAGTTTTTTGAAAAAAATCAAACGATAGAATTTTTACCGATGGATAGAAATAATATTATGAGGGACTCAGTAAGTAATAATTTTTACATCATTTTTTACAACAAGGAATAAGATTTCAGTGATTTTCAAAGTTTTTGAAAGTTCTGCAGAGTTTATCAGAGAAAAACGGGATTCTCAATGGTTTTTCGGCCCAGTAGTGAGGAAAAAGCGTATAATAACACATAAGTCAAATAGTTATAATTGCATATCATAAATTATCCTGTATAGCATAGAACGAAGACAATTATTTCTTATTCATTAGATTTTGAATTTATAAGGTAATGGGAACAATAAATGTGAAATTGCATACGACAAGTCACATATCTATTGACGTCGATTATCAATGATGTTAATTTTTTTTTTCTTTTTTTCTTTTCTAGCGAGAACCTCAGCAAAAATGAAAAACAAAATTGCATTTGTTTTGATTATGGCTGCGTTGATGTTCATGACCCTCAATGGTGTGAGTGGCAGTCGCTGTGAAGATGGCTGTCGCTCTACCTTTGACAGGTGTCGGGGAAAGAAAACGGGATGTTTGAAGGCATATAAAGGTTGTCTGTCCAGATCTTCTTCTTTGAAATCATTTTTCTTAAGGGTATCGTGATGAGTGTTTTAAGCATTTGGAGATAACATATCGCTCATGTTAAAATAGGAAGAAACGCACATGAATGTGAATACATATTGACGTCGATTAACAATGATATTAATTTTTTTTTCCATTTTTCTTTTGTAGAGAGAATCTCAGCAAAAATGAAACAAAAACAAATTGCATTTCTTTTGATTATGACTGCGTTGATGTTCATGACCCTCAATGGTGTGAGTAGCAGTGCCTGTGAAGATGGCTGTCGCTCGACCTTTGACAGATGTCGGGGAAAGAAAACGGAATGTATGAAGGCATATAGCAGTTGTTTGTCCAGATGTTCATCACCATACATAAGGTTATTGTAGATTATTTTAAGCATTTGGAGATAACATATCTATCATATTAAAACAGGTAGAAACGCACATGAATGTGGAGTTTATTTCTACTGCAATAAATTATGTTGAAGGCTATCATTTTCGTTCTTGTTTTTCTATACTTCCTTAGCGGTACGCATAGCCGTATTTCGAGTAATATTATAACAGTGAAAAATGTATTCCGCCTCACATTCGATTAAAGTTGAATTAGCGGACAAGTATCCACGTAAAGGTGATATTTGTAATATAAATCAAGCAACAAAAGATTAATCATATAATTTATAACTCCTATAAAACAAATTCAGTGGACAAACAGCAGAAATCGGAAGGGTAAACAAAATCGCTTAATGGAAAACACACATTGAGAGAGAGAGAGAGAGAGAGAGAGAGAGAGAGAGAGAGAGAGAGAGAGAGAGAGAGAGAAGCATGTACATAGGTCACACTGTGATTGGTTCATAGTTTCATGAGGTAAACACAACGTAGAGAAGTCGTATAGAATTGTATTTCAGATAACGAGATTTTTAAATGTACAGTGACACCGTATAGACCATAGGTATTACAGATCTTTCCGGATGTTATTGCAAAAAGATTAATGAATTAGGGATAAAAGAAAGAGCGAAATTAAATAATCGATATATCCCTGTTTCAAAAATCAAATTGTCAACATGTTTTTACATTTTTACTTCATATCTTTTGTAATGAAGAGGAGTTTTGGACGACTTTCGCAAAATAGAGGATCTTGTATGATCTTGATTCTGGTTCCGTTATGACATATCAAAAATTTTACTCATTAGGGTTTATTACCAATGAGATACATAAGCTTGATTTCAGAGTGCAAAGTTTACAGTTGGTGAATTTGTAATATATATATATATATATGTGCGCTTTAAATGCATGTCATTTATATTCATGAATATGCAAATGAGTTGAGTTATATATAGGTATTTCAATTAAAAGAGCGAAGGTTCCCCGTTATGTTGGTACCCTTGAAACATGCCTACTTCGACCATCGGTCGAACTATGGCCAATTTCCACTAATCGTTATTTTCATTTAGTGGTTACCATAAATGAATTCTAAAGGATTTTAAAAAATCAATTTAGCAGACTAAAGGAACATTTTGGTACAATAAAGAAAAAATCCAACCGCAGGTACATGGGGGTCCCACTGGCTCCTGAATTGGCCTTTGCTATTTGTCTGTGTTTTTCGTCAGCTCCGCCTCTTTTTGTGAGGTTTCTGTTAACGAGATCTCGTGAGACCAAATGGCTGAAACAGAAACCGGCAAATTTGAAGCAGGTTGGGGAAAAATGTGTGTAGAGCCTTCAAACGACAGGTCGGGGGTAAGTCAACGTGGCCGATCGTTTGCTTTATGTTTATATATGTTAGATATTTGCTCCATTTGATGCCGAAATGCGTAGAATCGTGCCGGCCATTCCGTTTATCAAAAATGCAAGTTTACGCAACGTAAGGAATTGTGGCCCTATCATTCATTTAGGGCCACTACTTGCGGCTAATATATATATATATATATGTTGTGATTTTCATTTGCATTGACATTCTAAAATTGCATATATACAAACTCTTTAGTCGTTTGTTTAGTTAGATACGCCTACTATTTACGAATGCATAACTATTGTACATCTACTTTACTATGAATATCAAAGTTATAGTTTTATCTTTACACCATAGAATCCCGCCAATATACAACTGCAGTGAATATTGGAATAGTGCAAACAATTACAAGTAAAAATTCAGTTTTTAAATACATTCCTCTAATGTCATCAAAGAAATAGTTGTCACCTCCCATCTAAAGTATAAATGATGGATTTGTTTGGGATGTTGAACTGTGACTTTCTACCGTTTAGCACTACCAATGTCAAAAGCATGAATGCACACCACATTCCTATAAAAAGTGTCACTGTCACACAGTATTAAAAAAGAGAGATATTTACATAGACACCACAGCCTCTGACTACAACAGTATTAGCGTCAGTGTAATATTCTATCATTTGTTAAAACAGAAACGCTGTCGATAAGCAATGTTTATTTGAGTCATCAAATTAATTTTGATATTTCATGTGGTGTCAAGCCCACACCAAACTGGAAAACAATACTCAGCACACTCCCATGTGACATCTTGATGCCACTCTGGTGTATGACATCAATCCTGAATGATATCTAAGCATTTATCATCACATGTATGTGGGAAACTCCTCATCTACTTGTTTGTTTTCACTGTAAAAGAAAGCATGTATATCTATATTGTCGTTTATATTTATAAAAAATAATGATCATATAAAAAATATTTCCTAAAACATCAAATGCGAAAAACCCTTCTAAATAATGATAAAAAAATGTTATACAAAATGCAAGTAAGCCTACTGCATTAATGTTTCAGATACCATACTTATTATTACCAGCATGCCTTGGACGGTTATGTTAAGATAGAATATATAGTAGATATCACGTCAAATAGACTAACTTTCCTGAAATGTGTAGTAATTTATTTTGTTGAAGAGAAAACTGAATACATCTGACAAAACTGTATGCATAAAACAGGACGGACATGTGCACAAGAGATAAAAATAGTGCAATATACATGGAAAAAAACATTCTGAAAATATTCAGTTGTGCTATGGTTACGGTACTGACTGAGGACGGTGAATTGAAGCGGCGAATTGGTGTGGTTTACCGGTTAACGGGCGCCTATCTTTTCACTCACCGCAAAAGCAGCGGAATGGAAGGACACATATTTAAAAATGTATTAATAAGCCTCCATATAAAGAACAAGGATCAATAGCTTCCTCCAGAAGAGAGGTCATAAAAAGGTTATTACTCAAGAAATTTTCTTAGAACAATATGTTTCTATCAAAAAAATGTAAGGCGAAATCAACATAAGTAAACCGTGCTCTGCCTGTCTGTAAGCCGAGCTGAGAGCCTTGATCAATAGGCGTCCCAAGTATCAGTCAGAGGGTATGAGGATAAGGACCTTGTCTCCTCTGAAAAGGTTTGGACTAGGCCCTTCATACGGTCCCTACCGCCCTGTTAGTGAGAGTGCAACGCTCAAGCAAATGTCTGCATAGTTTTGTAGAGGGACCCAATATAAGAACTATGGTCTTAGCGATTAAGTGATCTGTTACGTGATTGTGTTGAATGCTAGTGGTGGTCTCCTACATGGCTGTTTTGATTGTTAGTAATGCTCTCCCACATATTTATGCTGATTGTTCGTGGTGATCTATTTTGGGACTGTGGTGATTGTGAATGGTTATCTACCTTAGGACTGTGGTGATTGTTAGTTGTGGTCTACTTCTTGAGATTGACGATGGTTAATGGTGGTCTTACATGGTTATTTATTTACATATTTCTTTCGGAAAGTACAACGTACTAATAAAACACCCACCATATATACCATATCCGTATCTTTAAAATAAACTAATAAATAACTGTAAATAAATCACAGACACTAAAAAGGGAAGGGGTGAAGCAAGCAGTCTATGAAAATACCTATAGTTAAAATATATATATATAAGTTGTTTGTTTAAAAGTAATATTGTCCTGTTTACGATTCTGCACTTCATGACCACAATTTGTCGTATTGTATAGCTCCAATGTGACTTCTGCCACATCACTGAGCCAGTAACTCCTCTTTTTTCTTTCTAAAATATAAATATAGGCATACATGTCTTCAAACTACATGGTTATAAGTGATGTGTTCAGTAGTCGTTGAAATGGATGGGGTGGATGACAGATGAACATATAGGAAGGATGTACACAGGTTCAAGTCTGCATTTTGTGATTACCATATCGTATTATATCGCACTCGTGATAAGTATGCATTTAAAATGTATCACATTAATATTGACAGCAGTTACACTCATTTTGAATTATTAAGCCCAGCACATCGTGCTTCTACACACAAAATCGGGTTTAGCCACGACATTTGTTCTTTTTTTAATTCATCCAATTATGCGCCAGTGAAAACTATATTCATTGTTTACTACTTGATTCTGTTTTACCCTCATGTATTTCGCGCGGTGCTTGATTCAATGTTAGGTTCAATAATTTCTCTATCTCATTAATCTACTTTTTTACAGCTGACAGACGTGCAGCCGCCCTGATGGAAAACGATAGTAATTGACATCATGTCTGCATCAGCCTACATTCATATTAACTGGCACACGCAATAAGAACGCTGAAAAATGTTCGTGTGCAATCACTACGAATTGTGGATGAAAACAGTATATTTTGTTACAATCGCACTATATTAGAACATGAATAATAATAAGAATTAAAAAACCCAACAAATTAACTCTACTTTACCTCACTTCTTATTATTAAAATTCGAAAATAGTTTTCATCAATAGGAAATACATGCCAAAGGGTAGTAGACAGCAAACTTTCTATTTAAACACGTTATTTCATGACGACATATTGATGTCAGAAATCTTATAAACAAATGATGCGTCATTGTGAAACTTTTCCTCTTACAGCATTTATATTACTTACCTTCGTCGTTACGACATCACACATGAAACGTAATGGGACCGTCCCTGATGACGCCATTTCGCATGTTCGTGTTCTTACTGCAAACTGCTCGTGAATTTACTTAATGTGTCTTAATCCTTTTGTATCAAAGGAAACTTTTGAGGAAACAGCCAATAAACTACTCACTATAAAACGAAAGCAAATAAATAATTATATCTTCCATTTAGGTCTAGTGTTCCATCTCACTTTGAAATCTTTTCTCCTAGCTATTACTTGCAAATGAAATACTGTATATGGAATGTGTCTGTGCCATTAAGTGTATTTTACCATTGTGAACAATCAGTGGTCGCACAAACTAAAAGTGAAACCAGGTGCCCGAGAGGGTTGTTATAAATTGCTGTAAATGCATGTTTATAGTTTTCCTATGGAGTCACTATTGTCTGACTGCCGTTGTTGTTTAAAATATTACACCCTTTATATAAAACTTGTTATTAGCTGTGACTGCAGGTAGACTATTATATGTAACTTGATGGTGATGTATACCAACTTGAATAATCCTATGTTGTGACGTTTAAAAGTGACATGACCAGTGAAAATAAGATCACAATTCGTCCTTTGTTGCATTTTATCTGATATCTGCTTCCTCCAGAAATCATTACCTACATTTTATGTTTTGTCCTGTATTATAAATTATTTTACTAGACTACTGTTTGATAGTTGACTATATTGTAAAATACGAAAGTAACTGGTATTACATGACTATAGCACTAACAGCAATGTACACAGTGGACATTCAAGGAACACTAACTGAAATTCAGAAGTGAGAACATGTGTTCGGGAGGAGTGAGCATCTCGTGTTTGGCTAGTCACACCAGCTTTAAACAGACGAAAGAAATAGAATATAGCACTGGATATATGAATGACTGTGCACAAACACGGTGTAGAAAGTGCCAGAGCCAACCAACAACAGGAAAAATAATAACACTGAAGTCAAATAGTTTCCCACTCAAATCATAAAGTATGCTGTAGAACATAGAACAAAGACAATTACTTCTTATTAATTAAATTTTTGATTGATAAGGTAATCGTAAAAATAGATGTGAAATTGCACACGAAAAGTCAAGTATATTATGACACTGATATTAACAATGATACGCATCTTTTCTCCATTCTTTTGTAGCGAGAACCTCTGCAAAAATGAAAACATTTGCATTTGTTTTGATTATGGCTCCGTTGCTTTGCATGACCCTCAATGGTGTGAATGGCATTCCCTGTGGACATTACTGCCTCTCGATCATAAACAGATGTCAGCGGCGTTATACGGAATGTATGAACTCATATACAGCTTCGTTAGCAATACGTTTAGGGTGAATATTTTAAGCTTTTGAAGGTAACATGTCAAAGACGCACATGAATGCGATTTTTATTGCCACCACCATTATTTAAAATACTATAAGTTTTAAGTACAGGAACACAAATACAGAGCGTTTGTGTTCCTTTACTTTTGATGTACCGGACATCCCCTTTGAGGACTTCTTCGAGTCATTTTTACTATTATTTTTGTTTTTGATTTTCTCTACTTGCTTGGCGGTACGCAAAGCTGTATTTCAGTGCAATATTATAACAATGAAAACCGTATATCACCTCACATTCTAAATTTAAAAATTCAAAAGAGTTGTTAGAACATCTAAAATCAAAAAGTTTTACTAAAATTCACTCCATCAAGTCTTTTGACTTTTCGACTCTGTACACAACGATCCCTCATCAGAAATTAAAAGACAGATTAGCGGAAATTATTCAAAATGCATTTACTAGTAAAAACGGAAGCCGCAAATTCAAATATATAGTAATAGGCCACGATAAAACCTACTTTGTTAGGGAAAATTCTGATTCCAAAAATAAATACACTGAAACAGCTGTCATTCAGATGTTGAACTTTCTTATCGATAACATTTTTGTAGTGTTTGGAGGTAAGGTTTTTCAACAAATTGTCGGCATTCCAATGGGCACTAACTGTGCTCCGCTTCTGGCTGACATATTCCTTTATTCATACGAAGCTGAGTTCATTCAGTCTTTGCTTTCGCAAGGGAAAAAACAATTGGCTCTTGGCTTCAATTTTACTTACAGATATATAGATGACTTGCTTTCAATTAATAATCCTTCATTCGCGGATTACCTTAGCATCATCTATCCAAGTGAACTGGAGGTCAAAGAAACCACAGAAACTAGTAATTCTACTTCGTATTTAGATATTATGTTGTCTTTCGACATTAATGGTCAATTGAACACCTCACTCTATGACAAACGTGACGATTTCAATTTCGCTATCACAAACTTTCCTTTCATAAGTAGCAACATTCCATTATTGCCCGCATACGGCGTATTCATATCTCAGTTAATACGTTATTCCAGAGCATGTTCATGTTCTGAGGGCTAGGCGACTTTCAGTTAAGCTGCTCAACCAGGGTTATATATGTGCTAGACTAGCATCGTCACTGAGGAAGTTCTACGGTCGTTACGAGACACTTATTACTCCATATGATATCTCGTTATCCAGACTTTTAAATGATATTCTGGACTGAGACCGATTCCGATCACTTTACACAGATTTGACACCTTCTATACTAGAAGGTTACCTACTTCGAATTCTCCATATATAAATACATATGGAATTCACACGATTTGACTCTTTCTACGGGATATATGTGACGGGTGTTGCTAGCAAGCAGGAGATGCTCACTCTCCCCGGGCACCTGATCTCACTCCATCACAGGGGTTCACATATGCTCTTCAAGTAGACATATTTTGTTATTTTCCATTTGTTTTTCATTTTCACTGATTTTGTATGTCCTATGGTTTCGTGATTTTTGGACTTGTGGTTTGGATTTATCCATCATCTTTACATTAAAGATAATAATATATATAACATATATCAAAAAATGAAATCATGTATTTGATAATATGTATAAAACCAAATCAATGGGAAAACATGATGAATCCGAAGGGTGAAAAATTGCAGAATGTACAACAATGGGGAAAGAACAAGAAGAAGAGGTATGTACCTAGGTCCTACGGTTATTGCCTCATTGTGTCATCAGTTAAATACAACGTACAGATGGAGTCCAATGTTCCAGATAACGAGATATTTTATGTACAATAACATATCAGAAACGCATGCAAATGTGGTGTATATTGCTACTATAGTAAATTATGTGATAAATTATTTATTTTTATTTTTTTTTGTTCGATCCTTGTCTTTCGGGCAATGGTATAAGAATGAAAACCGTATATTATCTCACATACTATATTTAGTTCATGTAATGGAGAAGTATTTATTTAAAGATGATGATGATGATATATATAATATCAACTCCTTTTGAGAACCAGAGATGGACGTATGTAAATTGTCTAATTGAAAACCTGTGGATTTCAAGTGGCATATTTGATGGATCAAGACCTCTCAATTGCTAAGGTTAAATGAATTATAAACTAATATCTTATAATTTAAAGCAAATTTCATATTTATGAATATGCGAATGTGTTAATATACAAATTGATACTTTAACTAATGGAACAAAAATTCTTTGTCATTCTGGTACCATTCACGCATGCCTACCTCTACTTTCGGCCAAGCTATGACCGGTTTCCATTATTCATCATATTCATGTAGCGGTTGCCATGGGACCATTCGAACAACAACTAAATTAAATGATTTTTATGGGAACATTTTAAAAATCCACTCAGCAGTCCCAAAGGAACATTTAAAAAAATAGCCGAAGGGAAGTACATTTAGGTCCCACTGTCACGTCCCCCCCCTCAAACTACAAAAGTAAGAAACTAAGAAGTACCGAATGGTAAACCATACAAGTATCTCTTCGGACATGGAATAAAAGGACAATATCCTGTATAGTTTCATATTCAAAAAGAAATAACACAAACACTCTTTGCCGCAAATTTTCAGCCTCCTGGCCTTTATCAAGCAATAGTTAGGATAGTACGGAAGAACTATGTAACATCCATCTTTACATGTCTAATATAAAAGAAGCTTGTTTATATTAGACATGTAAAGATGGATGCAAAGAGTGTTTGTGTTATTTCTTTTAGTATATTGTACTTCCCTTTGGGGGACTACTTATTCTGTTTCATATTCAGACAATTGCGAACCCCAATAAAATCGAAGTGAGGCCAGGTGCTCGGGAGGAATAAGCGTCCCCTGGTTACATGCAATAGCCGTCGATTAAGACCTACAACAGCTTTTCAAGTAAAAGAGCAGTTGTTGTCAATTCAGTTGACTGTCCTAAGTCATGACGTCACTAGCTTGTTAGATTATATAAAACAGATGAAACTGCAAAAGTCAAATTTTCAGTAACATTATTTATTACTTGTCAATTTAGTTAATGACCCAAAGTCGACACAACATTATGATTTAATTTTTTTTTCTATTCATTACATGAATTTTATCGTAGTGCCACGGACAGTTTTCATGCAACCCGGCCAACTTTCTTGGCCTTTGCTTCTTGTCTATGCAAACCATTTATCTGTACTTTGTGCTTTTCATTGCCATTAACATTCTACAATAGAATATATACAACACATCTAGTCGCATTGATTACTTTATCAGGTCTACGTCTAGTCGCATTGACTACTTAATTGCGTCTAGGTCTACTAACGATTGTACACCTATTTTGTTATGCATATCCAAACTTAACTTGTTATCCTTACGCCACAGAGTGCCCCAAATATACCATTACAATGAATGTTGGAATGGTGCAAACCATAACAAGTAAAACTTCAGTTTTTAAATACATACATTCCTCCTATGTCATCAACAAAATGGAGGCCACTTTCGCGCTAAATTATGAATGATAGCTGAGTTTGGGATGCTATGAGAAACTATGAGTTTCTACCGTTTTGCTCTCTGAATGCCAAATCCAATCCGTGAATGCGAACCATATTCGTACAAAACGTGTCTTTGTCACTCAATGTCAGAAAAAGAGATATAATATTGACGCCACACCCCCTGATTACAGCGGTATAAGCATCAGTGGAATACAGACCATGAATAACTCTGTCATTCATAGTAACGAAGTTTCGTAAACTTACAAAACACAAAAACGCACAAGGTCTAGTTGATGAATTATTTGTAACAATTTGAATCGTTAAGTGCAGTAACTGCAATTATCTTTATTCTTTTATTCAGTAAAACGGAAACGCTGTCGATAAGAAATGCCAATCGGAGTCAACAAATTAATTTTAAGATTTTTGTGGTGTCAAAACCAAAACCAAATTGGAAATCAGTACTGAGCACACTCTTATGGGACATCATTACACCACTCTATTGTATGACGACAATTATGAATGATATCTTGGCATTTATCATCACACTTATCACCAATTACCAGAGGTGTGCCTGTACAGGTGAGGTGGGAGTCTCCTCATTTTCTTGTATGTTTTTGTCATAACAGAAAGCATGTATATCTACATTTTCGTCTATGTTTTTCAAAATATAATGATAATAAAATGATATTCCCTAGAACATCAATAAATACGAGAACCCTCACTAAATGAAAAATGTCAAACAAAATGCAAGTAAGCCTACTGTATTAATGTATCAGATACCATACTTCTTGTTACCTGGTTGCATTGGACGGCTATGTTCGCATAAAATATATAGTAGTAGTGACGTCAAGTAGACAACCTTTCTTAAAAGATATACTAAGTTTTTTTCTTTTTTTTTTTGGTGGAGAACCAATAGAATCCACAGACTTACAATTTTGTATATCATTGTCAACCTTGCAATACTTAGTCCCTGTCAAATATTATTTAGAAATCTTGTTAATGTAAATTAATTAACGCCTCCTCGTGCACTAAGATAAAGAAAAACACAAACTATTTTATAGACAGTATGCAATAGATCCGACTTAGATCCAGATTCCAGAGGACAATATTGAAACAGCAACAGCAATCAGACAATATTGACACCATGGGAAAATATTTAACATGAATTTTCAACATATTAATCAATAAAACATGTTCACAAAAAGTCTATTTAACCTGCTTGCTGTCGTATCTAATATATTACAACGCCATATACATTGTATCTAGTTCTTTATATACATCCAATGCTTTTTGGCATTTACATCTATGTTGAGCGAGGTAAACGTGCGGCATATGAATAATATTGGAAATCTTTTCTGTCGTATCAGAATATTCTCAACAACAGAAAGAATTTAATAATTGTGATAGCGCGTGCAACGTGAAAAATAATTATGATTATGAATTAAACACGTAAAATTTACCTTTAATCATAAGGGATAGCAAAGAAGGGGTGATCGGTCACCGATAAATATTTACTGTCACTCCGCTATTGCACAAGGTCTTATTTATGAAAAGAAGAGCCCTTTCGGGCATCTGGTTTCACACTTAGTTTTGTGCGACCCATGGATGTTCACCATGGTATAATGCTGTCCATGGCACAGAGACATTTCATCAGATACATCCCTGATATACAATTTTACATTTAGATGCTTGGAGAAAAGATCGCAAAGTAGAGATTAACATCACTTTTTGATACAAAAGGATTTAAAACAAATTAATTAAACATACAAGGAGAAAAAGAAGAAAACAAAATGGCGTCAGCTCTAAAAGACGCATGTAAGTTTCACGTATGACGTCGTAATGATGAAGGTGAAATGTAAAATGAAAAAAAAAAATACATAATAGGTAAAAACCCTGGTTTTAGTTTGTAGCGACAATTTGTATACATCTTCATACAGAAAATATATAAAATTGATAAAGCATCCGCATGTGAAGTATTACAAACAATTAGTGACCATATCTAGTTAGGGGCAGGCTTGGTGTAGTGGTTAAGCGCTTGGCTTGATGCGCCGACGATCCGGGTTCGATTCCCGGGTTGCGCCACTATGTTTAAGAGGTTGGTAGCCTCCTGCATCCATGTCGCGATATAACTGAAATATTGTTGAAAGCGACGTAAAACACCAATCAACCAACCATATCTAGTTACGACATAGTGAGTCCGATTCAGCCTCATGGGGGTATGACATGAGTGTCACTTTGATTAGAAATATTTGCGATTTTTTTCTGACAAGAAGTAACTTTAAGCACTATTTTCAGTCTTCTTATCGCGGACTAATAGTCGCCAAACAGTAGACGTTTCCATCTCCCGACCACCTAGTCGGCTGAGGTACAAATGACACTAATTCTAATGCATTTTCTTTGTAACAGGGCATATCGTTGACTGCCCGATTTAAAAAATTCATGATACCTTGCAGTTTTAGATATGGCGTCATGATACCCTGCGGTGACGCCAAGATACCCTACGGTTTTTGATATGACGTCCCTGTGATTAGCGACTTCGTTTAGAAAACCGTAACTTTCTGCATATTGCCTATAGTTGTAATTATTTTTTATCAAATGCATTAGAATTGGGTTAATATGCTTTTGTTTTACACAAAACAACCCCTTGCAGTGAAACTCAATTTCTGACAGGATATTCGCCGATATCCTGTCAGTTTTTGTAAAACACTCGCATGGTGTCCCTTATTATGTTGCATTCTCACCATTAACGCTACCCCTTTGTCAGCTGTACATAATGAGATGAATCAATTAGAGACATATTTAAACCTGACATTGTAACCAGTACCATGAAATACATGAGGGTAAAACGAAATCTTATTTTAAAATATGCATATATTTTCACAGGAACACTGTAAATACTTCTTCCACTCGTGCTTAGTTGGATAAACAACAAAAGAATGAATGTCGTGACTTAATCCAACTCTGTGTGTAGAGGCACATTGTGTAAGGCTTAAATAGATAAATACAATCAAATTAGGTGTAACTGCTGTAAATGTTAATGTGATACGTTTTAAAGGCATAATAATCCCGAATGCGTTATAATACGACATTTTCATCACAATAATTGTACACGAGTTATTATAGATACCCCTCCTATGTTTGTGTGTTTGTATGATTTTTTTCTTTCAGCTATCCCATCCAATTCAACACACTGCGGTCAACACTTGTACCTTACATATTAAAGATATATGTTTTTGCTTATATATACATTATACAGAAAATCGTGGCCATCACGTGCAGAATTACACGCGTGTAATTGTTTCCTTTGTATAGCCCCCTTCGAATATTTCCCTTACTTAACATTTGATTCACCCATTTACTTTTTTGGATCTGTGAGTCGATTTCCTTTATTCGATGATAGCGTGTTTTAACGAAAGGATATCGTGCATATTTTGGGTGTTTTATCGGTACATTTTACTTTTCGAAAGAAACAATAATTACTTAGTTGTATCAAATAAGCATTTAATTTTTTTAATTATATAAAATTTGAAATAACATGCAATGAAAATATATTTATGGTGATAAATAATTAGTCAGAAAGTGATCTTAGTCAAAAAAGCTAACCTACAACAAGGGAAAACAATGTGAGGGATCAAGGTACCATAAAGAAATATGAATCCCGACATGTCCCATTCGCTGAGGTAAACTATTTGTCCAAGATAGTATAACTCATATTCAGTATAACCGTTATTACAACACTGACATTTAGTTAATACAGACTATATATAAGAAGTTTACGATAACACACAATGGTTTTCTGCAGACAAAACAGAGGAAGCTATTATAACATCTGTTTTTAGTAATTCACAGAATTTGTACTCACACATATACATGTAACAACACATACACACATGTGTGTGTGTGTGTGTGTGTGTGTGTGTGTGTAAATGTCACTGTTGAACGAAAGTGTATATATTCCTGTACGATACACTAGTAGTTTATATCCATATTAGTTACGACGTTGTCTTTTTTCTGTTTTTCTTTTCTTTTCTTATGCGTGTATTGTTATTGTTTTTGTTTTGCTATGTTTTGCTTTTTTAAAGAAAGGCACATGAACAAAGCGAGACGAAGTGTAGTGTTTAATACTATTACAAAAATATTTGAAAGGCAATTACATTTTAATGTTAGGTGCATCAACGATTATTTGTAATGGTTTTTGTCTTTTCTTCAATACTTGGGTTTTTTTTTTCTAGTTTTCTTTTCTTTTCTTGTATGTGTATTTTGTTTTGTTTTCACTTTTGTTTTGTGTGGGATTTTTTTCCCTTTTAATTTTAAATTTTGATTTTAAACGCTACCATTTAAAAATGCATATGAATAGAGTGCAACTTGTTGTTGTGTTTATTGCTGTTACAATAAAGTATTTGAAAGGCTATTGTATTTTTATGTTCGGTGCATCAACGATTATTTGTAATGGTTTTTGTCTTTTCTTCAATACTTCCCTGGCGGTACGCAGAGCCGTATTACGAACAATATCATTACAACGAAAAATGTATACCACTCACATCCTGGTAACTGTTCATGTAGCGGTGAAGTGTGAACTTAAACATTGTTTTTATTTTACATATCACGAAATATAACATGCGTCATATAATTGATAATATATAAAAAATCAACGTAGTCGGAAAAAAAATATAGGTATACAAAATCAACATAAAGCAAAACACACTCAAATAAACCAAATCTGAGACCCAAGTGGATTCAACATAGAGCGATTTGCTTCTTCACAAACAAATGACAGCTCACGTGTGGGACAAGACTTTGAGTACTTACTTTCCTTAACATTTGGCGGTTAATGAAAAGAAGTCGAAAAATATGTCAGCAAATCATAATTGTAGACAGCCATTTTCAGTAATAGAATGGGTACTGTATAATAAGTTGATAACTTAGTTCCTTTAATGTTTGGTGATACTCATTCACGCAGTACCGATGCAAAAGCTAAAGCTAGTTATTGTAAACCCTGTGTATCCACAGTCAAGGAAGATGGTGTCAGTGTGTTGATCCTGAAGTTATTTTAGCTTCAATCTATTTAAAATATCTGGGATAAACTATAACCGAGCCACGGGACCTTAAAAACCTAACTGCCACCTTTAAAACTATAGTGATACAGTGAGCTGTACACGATTAACAAGCATTGGAATCTCGTGCGCGTCTTCCAAGAGTTGGCACAATGGTTTGTGTGTTTTTACGCATACCGTGGCTAACCACAGAAATGCTGACATCTTTTCTTGGTAAAGTAACAACGTACAAGTACACTACAGACACCTTACAATGTTATTAATTTGAGATGATTACGGCTCATAGACCTCTGTACTATAGGATCGGTGCTCATTAATAAGTAATGACATTAAGTACTCTGAAAAGGAAAATAAACTTGATACATTAATTAGTTTCACTCTTCTTAACATAGTCTGTAATAAACATTTCACTTTTTCTTAAGCTGTTAGCAGAATATCGATGATTTTATATAGAGATAGGCAAACATTTGTTGTAATGACTTTCTGCTTGACAATATATATGCTGTATTCGGTGACAAGGTCTTCAGACAGACCATTGAAATCCCTATGGGCGTTAATGCATTAACTGTGCTCCTTTGTTATCGAATTTGTACTGTCCTTAGTCGGTATCGGCGTAGCACAATCGAATAGTTTTGTAATGTCCTTTTCCGTGTATACTCTGCTATTATCATGTTTTATGTGCATGTCCTTGGTGATTTGTGTCAAACAGCTTTTGTCAGATGTCTTCTGTTTTCTCTTTATTCTAATGACGCTGACTTTATACAAAACTTTGATACATACGTATATACAATATATTCCAACGAACTGGGGATTACAATCACCACAGAATCCAATTCATGTGCTTCATATTTAGATATTTTACTTGATATTGACCAATCAACAGACTTCCTATTTGACTTTACTACAAACGTAATGACTTTACTTTTCCCGGTGCTAACTTTCCATATACAAGTAGTACTGTAACATTGCTCTGTCACCAGTCTATCGTGCTTATATGTCTCAAATTATTCGGTATGCTGGAGCTATCTCTCTGTGTCGTTCTTTTATTTATCAGGGCAAACTACTGGGAAGAAAGTTGCTATGAAAAGGATATGAGATGTTACGCCTTAAGTCAACATTCCGCATATTTAATGGTCACTATAAGGACATCAAATTACAAAACACAGCAATTATCGTATTATCTGTATTGTCTGTATAACGGTCTACGGATGTCATAATTATAATAAATATGAAAAATTAGGGTTTTCAAGAACATTCAGTAACTTCATTCAATGTCTTTCGTATGCAACGTGTATAACATGTGCTTGCCTTCTCAAGACGTTGCTATCATAAGATATTCGAAAGCATGTTACCTGCATATCTTTCTCGTAATTAGCTAAGTCGTCATATGAGCAAAATATAGGGCACAGATTTAGGGATAGGGATGTTTAATTCGAATTCCTTTTAATCGCAGTATTTGTCCTCCACTTGTTTACCGATAACACAGTGCGCCATTGAGAGCTTTTCCTGGGAATCCCGCTATTTCACATTAGAACAGCATTAATCACTTGGCCTTTGCTGACCTTGCACAGCGCCGCTATCATACAAGACTTCGAGTTTATGTTTTCCCGCGAGGTACTACATTCCAGAATTATGCCGTTAATGGCAAGTTATTGAGAGAACGGGGTCACTCCTCAAGCGCACCTGTTTTCACCTCTGAGTTTCAAGGGTCAATATTCACTGTGATACATTGTTGTTAATGCGATAGTCACGTGACACCAGTTACTTTCGTATTTTGCATTATATTTTTATCCATCTTACATTGGATGTGTAATACTGATCGAATAAACAGATACTTGTTCGCTCTGGTCATCACTGGATCAGTTTTGGCCATTTTGAATGTTTGCTGTTAGTACTACACATGCTATATATAGCAATCTTGTGATTGCAAACTGAAATAACATTTAAATGTTCAAATAAAGAATTTTACAGTTGCTAAACAATTCGAATTTTAACCGTTTGTGCATAGATGATTTTCACTCAAATAGTTTTCAGAAACCTTCAATGTCGATGACATCATGGAGTGCCTTAATGCTACTGCAATGCGAAGATCTCATAGTGAGATAATACTGCACATGAGATCCTTCACTTAATTGACGGATGAGAGAAACGTCAATGAATGCACACGTTTAATGTGGCATCAGACATATGGGACTTGGGCACATAGTGTGTCTGACGAGTCCCAAGGGTAAGTTGCCCAATTCTGTACTAAGTAAAAAACGAAGAAGTACAAAAGGGTAAAGCACGTCTCATAGTCCATGGAATAAACGGACGATATCATGTATAGCGTCATATTCAGACAAATGCCAACCCCAGTATAATCGAGGTGAGACCAGATGCCCGGAAGGAATAAGCGTCCCCTGGTTGTAACATCCGTCGCAAAAGTACTGAAACAACGTTTCAAGACCAGGAAGTAAATACAGTGAGGTGCAGTCCTAACATAACATTATCTTCACGTCGCGTTAACATGCAGTTTGCTTTCCTCGTGCGCTCAGGACTGCTGAGCACACGCGTTTGCGTTAACGCAAATTTCCACGTGAACTTAATTTCGAGACCGAGTGTACGTGACAGCCACGTTCGCTTGCTTACAACTTATAACTTGTATTTACATGTTCATATAGAAAAATTTGAAGGAATATATATATATATATATATATATATATATATATATGGACCTTGGATCTCCGAAGAAATACCTGTAGAAAATAAAGACAAATTAGACAAACATATAAAGCACAAAGACACTACAGTTAACAAGGCACCCTGTATTTCACTTTATATGCTTTATATGTTTATTTCTCTTTCAGTGATGTATCCTCTCAGGGGATCCGCCTGGGTAAATTCCTTCACTTTCCGCGGCCGTGTTGTCATGCATGCGATTAGCTAATGATTGGCTATTAAAGCTCCATTTTTGTGGAGCTCGGGTAGCTCAGTCGGTTGGAGGGTCGGATGCATGACAGCTAGGTGATTCGGTACCATAGGTCGTGGGTTCGAGTCCCAGACGGGGAACGAATATAAGTGAAATACAGGGTGCCTTGTTAACTGTAGTGTCTTTGTGCTTTATATATATATATATATATATATATATATATATATATATATATATATATATATATATATATATATATATATATATATATATATATATATATATATATATATATATATATATATATATATATATATATATATAAATATTAAAACATATAAATAAAATATTTAGAATTAAATAAAACCCAATACCATTATAATATTAAAAAATATTTTAACCATATTTTTAAAAACATTGAACAGAATTTCCGAACAATGACACGTGTAAATACATAAATTAGTTATAAATGAATCAACAAATAAGAAATAAATACATAAATAAATTAATTAGAAATAAATACATAAATGAAATTAGAAAGTAATCATGCTAGTATAAACTGACGAAGTTTTTTTTTTCATAAATACCTTATTGTATGTCTACGCGATAATTTCCTTTGCTATATTACATATGAAATCCTTAATGCAGGGTGTCATTTTAAAATAACATTTAATACACGTTTTTACGGCAATATTCGCGGTAATGTAATTAGATCCATTCTATTTTCTCAGGTCGCACTGCACTGCATAGAGAATTACAAATATAGACATGTGAACGTGCGACGGACCGAGCGCACGCGAGAATAAATCGCGTTAACGCGAATTCCCTCCCGCGTTAACGCGGGGAGCGCACGCGTGTCCGGTCGAGCAGTCCTGGCACGTGTGCTAAAGCAGTCCTCGCGACTGCTTTTCGCGTTAACGTGAATGTTATGTTAGGACTGCACCCATCTGTACAAAGATATACACGTACGAACACATGAAGTAAACAATACATGGACAATTATACATAACATTTATAGCTGTGCTAACCTAAAACCGGGCCTTGGCGAATCAGTACTGGGGTGAAATCACTGAATGGTGTGATTTTACAACAAATGGTCTAATTAAATTGAAGTTGAGAATTTTACTTGAAGGAATAAAGAGTTTTCTAAAGAAACATTTCGTCGTATTATCCACCTATATGTAAATACTGTCACATAACCTTACCATAGTTATCTGATCTTGATTTCAAAGAAAGTGGTTTTTTTTTTAATTTATACAAGAGTTTTCTTTCTTTGGTCATGGAATTTTGTAACATGTGTCCGCATTTTTTACAGTACGGAATAGTTTTCTATAATATTCATATTTGTTATGTAATTCTTTTTCGAACAGCCGTTTTTGCAATTTTTGTCAGAGTTAGACTCCTGGTCACGCACTGTTGTGTGTCGCTTTATTATTATATAATGTTGATAACCATTTGCAATTTGTAATAAAAATGCTATAAAATACTTTGGAGAGATGTGTAATTTTTTTCATTCCTATTTATATTTTGTCATGATATTGCTATGGTTTATATCTTACGTTTTGTACCTTTTCAAAACCTCACATTGAGTCTTTTGGTATTGACGTCAGCATCTGGTAGTCCTGATTTGTTAATATACTATTTGCACCCGATTAATGCACCATTTACATTTAAAGTATATATGTTCTATATTTATCTAATGAATGTGCCATTTACCTGGTGAATGTACCATTTACGTGATGATTGTGCCATATGTACATGATGAATGTACCATTTGTATTTGATGAATGTACCGTTTACTTGATAAATGTATCATACATTCATGATAAAAAATCAACTATTATCGGAGTGTGTCGAATGTTTTATCATCACTTGACTTAAAAAGACATGGGTTAAAAGTGAAAATGTTGTGCGTTTTGCATTATCAATGTAATCGCTTTATATTCAATTTTGGTTTCAGAAAACTTTAACATGCTAGTATAATTTCATTTTCAATACCCTCCGGAAAAATAATCAAGTATCTATCCCTTCCTCTTATTTCCTCTAATTTATCAATTTTGCGATCAACGATAAATTCACGATATTGCTATTATGTGCATCGCACTCATACCTTGCTGAACATGTACGTGTACATTAATGAGTTGCCTACATGATATGTTTGAATTACATGTATAACAATCCGAAAATGAGTTAGTAAATTCTTTATATGTTAATATATTTTGGTTTGCCATTTCTGGTATCTTTTCTCTCCCATCGTCGAATATAGTCTCTCATCTTTTCGCGAAACATCCATGGCCGATTACGATCGTTAACAATACAAACTGCTTTTACTCAGACTCTATTGCAGATGCATTACTGAAGCACAATTACATATATACTGAACAAGTCATCCTAACAACATCACAGCAGCAGTAAAACCATGCACTATACAGATAGATCTCGTCCGGATTTCATTCTGTTAAGGACATACGTGTCATAAAATGTAAAATAAAATGTGACTGTCAAGTGATCAAGAAACGACTCGTCATATCAAATCTCCACAATTCCATTTATTATTCAATGATAGATACTGAGGATGTATGAAATGTAATCAAACAATACTAATTCGTAGTCTGCAGTAAATACGACTATTTAAACAATAAGGAAGATATTTGACCTACCGCGTTTACATTTTCCTCGTATTCTTGAAGAGGTTTCCGTTATATTATTATCTCACTATTTTGATTGTAAACGGATAACGGAACTTTTTTTAGTCTGTATCCATATCATATCAAATTTTATCGTAGTGCCTTGGTAACGAGCGAGAGTAAAGGGATGATAATGACTTGGTCATTGTTATGTTTGTAGTTCAATCTGTTTTATAATCACCCTCTGTTTAGGACAGATATCGTGAAGCTTGAAGTCATTAACGTATTTACTATTATGAGAAATAGTTACAAAGTGATATTGATTATTTCGCAACTTTGTTCAGACACTTTAATTCAGTTATACATGTATATTGATATTTAATGCATATACACAGTCAAATTAAGTAGATCTGGAATTCGGAAGTTCCTCCTCTACATACGTCAGAATAATACTTATGATAACACCACTCCACACGACGATTACAAGGAAGTACGATGTAAATATTGACAGTTCGTGAACTATAAAAGGTGGAAATGTTCGATACAGCCATTTTCTACATGTAAACAAACGGTAAAATGTGACACAAAGTGACTGCGTATTGCCTTCTAATGACAGTTTGGAGGTAAAGTAATACCGCCCGGTGTTTGCATAATGTTTGTGTACTAATGATATTTGTTCCAGCTTTGATGCTGGATCTAGTCGGCCGATATAGGCAACTTCAGGAATTGTGACCTAATCATCAAAAGAGGGCCTTTTTCCCGATTATTTTATGTTGTACCCCGCACACAGTTTCACCTATATAACTGTCAAACTTAAAGCTCGGGAGAAAAGTTCCATTTCATTGTCATTGGCAAAACAGAATCCAGGAGTGTGTCTCATCACTCAGGGTGACTAGTGGGCTAGAATTCCAAACCTCTTGTCCCTGTGTTCAGCACGACAATGACGCACGGTAGGAAGAGCAGAGCATAGCTGGGTAAATCTATCCCTTTATTAAAAAAATCAAAAGAAAATTTGTTGTAAACTTTGAATTGAGAAAATGCAAACGTGTTTTCATTTTTAAAAAAGCAAACAAAAACACCAAGTAGAAAACAAACAAAAATCTTATGACAAACAAACATAAAGAAGGGGTCATACCATAAAAAATCAAAATAGTACATAGTAAAAAGACAAGAGAAATGAATATATAAATGACAACAAAAAGCAAGCGCGTACTACCTAAATAAACAAAGAAACTATGATAACATTGTTTAACAAAATCTGAATAAACCACATAACGGATCCAGTGGTGTACTGCATGTCTTAGAAAGTGTACTAATTCATACGTAGAGGCTTTATGCAAATATTCTTCACTTATATTTTCAAATGTACACATGTCTACCAGCGAAATCCACTGTACTTTTTAAATCATTCTTATAATGATTTGATTTAGTGACTTGTAGTAGTCACTGAAGTATAGAGGTCACCCTTTGGCCCACTTTGTTGCGATATGTTTACGCTACTACTGTCCTCTCCTTTTACTACACTCTCACCAACACTCCCAGAAGCATTACGTAATGCCAAATCCTCATTTTTATCAACCTAAACATTTAATACAGCCAGATCGTATTCTGGGTCACACTCCTGGTTGATTACTGTTGCTACTGCATCTTTCCTGTGATCGCATGCTTCATTGCTGATCCGTATTGTTGTGATATTAACGAGGTTACTATCCATGTGGTCGCATGTGACGTCATCCATGTTGTCGTATGTGTCATCATATCTAACTGTCTGTAATGACATTCTGGCTGTGGAAAGACGTGTCATATGATTGTACACAGTTGTCTGTCCGTCTAATTTTCCAGGTTTATTCCTTCAAATAATGTAGTGTGTAATTGAATAAAACATTATTATTCGTTATCCAAAGTTTATTTTTAATGATAAAGCTAACTTTTTTTGATATCTTTGATAGATAAAAAAATAATAATAAAAATAATAAGATACAACTGATAAAGAAATAATAAAATAAAGAATAAGAAACCGCACTGAATGAAGCTATATATTCATATATTATTTTCAAGACAGGATTCCTCAGATTTTCGTATAGGTAAATTCTAGGTTTTGTTTTTGTAATTAATGCCAGAACTCTCATCGTTAAAATAAATGCACCATTACTTATTACAATGTACTGAATATACATTTTGTTTTTAGTTTTTCCCACATAGCTTAGAAAAATAGATGGTTGTGATATCTACTGCAATCTTCGGCAGTTTCATGGAGGGTCTTTCCCTCTTACTCAGGAAACATATAACTATAATGTGGTCATCACAGGTTTGGTGGCTACAATACGTTCTGACAAATGTAGATGAGAAGGTCAATCCTTCCCTCTTCACCATTTCAAGGTTAGCAGTCCCACCGTTCAGATGAGACAGTTAAAGCCGATGTCTCGAGTCACACTAGACGTGGGATCCACTGCAGTAATCCCAGTGGGTCTCTCCAATGGATGAAAATGTCTCTGTGTTGATGAAAATCAATCCTAATTTCTGCAGAATAATCTTTGTGTGAAGTAATCATAAATCAAACAAAACAAAAATCATGCATTTACTATGCTTCCAATGTCCTTCAGGGAGTGACTGGGAAACTGAATGCCGATATGTGGTTTATAGGCTACTGACTTTTGAGAAGTATATCAGGCCAGCATGGTCTCTTATCAGCTTTTAAACTGTCGAGGTCCCCTATACTATACATGCACGGTCCCTTACGTCGTCAAGGTACTTCGGAAATGTAAATGACCACCACGGTAAGTTCTATTTCACCAATATTTCTAATATGCGTTTACGCTAACCAAGGTTCAAGCTTACTTTTACACCAAGGTTTTGCACCAGCTTTCTAGGACACAAATGTCATTGCATCAGACATCTACGATACAAATATCCGTTATAAGCCAATCAAACCAACAAGACCATTGATAAACATACTTGGATATCCAGTTAAGCTAGCTACCAATGTATCTCAGTTTGATCTAAAACCATCACAAAGCCCTCAAAGAAATTAAGAGCACCACAAGGTCCCTCATTTGAGCCTATTGGACCGCTGAAGCCCTTCAAACGCCTACAATACCACCGTTATTCCTGGGACCACAAGGTCCCTTATAAACCTACAGGATAATAGGGTCCCTCGTATACCTACCAGGTCACCAAGGCCTTTCATAAGCACTCTAAATCAACATCCCTGATAGTCCTACAGGGTTACCAAGTCCATCATAAGATAAGTAGGAAGCAAAGTCCGACAATGGTCTCATATTACACCAATGACTCTCATAAGATTACTGTCTTCAGTAGACCTAAGATGTATTTTAGAACATACAATGGATCTTCCGCGGCCTTTTGAACGTTTTGTGTGCATGTCCTTGGTGATTTGTGTCATACAGCTTTGTCAGATGCCTTTTTATTTTCTGTTCCAGTTCTTTAGCCTACTAATTCACCAAAGAACCCTTTAAGCCACCAATTTCACCTAGTTCCCTCTAACTGTTCTCTACAATTACTTACCGATTCATACGTCGTTTTTGCCGGAGCATCACGCATAATATTATCAATGTTAAAGATACAGCGATAATAGCTCCCCACATACCCAACATCACTTGAAGTAGGCTCTCTGAAATGCACGATGGTGAAATAGTCATGTACTATCCACAACAAATATTGCATTCAATGTATAAAGATAATATTGGAATTTTTGATGTCATAATAAACCTATATGATATTCGACTAAAATTAATACAAAAGCCATAATGGCGGGAACAAATCCAATTCATTAGAAGAAACACATTCAATTGACTAAAATGTAAAGATGATGGATAAATCCAAACCACAAGTCCAAAAATCATGAAACCATAGGACATACAAAATCAGTGAAAATGAAAAACAAATGGAAAATAACAAAATATGTCTACTTGAAGAGCATATGTGAACCCCTGTGATGGAGTGAGATCAGGTGCCCGGGGAGAGTGAGCATCTCCTGCTTGCTAGCAACACCCGTCACATATACCCCGTAGAAAGAGTCAAATCGTGTGAATTCCATATGTATCTATATATGGAGAAGTCGAAGTAGGTAACCTTCTAGTATAGAAGGTGTCAAATCTGTGTAAAGTGATCGGAATCGGTCTCAGTCCAGAATATCATTTAAAAGTCTGGATAACGAGATATCATATGGAGTAATAAGAGTCTCGTAACGACCGTAGAACTTCCTCAGTGACGATGCTAGTCTAGCACATATATAACCCTGGTTGAGCAGCTTAACTGAAAGTCGCCTAGCCCTCAGAACAAAGTCATTGTAATTTGAACATGCTCTGGAATAACGTATTAACTGAGATATGAATACGCCGTATGCGGGCGATGATGGAATGTTGCTACTTATGAAAGGAAAGTTTGTAATAGCGAAATTGAAATCGTCACGTTTGTCATAGAGTGAGGTGTTCAATTGACCATTAATGTCGAAAGACAACATAATATCTAAATACGAAGTAGAATTACTAGTTTCTGTGGTTTCTTTGACCTCCAGTTCACTTGGATAGATGATGCTAAGGTAATCCGCGAATGAAGGATTATTAATTGAAAGCAAGTCATCTATATATCTGTAAGTAAAATTGAAGCCAAGAGCCAATTGTTTTTTTCCTTGCGAAAGCAAAGACTGAATGAACTCAGCTTCGTATGAATAAAGGAATATGTCAGCCAGAAGCGGAGCACAGTTAGTGCCCATTGGAATGCCGACAATTTGTTGAAAAACCTTACCTCCAAACACCACAAAAATGTTATCGATAAGAAAGTTCAACATCTGAATGACAGCTTTTTCAGTGTATTTATTTTTGGAATCAGAATTTTCCCTAACAAAGTAAGTTTTATCGTGGCCTATTACTATATATTTGAATTTGCGGCTTCCGTTTTTACTAGTAAATGCATTTTGAATAATTTCCGCTAATCTGTCTTTTAATTTCTGATGAGGGATCGTTGTGTACAGAGTCGAAAAGTCAAAAGACTTGATGGAGTGAATTTCAGTAAAACTTTTTGATTTTAGATGTTCTAACAACTCTTTTGAATTTTTAAGGATCCACATTTGATTAATTCCACTTCTGGAATATACTGTTTCGCAATATCTATGAAGGCCAGATTTAATTTCTGATAATATTTTTGTGAGTAGCATCGATACAGATTTTGTGGAACACTTCGAGGAACCAGCGATAAAGCGTTGTTTGTACGGAGTTTTGTGCATTTTTGGAATACAGTACAAATATGGAAGTTCTAAATTCAATTTATTTGAGTCAATACCAAACTCATACAAAGGGATGTGGGAGGAAACAAATTAAAACATGCTTCTGAGAAATTCACCTACACACACTTTCCTACGTGATGTATGAATCATTACATCATGTTGTTCGTCTCATATATCGCGGAATCAAGGTAATATAAATCGATATATCCAAAAACGGGTTTTCATTAAAGATGGCTAATTGTGTATTTATCTTCTTGAGTAATAAATAAAGCAGCGGCATAAGTTGTGTTCGTTCGTTTATTAATACGCATTATATAACAATGTCAAACAATATTCAATCAGTATAAAAGGAAATGGAACGCCCACATTTCAAGGCCGAAGTAATAATGAACAACAATCTATAGTTATATAGATTACCGCAAAATCTATGATTGAAAAAAATCAACATTGATTTCAAATTCAAAACTAAACTAGAATAACAATTATTATTGAATGATAATATAATTTACCTGTTTTTGGGTTCTGAATACTGTTTGATGTTGTTGTTGAATCTACTGTCGTGGGATTATGGAGCTGCATGGTGAGGAGTGTTCGGCAAACTGAAAAAAAAAAATAAATCTTTCGCATTTGCTATCCTTCAATATCATTATGAATTACTAGTATTGTAAAAAAGGCCTAAACAAAAAATGTTATTATACCATTGCGGTACTGAAGCTTTAGTAAGTTTATACGTCAAAGGGCTATATTTAATATTCAATAGATATTTGCATGCGTTTCGACTTGCGTCGGTTAGACTTGGTGATGCATTACTTTTATATCAGTTTAGTATAATGCATTTGGTGCCATTATAATTTAAGTGTAATACTCGTTTCATATTTTCATCCAAAAGTGTGGCAAGAAAATCCATTCTTCTCAAGTTATTACGCAATGAAGTCTTTATAAGTGTTATACTTAATAGGAAATATCCACTTTTTATGCAGTAAGGAATTGTTAAATACACATGAAATATCAGAAACACATAGCTTAGTATCGGATAAAGTAGCATGTGTTATTCCTGAACCCCTTGAGAAGTCCTACAAAGTAGGCTATGTGTTATCATCTATCATAACTCTATTGTGTTCTACATAAACTGAAAAATCAAAGAATTGAGTGTCCCCAGGAAATGCTGATTTTTCATGTACCCTTGGATATGATCTATTGTCTTTATTAAGTACTAAAACAATATATACGGCATATCCATACGACAACTTCTGTACCAATCAAGTACAAGAGTGGTGACATACTTTTCATTTCTTTCTCACAGTTGTCACCAGATCAAAATGCAATATAAAACTTTATTTACGACAACCAAAGTTATAGAAGTCATAAGGTTATCGTACGGTCAAATAAAGCGACAACAGGCACTCTGTTGGAATGGTTAACAGTAAAGCAGTAATTTTATTTCGATATCGTATGTCATGTAATCAACGGGTTGTTAATGATATCTTTAAGTGGACTCATGTACAGAATTGCGTCATGTGTAGACCGCAAGCGATTATTTTTGCACCTGCGTGTATTGTATGTATTGCACAATACCTGAAGATGTTGGGAAGCTGATATTGGTTAGATTTCTATCATGATTGATTGGTTACTGTTTTACGTCATTCCACGAATTTTCACGTATATGGTGACGGCATCTACCTCACGTTTTGCATAGTAAGCTATACTATTTTCACGGACACACCCGAGGCAGTGAGGTTGGGCCTCGGTTTTTACTGTCAGGACAACGGTGTGCCTAAGACAAGATTCGAAGTCGGGAAAATTCGGTCACGAGCCGAGGACCTAATTTACTGAACTACATCGGTTTCCTTTCTGACTCGTGGTTATACTATGATTAGGTGGTATGGACAGTTTTTTTTTTCTCCGAGGAAGTGAAATGTAGAAGGTACGCATGTGTGATCTATTTTGTGATCTTATTTATGGGCAAGAATGCAAATCGCGTGTAAATTTTGAAGGCCAGGCAATTCATCTTAAAACGGATTAAATTCCTCTTGGTTTCAAATCTGCAAGAAAAAAAAAAGATAACCCCCCCCCCACCCCCCCCCGAAAACAGAAATTTTCACTTAAAAAATGTGTTGCTTAATAAGGCACTATGTGTCTAGGTCGCACTAAGCGTGCAATAAAATGTCCCTGTAAACGTATACCACAATATGCTCTAATTCACATTGAAATGCAAAGAACAAAAACACAAACAAAAACAAAAATAAAGGTAACAGTAATAAATAACCATGTCTTTATCATGTTACCCACAACTTGCTCGACGTAAAGACGAGAGATCCCCGTGTTCGGATTATTGGCACAGATCGTATCTTTGGATGATGGGAATACACGTAAAGAACCCCCTCTTCTTCTTCGTCATATACTCATATAAACTTTGCCAATATCTCCTTACCAAGAGATTAGCTAAACAAATCACTGTTACTAAGGAAATAACCGTTGGTTACACAGACCTGAAATTCAAACATGGCCGTCCCCATAAAGCTTCCACCATTAACATAATGCATTGCTATGTTTACTTCTTAGCCCCACGGGTAAGATGACTTACATCTTTGTCAATATATACATCGAGATATTTAAAAAAAAAAAGAAAAGAAAAGGTTCATTCAATTATCATATGGTCTTTACAAAAAATCCTTAAATGAAACGATGGTATGCATAGTACTTTCAGAAAGAAAAGCAACAGGAAACATAGGTGGTATATCAATCATACAATGATTATAACAGTATATTTTGTACAACTATACAAAAATAGAAAAAAAATCATGGATTTCCCTTAACTGTAAGACCCCGTATCTTGACCTTCCATACCATTTTTCTCTCTGAATTGCAGAACTTTGCATATCAATTCTTATTACATGTCATACAAATAGATTAAGCTTACTTAGTACTTCCTGTCATCCGGAATCACCTCCAAGTTGAAAATCAATAAAACAACATAGAACAGCGCAATCATGTCATGCAAATCATAAGTAAAGGAAATGTTCTAAGTGCTGTGTGTATATTGCCACATGAACATCCTTATTTGCTATTGTTATTTAGTTATTAATAGGCGTATAAGCAGACAAGGAAGAGAACAGTATTTTATTGAAGTCATTTAATTTCATATTTTTATATTTCATATTTTACATACCTTGGCTCTTGGTCGAGAAGTCCCTCTCTGGGCACACCGGTGTTTTGTCTTTCCGATGAGACAGTTAAAACTAAGGTCCCTATTCACGGTAAGCGTGGCACGTTAAAGATCCCTCACTGCTTTGGATGGGTTCTTTCCAAAAGTAGAAATTTTCTATGCAATGCATCATGTAGATGCCATCACCATATATATACTTGAAATGATCGTGGAGTGACGTAAAAAATAATCAATCAATGAATACATATATTGCTATGATAAAATAGGACGTTAATTCACAAAGAAAAAATATTTTAGAATCAGCAGTCATCGTCGCATAATGGTTACTGTCCTCTTCATCATGATGCTCATTAACATTATTATTATCATCATCTTCGAGGTGGTCGTCGTAGCTGCCATCGTCGTGGACATTGTAAAATCATAATTCTCAAACCACTTTTGCACATCAATTGTGCGGATAAAATAAATCCTTTATTACTTTAGCCAGTTCTGATATTGTATAACGTTATCATAGTATTTGTACAGTGTTACAATACTTTAGTCTGTATATCACAATGTGTCGTGTGTATGTCTTGGCATGTATGACAAGCCGAAATGACTAACAATCCTCCTCAAAACGCCTTATATCACTTCGAATTTACAGTGGCACATCCTTGTGAAAATCATGTATAGGCAAACGTTCATTTACTTCTAGTTACTGTAAAGTAGCATATTTCTGTCGTCAAGACGTCTCACAACTTGATAAGTAGATCATAAGTAGAGCGATTTACTAATTATTATTATGTGCTGTGAACAGTCATGATAATCATAAATTCGGTTGGTACTTCATATCAATGCTCTTAAATAATTGATTGTTTCGTATTAATGATAGTTGCTTGATAACATAAACAATGATGTGTTTGGTGGTGAATTCACTCTATGAAGGTCCACCCACTTATTTTTTTTCCGATCAATGAAACGTCGCGTACGAGACACACCTTCTACTCGATGACGACCTCGCACAAATTAATGGTGGCGTAGTAACTGTAGCGTGATTTGTGTAATTGTTTGTTAATTATATGAGAATTCAGTTTACTATCATTTAAATGTTAATGTTATATTCCAATATCCAAAACAAACTGATGGTCAAAATGTGTTATTACGGGGTTTGTTAATCTGGAAAGGAAGAAAGGGGGGGGGGGGGTGTTAATAATTGTCAAATGAAGATAATTGGAGGTAGATCAAAGCCTGTGGCCATCCCAATGCCCACTCCCGCATTCGCAACATAACAAAGGCTATATATACCTATCCAAAGGTAATTTTCTCTTCTTTTATATTACACAAGTTGTAAGTTTACATTCGAGTAAGTTTAATATTAGTAGTGGTATTGACTGCTATAATCATACTGTTAAGAAATTGAACGAGAGAAATTTCAAAACTTTTCTAATTGTTGTTATTATTTTAATTTCTTGATTATATATTATTCATACCATAACGTCTTAATCGTGAAGAAGAGGTCATCAGAGAATAGGCCGCTAATGTTTGTTTCACAGTTTCAATCAAGATAAATGACTAATCAACATGTTCAGTAAGCGGAGTATATATATACACACTTAACTAATCCCTTGCCGTCTAAATTGGTCAGAATTTATTTTGACGTATCTATATGATTAAAACAGAATATAATTTCTAACCTCTACTTAGAAGAAATGAGTGAGTGAAGTATGCAAAACTTTTAATTCTTTTAATCCTTTTATAAAATCCATATGAATATCACATGAATTCGGATAAGATAATTGCTTTCAAATCCTCGACGGCTTTCAAATTCTTTGCTCACACATGCCCTCAGCATAAAAACTCAAAATGTCAAAACTTATCTATAACTGCGTATAAAAAAGACACTAATCTTTGTGAGATTCTTTTAATATCTAAAGTGTTATGTATGTAAAATATCCTCCTTGTGGCGGTATGTAATCAAATCATATAATTTACATAGCGTTTATTTCAAATGTTCCACCTTCAGGAAGTCTAAATCTGAGAATAGAGTCGAGTGACTGAGTCTGTGGCACTGATAGGAGAAATGCCTAAATACCAATCGTTGTTTTACTCCTTAACTAACAATATAGAATAGTTCCACCTACGTCATCATTTGTTGTCCGGCAGCCATTATAACATACAATAAAATTATGGGATTTTTTTTGTAACACGAAGTGTTACACTGTTATGGACCTGGGTCATGGGCGCTGCCATATTGGGATTCACCCCTTTGCTCATGTATTCCTACACTCAGTGAAAGCGGTCTATGATTATGTGCATTAAATTTGCAAATATTCATGAACATTTGATACTTCTAGTATGTTATTAACTACATATTTAGCAAATTATTCAGGAAGATGTATGGAAAGTCTATACCAGAGATGAACAAACACGATGATTATTTTTGAAACTAACTGGCATGTAACCTATGTTTTCATTCAGTCGTTGATTACTACGCACTGATTGCACATTCTCGGGCCTTTCCGCCGGCCCTTGCCAACCACAATAACAACATGCTTTTGATGAAGTTATGCCGAAAAATTGATGTTTTACTTGATTAAAGTGGTACGACAGACTGTATAAGTTAAATTTTTCCCTTTGCGTATTGTAAACATTTTGCGTACGTTTCACCAGAGCTGGGTATTAAAGTGAAACTGCCCCCCCCCCCTTTCCAAATTCCGCGTTGCTAAGGGACGAATAGCGTCATGTATAAAATTCTTCCGAGAAACGAATTGTTATTTAGTGCACCGACATAAGAAGTTGCTTCGGTTTCATATTCTTAAAATTCCATGATTAAATTATTAATCACAAATTGATTCACACATGAGTGACTTGACATCGCATCGTAAACAGCTGAACAGGCAGATTTCAAATCTGATTTGCTCCGGCGCGGCGAGATGAAATAACATGATGGAAAGCATGTTGAGTGGTACGCACGCATGTCATGTACGTTGTCAGTTTTGTTGGTTTAACTTGATTGTAATAATTGTGCACGTGAATGGTAGAACTTGCAAATCGTCCTTGATATGAGATTTAAGATGTACGTTAAGAACAGTGAACGAAGTTGGTTTAGTCTGAATGTTTGATAGTTGGAGTCAGAGCCAATGTGGACAAAGTCAAAGAGTAGGTATAATGACTTTTGAATTTGAGGACGGTATATCGTGGTTATACCTGTCTGAACGCTAATGTGTGGACCAATCAGAATTATCAAAACAAAACATGTTTCATGTAAATTTGAGGACTCTATATCGTGGTTGTACATGAAGTATGACACTCATTTATGAGTACACTTCGTAATGGAAGAAGAAGAACAAGTGAATTAGAATGTCTTTTTACACATCACTTTTTTTCCCCCATTTTTGTGAAAGCAAGGGGACATTACATCTCATAATACTCATTCCTCCATCTGTCAGTCTTGTCACAAAAACTTTAACCTTGGCAATAACTTTTGATTCAGTAGGAGTACAACTTCACATGTAGATTCCTTGTGATGAGACTTTCCACTTAAGATAATTACTTTTGACATCTTAGAATTCTTTTGAATTCACTTGCTTATCTTGACAGTTATGTATCCTCAGGAACACCCCAATATGATTACAACCCCCTCCTAATTACAAACACGGATTCACCAAAGTTGCACCAATGATTCATCTATGGGATGCACACTAGAGTACCTGGTTCGATTGCTTCATGTGATAGTTTTCCACTTCAGTGATTTGGTTAACCTGTTGGGGATTCCTCAGTTTGCAACAAACTAGTAAAAATAAAAGACTTCTGACTTGGCCGTATGCCAAGTCACCACAACTAAACAGTGTGTGAAAATTCCCAAACTTGTGCTAATGGTTCATCTTGGGACCCAGACTTGAATGCAAGCTTCATATAACTATTCCCACTTCAATTTTGTTTCATTCTATAAGAACAGACAAAGGTAGATTAAATAATAACAAAAACGTATCATGTTATGGAGCAAATTATTGTACCGGAATCAATGCACATTAACACTGTTTCATGCCTATTTCGATATAGAGAAATGAGCAGTTTATATATATATATATATATATTTCACAAATATGACACAGAAAAGTTTGGGTTTTTTATTTTGGTAGATAAACTTATGAATTTACACTGATTGATTGAAAAAATAAAAAGGATGAGGGAAAGCTCTGACAACTTACGAGGTCTTTCATAGTGGCTATAGTAATTAAACAAACCTACTAAAATGATGACAATTTCACAAGAAGTACACTTATTTGATAATTTCTGTTATCTGCATCTCTGTGATATTACACTGTAATGTGCATTGGTCTGTCACAAGTCAAAGCATCATAAAATTATAATAGGTAATGGAGCATTTTACAAAGAAATTTGATAGATATTGCACCCTTCCCCATTTTGCTATAACCTCATTTGTGTGTAATATATATTGAATGAAATATTTCCTTTTATGATCAAGAAAGGAATTGATTTGTATACATATAAGCTTTAAATGACATTTCAAGTTAAAACCATATTTAGATTCGATATCAAAATATATAAACACATTAATGCCCTCCCCCCCTTTAGGAGGTTGGAGGCTAGTTGGAAAACAAGTACATGTATTTCCTTGAAAAATCTGCCTTTGTGGTACATATATAACTACTTCAATGAATATGTCAGTAACATCATCGTAGTATTATTTAAAAGTTTAAAATGTCGTCTTTTTAATGATATGTAAATCATGCCTCTTCTGAGAACAAGTCCGGAAATATAATGGCTCAAAGACACCATACTTTTCAACAGACAGCATATACAGCAGGTGCGACGACATCGCGTCATTTAGACGTAACGTCTCAATGACACCTTCCTCTACTGCATTATGTAAATCTGCAGCCCTTTTCAAATACGTTAGCACTCTGAGGATTAAAAATAAAAACCCTCTCTTGTTCATTGAATTTAGTTTTGATTGTTTCAAGATAATTAAATATACTGGCCTTCGCTTTTAGTTGACTATCTTGTGCTTTTTTAGTTTTTAAAATATTTTACTTTTCCCATTTCGTATTAGCCGGCATAGAGTTTTGGTCAAAAGAAAAACTCTAAAAACAGTTTTCTTCAATATCACGTGATAATTTACAAACACATGCATAATAGACAAATTATTGAATGTTACTTCTGTATTTTCTATCACGACTAAAAATGTTACATCTTTGTGACAGTATGAGTTACCTCCCGTTAGGCAGATTACTTTTAGGCGTAAATCGCTCACCAGACTACATCCTTGATACTATTGATAAAACGATTTCCTCCTTTTCTTCATACGAGTGTTACTTAGGACCTTCAGTCCTTTGGTTTGGGGTTGTTTTTGTTTTTGTTTTTTTTTTTCACGTTATTTATTCTGATGCTGACTCCTCCCGGGCACCTGGTCTCACCTCTGAATTTCAGGGATCCTTAAATGTCCACTGTGGTACATTGTTGGTAGTGTCACAGTCATGTGACAACAGTTACATTCGTATTTTACATTAACGTCACACTTATTCCCTTTGCATTGTGAAGCTCGTAAAACAGTTCCCCTCGGAGGTTTTGACTTCTTATACCCTTTTGCCTAATGATATGCGGCAGTGACACAGTTTTGTTCATATTCATGTATATATACAGTGCTTATATTTGTTTCGTCTGCATTCACGGCGGATGTGACTAGCTAAACAGGAGACGTTGATCCCTCCCCGGCATCTGGTCTCACCACTGAATTTCAGGGGTCAGTGAATGCCCTCTGTGGTGCATTGTTGTTAGTACCACAGTCATGTACTTTCGTATTTTACAATTATTACATGGAAGCTAATCGGTTTTGTATTCTTAAATATGAACCTAATCCATGTATAAACAAAGATTTATTTTTCCAATCCGTGTCTATAACAAATATGATATAGATTTCGCTATCCAATGGCATGCAAAGGTGTAACAAGCAATGACCAATGCTTTAAATTGCTCTTTAAATTTTTCGTATTTTATATTTTACATGTGTACCGTGGATGCGGCGTTTTCTCTTTGATTTTGCGTTTACCTCTTGATAACCATAGAGGAGTCGGAGCTCCTCCATAGTTGCATCATTTTCATATTAGATTAGATTAGATTATGATGGAATCAGTCATATTTTGACAGAGTTACATATTGAGAGATTTAAATCAATCCATACATTAAGAAGATATATTTTATCCTTCAAAAGAAAAAAAACCCAAAATTTGAACAAACAATTAATGAATAAATTGAACTAACTAATATCCATATTTTATGTGGCTGAAAAAAACAAAAACAGAGAAACAAACACCCCCCCCCCCCCCAAAAAAAAAAAAAAAAAAAAAAAAGAAAGAAAACACTAGGCTCTAATGCGATCACTTGCTTAAACGGACAAAAACCTATTACATCCAGAAATACAGAAATCTTCTTAGAGATTAGAATTGTATTGCAACGGATAATTGTATATATATATATATATATATATATATATATATATATATATATATATAAATATAGAAATAGTCATTTAATATGTAAGCACTGGCATCCATAGAAAGAGAACAAGGTATATACAGTACACGGTGTTCAGGACCTCAACTTCTGTGAACAGAGTTTTACATTATTAAGATGGTCCAATAATACTTTGCCGTTGTGAGTCTTGGAGCTGCGCCTCAGAAAATAAAGTCTGTTAACAGTTGTTACATTCTTATTTGTGATTTATAGTCATATTGTCGAGAATAAAAATCAATTTACTTTACTGAATAACCCTTTAAGTATGTACCGTGATTAATGGTATATACACCATCCTCCAACTTCTACCTTTATTATGAAAAATATCTTTTTAAGACAATGATACTATAGTAAGTGCAGGTATATAGTATGAGACAATATTCCCGGAGAGTGTGAACGTCTGCAGCCAGCACATTACAACCTTAGCCATATTCCGCAAAAAGTCACATAGTTGATCCGTGAAATTTGATAATTTTTTTTTTCGGTATGACTTTTTCTGTACTCACCTTTTCATTCTCAATTTGTTTTAATAAATACGATAAAGCCACATGCGCCACTTACGTTCGTGTTCAAGCTAACATAAAAATATGCCTTGAATGAGAAGAGGACATACTAGTATAACTAGGATTATATTTTCGCCATGAAATGTGAGAATATATCATTTTTATTTCCAAAAGAAAAAAAAAAGTATCTGACAAAGGTGTATGACACATATCACCAAGGACATGCACATAAAATATGATAATAGTAGAATATACATGGAAAACGACTTTACAAAATTATTCGATTGTGCTGCGGTTACGATACCGACTTAAGACGGTTAATTGAAGTAACAAACGTCACTCAATTGGTGTGATTGAAATATCTTACATTGATATATAAATACAGTCATGTGTGTGATATAAAATAGGCGGACAACAACAATACTTATTATTATAATAATTAATAAATAGTAATAGGAAATGAACAATGGATACATATATCTATACTTACACATATTATTTGTATTGGTATTTGTATTTGTCTATACCAGAATTCTACAGGAAAAGAGACTATTCTACAATGCTATCGTCATTGTTCAATGGTTGAGGTTAGTGTTGGGCTTGTTAACCTCGACAACTTATTTCTCTTGAAAATGATTTGGACCAAAACTGACATTTATAATCTTGTAAAGTATATAAACAATATTTGGATTGCGCATTCCATATCAACACCTGAATATTTTCAATATTAAGCGCCTCTGACATAAAGTGTTCCCAGGCATTATGTAGGAGACATGACTATAGTAAATGTAAATTAAAGCAAGTTTCTTTGATAACATACAAATATCCTGGTACATTTACATGTTACAGCAAACATTAAATACGCTGATGATATAATTGGTATTTATTTAGTGGAAAAGGTTATAGGAAATGTAATCTAAAGCAGGTTTGTTTGATAAGCTTAAAATATCCAAGTACATGTTTATTTTAAAGTAAACATTGAATAAGTTGATGACATTATTGGCATAGGTATTTGCTTCTGATAAATATTCTGAAGCTGAATATAGGTATTTTATTCCATTTTCAGTGCAACAGCAGTATATAGATCACCCTTTGGACCACACAGTCTTTCAGTTTCGGTTTCCGTCTTGTTGTTCGACTTGATAGCACTCAAATTATTGTGTGGATCATTTACCACAGCATGGTCATAGTCAGGATCCGACAAGTGGTCATATTTCCCTTTTAAATCATCTCCCATCCGGGGCACTTCTCCCATCAGAAGTTTGGTTCCCATGGTGACATAAGCCGCTATTAGCCATGTGGTCATAGATATCGTCGTTCCCGCCTTGATGGGTTGTCGACCTTGAGGTGAAAGAGTGTGACAGATGGTTGTATATATCATCTGGATTACCGTTGTCTGTTGTTTGTGCAATTTCGGGTGTTGTCCTGTTATTTGAATTTTCGATGTATAATCTTCTATATTGTCTGTCATAATGGAATCTCATAAATAATAATGTTTCTATGACATCTTACATGCATAAACGTAATCGGATGATTATTATAAGGGGTGTTTCATATAAAAATGGTTCTATCCTTATATATTTTGTGACTGTCTTATAATAGCTTTTTAAAATGAGTTAATATTTTAAGTGTTTTGGAATTCTATTATCGGTCATGAACATCAATGAAACGTGACTGGTGTCACATGACTATGGCACTAACAGCAACGAAATGATTTCAAGGACCCCTGAAATTTAGAGGTTAGACCAGATACCCGGGAGCAATGAGCGTCTCCTGTTTGGCCAGCTACACCCGTCGTGATTGTCCTTACTTAAATACGAAACAAATATTATTCAGCATTGCATATATACTGTGTACATACATTTGGGCAAACATTTTTCTCGAAATCTATATATGGTAAACAAAATGTACCTTTTTGGTACAGATATTTAATACAAATATCTGTATTTTAATGAGATAAGGTAAATTAAAATATATTAGATATAGCTTTTCAGTGGTAGAAGTCTAAATGTCTGTATCACACAGATGTAATCAACGTATATGTTCAACAGTTTTGTGTGAAATGGTACGGGAATTAAACAAAAGCAAGAAATCAATGAAATCTTACCTCCGTCGATACAGTGTCACAAATAAAATGATTAATATCAGTGATAGAGCTGTTGCCCCTCCTATCCCCGCCAACAATGGCACCTGGTTACCTATTAGACGATGGATTGATAATATTACACACTTAATTGAGAATTATCAAACACAAAAATTATTTATTGTTTTTAAACATACTCGTAATTGATTTACATTGTACACATTACATGCGTATGGAAAAAAGGAAATTTCTCTAGATCAGGAATATTTCAAGATCTACGGCATGTCCGAGTTCAAACGCAAGTTGTTTATCTATATTGTTTTGTTTTAAATTATGGAACAATACTACTGTCCAAAATTTTGACTTTGTGTCTATTGTTTTAGGTAATTTAAAGATCATTATGCACTATCTGCTCTTGTATCATTCTCGATTTTGAATTCTCCGACAATTGAAGATGTGATATACAGCAATGCGAAAATGAAATGATCTATCTTTTATATATTTATCTTTTCTTTATCATCATAATCGTCGTCATTTCCCCATATGGAAATAATTTACCTGTAATTGTGACATCATTTTCCGAAGAAATCGTTGTGCCAATATTTGATGTTGTCCTGCAATCTTCAAAATCAAATTGATCATACTACACCCGTTTACTATGAGAAATATAAGACATATGTCATTACAGGAATTGTGCGACAAATCCATGTAACTGAAGCGGAAGCATCGAATTGAAATATACAAGGACTGTGCGCACATTAGAGAATAGTAAAAATAAATGATGTTTATAATTAAGTTAAAGTTGTTTCTACTAATGTATATATTATAAAGATGAAATCAGTAGAAAGATAATATTCATGGAGGAGTTGTATCCCCTCGATAAATCCTACCTTTTGATGTATTGAATGCTTTCCATGGCTGTCTGTCTTCCACCTCTCTTGTTATTTCTACAGTATATGTTTTATCTGCATTGTTTTGATAGTTCACTATTGCAAAATGTTTGTCTTTATCGACAACAATGTTTGTGAAATTATTGCCATACTTTTCGAAGAATGAAACTTTGAAATACTTGGTGTAAGAAGAGGAGGAATTCCAGTTGATAAATATCTTAGAATCTTTAAAGGAGCACATTATTGCGGTGACACAGGACGTTAGAGTTTGGTTTGAGAATGCGTTTGTCCCTCTATATAAACCTAAAACATAAAAGAGGAAAGGAAACACTTACAGATAGATGAAGTATTACATAACAACTTTCTTCAATTCATAGCATTGCCGTGTATAATCTACAGTTGGAATTAGATATCAGTGGACGGGAATACTATAAATTTATTATTATTATTATTACTACTACTACTACTATTATTAGTGTTATTATTATTATTATTGTTATTATTATTATTATTATTATTATTATTATTATTATTATTATTATTATTATTATGTATTATCAATATAATAGTAACATACCATAGTAACATAATTATACAAACTTGGTAAAGTTATTGCAACAATTTACACAAATGTGGAATCTGTAATCATTTAATTTCTTGCTCATGCGAAGGCTTTAAATGGTTCCATTGGAGGACATTCCTAAAACTCTCTCTAACATTTTAAGATTGTCGCAAGCAAATTTGTGGGAAAAAAATCTTGGTTTGGAGTAAACATTATTTATTTGTAATTTATACAACAAATTATTAGACAATACATTTAAAATTAACTAAGTTAAAGTATGTATAATGATAGCCTACTGTCTTAGGCTATCATTATACATACTTTAACTTAGTTAATATATATATATATATATATCAAACATAATTTGTCAGATGTAATGGTAATAATCGTGAACTTAAGTATGAAAACCTGTTGCTTTCTTGCAATAAACTCATGTACTTTTCAGAATATTTCTTCTTTGACTTCGTTGCTGTAATGTCGACAACCCAAGTAAAATACCAATATCAAATGCAACATTAATTGTATATATAGTGAAATTTCGTATACGATTGTTATCATGCCATTGTAAAAGGTAGTTTTGTGCATTTTCTCTGGATCGACAAAGGTATTTGATATATAGTTTGGGTATAAGTCGTCATTAATGGAACTACAATTGAAACGAAGTCTAGTGTGTAATACTTGTAATTTCCTTTTGCCGTAATTCAATAATTTGTAATTTGGGGCGTGCTATATCCGAATTTAGCACATAATTAAACGTTGAAAGCGAGTTAGATAATTTCATATTTAATGTTAGGTTATTCCACAATCTTGCAGTTTGGGAAATAAAGAAAAAAAAAACACTATAGAATTATGTATTTGACCTTATTATGGAAAGTCTATACCATTACGCACGTTTCTGTTGCTGACCTGATGAACTCATTGTGGCACCAAATTACACGAACAATGTGGAGCAATACCATTTACAATTTCATAAAAATATATAAGAAGATACATGTAACGGTCTATTTTCTAATGTCTTCCATCTTAAATCAATTAGTAGTTTTGCTTTTGAACTTGACTGCTGTCCCAGTTAAAGTCCCGCCTACTTCAATTTGGATTTTTCAACAATTTCCTTTTCATTCCAAAATAGGCCTAATGGAACACAAATAGAGTGTTTGCAGAGACTTTTGGTCAAGCTTGAATTTAGGAGATTGAAGAACGTGGATTCTCTCCCAAGGGCTTGATGTTATTTCCTGAATATGTTCATGCCATAAACAATTTTTACTTATGACAATGCCGAGATGTTTTTGAGAATCCACAGAATTGGCATTTACATTATCCATGGGTATGACAGTATAGAAGACAATAGATGTTTTCCGACAGATAAAAAATTGCTCTAGTTTTATTTAATCAATTGATTAATTAATTTATTTATTTATTATTATGATTATTATTATTATTAATAATAATAATAATAATAATAATATTATTATTATTATTATTATTATTATTATTATTATTATTATTATTATTATTATTATTATTATTTTGTCCAGCCCAAAAATGAATTTTATGGATATCGCAGTTCATAAGGTCAGAAGCAGACAAAGGGTTATCGACTATTAAATACAATTATGTATCATCAGCAATTAGCTTTATATTAGACTGTATAGTAATAATAATCTTCTGATGAGTATCCATTAATTACAACTCTTTGGAAGCGTTGGCCGAGGTAACTCTGGAACCACTTCAACACATTTCCAAATACTCCCATCCGTCTCAATTTAAACAGTAAGCCTCTATGCCACACTGGGTCAAAAGTTTTAGTTATATCACAAAGTACAACGCGTGCGTTTTGTCATTATCAATTGCTTTTGTGAATGTGTTAATTGATATAGGGCTGAATGTTTAGGTGTAAAACCCAATTGCGCAGGCTTAACAAGGGTATTGAGGACTATCATTACGTAAATGTTTAACACTTTACCCATATGACTCAATAGCGAAATGGGTCTTAAGTTGGAAAGCTGCGTTTTGTCTATCTTTTTGAAAACCGTTCGCTTTTTTTTTTCCTAAGCCTCGGGAAAATATGACGCCCGGAGAGAGGCATTAAATATTTTTTATGAGCGAGAAGATAAGGTCTTAATTATCTCTTCTAGACGTTTAGGATTTATAGCATCTGGAGAACAAGCTTTGCTTGCATCTTCCTGTGCTATTACAATTGAATCAAACATAGAGGGGCCCATTGGGCGTAGGGAAGCTTGCTGTTATCAAATATGCTTTTTAACCGAAATATTCATTTCGAATACATTCCTTTTCGACCGCTGTATTATATTGTGTATTGTAATGCAACATTGTTGGTATTATGGTGTGTTTAGTTTGCTTTTAAGAATGATTTTGTAATTTTACACCGTTGTTTTGGATTGAAGCTCCCTAGGTGTAAGTCGATTGCCAGTTTTGTAAAGTAATATAATTTGGCATTGCGAATTAATGATGTTATTTTGTTCCTTGCGTGCATAACGTTCGCCCAAGCTTCCTGTGTATTTGCCGCGTTTGGCCCTCTTTGGATACGGAATCGAATCCGGATTTCTCTCCGTATTTCAGTGTGAAACCAGGGCAGGTCTTAAGGTCTTATTTGAATTTATTGTATTAGGTATCGATTTTTCTGTGGCTATGAAGATGTAAGTGTGAAGATTTGCTCGTCTATGGTGTTCTTGTCTATGTCCCAGTTGCAGTCTTGTATTCCATGCCTGTATTGGTTCTAATCAGCCTTGTTGCATTGCCATATTTTACGATTATATCTCGCACGAGCAGTCTTGACAAAGTTGGTACTAAAATGATAGTTTGGTGATCACTACAGAACGGCTCGATTGTTTCTTTGTCAATAGATTTAATAGAATTTGACACAAGAACGATTAAACATCTTACGACTACATGATGACTGTCGATAACAATAGTCCGATGCAAGAAATAATACTATATAAATTATAGATATACTAATGTCTATCATTCCGAATGAGTGCAACACACAAAACTGTGATTTTAAATGGTATTTTCGAAAGAAGTAAATGGGTGGGTGGGCGTTTTACTTCCTTATGGTATCTAATTTTGTAATCTGTAGTACAGGCTTGTTACAGCAGGAAAACAATTAGAAGTACAAACCCATAGTATTTTCTCTTCAGAGCATACAGTATACATCTTTATCATATAGTGAGCACTAAGTATACATTCCGCTAAGCCTATGACGATTTTCCTATCAGGTCTCAAGTGTGAACGTGCATATCGGAAGAACTCGAGAATCTTAAAATGAAACAAAGAACAATTAAGTCAGTTGTGAATACTGAGTTATTTGTTCTTTGTTTTATGACACTTCCCTTAGGAGGACTATTAAGATGTTTGTTAAAGCGAAACGTCGGTGGAAATATTGCATTCTTAAAATAGCTTTATGCAACCGACAAATTTCAGTTTAATTTAAACAATCATGAGTGAGGAAGTATGCGAGGAAATATTAAATTACGTATTATGGAACTGTACACAATTATAGAAAAAGATAGTATATTACAGATATTGAATCAAATGTAAAATGCAATGAAGAGAAGGAAACAGAAATTCAATATCAAATTTATCAACAGACCGACTCGATATATGATTTTGTGCTTAGAATGAGACACACAAACGCTGTATGTAAAATCTCGTAACGTGAATAAGTTTACCGAATGGACAAGATTAAGGTATAAAGAAAAACTGTTCATCAATCACATGCATATGAACTGAATACTTATTTGGTCACATTTTTCATGATTGCAATCAAACAGAATGGAGAAGAATAGGAGTCGGATACACTTAATACAATTAAGCATTAATTATTACCTAACGGTGCATGAGCTAGAAACGAAAATAAAGATTTTGAACATTGGAGAGAAGTGCCCCGAAAAGAAAGATGGAACAGGAAACCGTTCGAAACAGGCAGCCGATGAAATAAAAGCTTGCATTTTAAATATATCAAATAGAGGTTTAATGTTTTACGTTGTTTTGAAATGTGGACGAAACGATACTCAAAGGAAATCTCTAGAGAAAGCAATAAATGAGGGAAAAAAGCAATGTATATTTAAAACATTTCTGTAACAAAAGAATCGATTTTACCTCATACATCAAAAGTACTGCCAATTCATCACTCTCACTTTCTCTCTCTCTCTCTATCTCTTACGGTAGGTATTGTAGCATTTCATTTCAGAAAAGAAATATGCGGAAAAATATCTTACCACTACATGAAGATTGCCCATAACTATAGTCCGATTGAAGAAATATTACGGCATAAAAAAATAAAATTAGGATGTCCATCATTCCCAGAGACTAAACACAGAAATAAAATAAGCAGTGTGCCTTACAGCGTTATATTATTGCACTCTATATATTTATTTACTTCCTTCTGATACTTCATTTTCGCTTTGCAGAGGCTCCGTATTACAGGAAATGATCAAGTATTCCAGATACTGTTTCTCGTTTTATATCAGACCGTACATGTGAAACTTGAGTCCGTCTCCTATGTCCTTATGGTATTGTTACCAGTTAGATTCACTTGCGTGTGCTAACTATATGGCACTTTTTATTTGTTTGTTAATGTGAGCACCAGCGAGAAGTAATTATTGTTTTGTTGTTAGCGGCACAGTTGTTTGACACTAGTTGCTTTCGTATTTTTAAATGTGCATTCTTTTCAAGAACAAGGCGTTCTCTTGTACCTGTTGGACATATCTTTCTACTAAACGTGTTATGTGAACCCTAGTGTCATTCTTTAAAACCTCTCACTACATACTTTAGAGGGTTTATTCTTTTATTTTTTTTTTATTTTTTTTTATCTGGAATAGATCCTCCTTAACAGTCAACAAGATGTTTATTCATTACAAGATGACAGTAAACTCGATTCGATTTCCACAGTTCAGATGACTAAAAGATCGATGGAATATGATTTAAAAAGGATAAAGTAGACGATCTTTAAAAGACAGGGTGTTTTGTTTCTTTTGATAATGTAATTATTTTCTTTATATATCAGTTTTGTCACTTTTTGAGAATTCAGTTTGAATAAAAATACAGCGTTCACGTAATTACAAATAACATACTCTATCAATTGTTCAATAAGTTTCTTCTCGTGAGCGTTTTTGATACCCATCTGTAAAGTCGAATGCAATTAATTTCATAAACCATTGAACATTCTAATTCATTTTAAACGTATAGTGTGACCAACTGATATCTGTGAAAGACATACACTGACCTCGGCTTAAAATGTGTTATTCGAAGGAATGATAGGAGACAGAGATGAATATGCAGAGCACACGATATTAATCATTTCAGTGTATCTACGTATGCTTCAATGTGGACGTTGTCTGATTTATTTCACTATTTTGCTGCGTTTGTATGTTGTCATGATTTCTGACCACCTAGTCGGTTATCTCCATCAACTTATCCTCTATAGGAGGGTATTATTTTCTTTAAAAAAGCACGTGTATGTACAATACTCTTTAGTTTCTAATAATACAAGCCTTTATCACATTCAGTTTGAAGTATTTACTTTTGGTCGGAACAGATAAGAAAAAAAAATATGGGCTTTTGATACCCTAAAGTACTTACAGTCCACCAGCAGTGGTGTCGTACAATGATGATAATACGTGATGTGGTAAGAAAAGTCATAGGCGCTATGAAATGACATGCAAAATTCAGTCATAGACATTAATAAGTATATGTCGCAATTAAACCGGAGGAGGTAATGTGTTCGAGATAGGACACTAATGACACGAAATAGTAACTTGAATGTAAATTTCAAATCAAATGTATGGTGTGATTTAGCGTGCAAAACATCAAATGTTCCGATAATTAAATATCGACGAGTTCTAAAATAATTAAACGCCTTCGACATCGAAAATATGAACTCTAGGTCCTTGCAAAGACCATAGGTCTTGTATTGGATCCCTCTGAAGATTTATACAAAATTTACTTTAGCATTACACGCTTACAAACAGGACGATGGGGACCCTATGACGGACCTTGCCTAAAACTTTTCAGAGAAAATATCGTCTTGAGCGTCCGCCCCTTCTAACCGTTAATCTGGGCTCCTACAAACCAAGGATAATGAGGCATTGCGTATCTTTAATAATGCATATTTCCATTAACATTTTGTGAGAACCCTACTTACCTGATGCCGACAGACAAAATGGGTGAGTGGTTTTGGAGTTGCATCTACATAGTGATAGAAGCAGGTAGATAGATTGCAACACAATTGCATTGCTCTCATTACATTATCTCATTTTTGTTTATTTTCAATTCGAAAGGGGAAACTTTTAATGATGGTATAACAGAAAACGCCTCGGACATGCAGAGCAAAGAATAAACACATAATATGTTTAATATAATATCCCCTTGCAATATACCTATGATACCACATCGAACGAATACTTGAAGGGACAGTCGTCATTCAGTTGGAGTGGTTAAGGTTAACTCATTACTCAATATCTTGTTGACCTTTTCCATAGTTTGAAGAGGTCTTTCTAGCACATAAGTATATATTTTATTTATCAGTGCCTAATAACACCTATATCAAGTCACCTTCTTTCTTAACCTTTGAACTGACCTTCCTGTCAAACATGATTGTAAACTTTTATCATCTGTAGGATTTCACTGAGCAATGTGGTTACTATGTATCCTCCTAATTTAAGGGATGTGGTTTCTATGCATTTTACCGAATTCACTCATTTCATTCTCTTATATGCAAAGTACTGAAATGTAAACATAATATAAGACTTTATACTTCTCTATTGAATATTTTACTGTGAACTACACGCCCGTCTCTAGAGTAACAAATACTAGCAAGATACAATTGATTGATAAATTAAAACTAAAACAATTAGTGAAATTCAAGAATAACTGAAGTATAGAGATAATTGGCTGGCAATAATAATAATTATGATATTTTTATTACAATATTTTCATATGCATATATATTGAATCCCTAATTGCGAATCCATAAACATATGTGGAATGGTTGTGCTTCTCTCTGTCTCTCTGATAGTGACTGCGCACTAAATCACTGTTGCTTTACACTAAACATAAGGTATCTCACAAGAGAAATCTTCCCATCTGCTACTCGTAGTTATACGCGAACGAGAAGGATACATTAATTAAAATAGAATAGGCGCTTACAGGTTAATATGGGGAAAAAGGTCAACACAACCCTTCACATATATGATAAAAACCCTGCAAATTATTTTAGATCTGTTCATACCTTTCCACCTTGCCCTACATCTGCAATATTTTAATCAGGATTATGATATTGCCCATTTCTAGTGACGCCATCTGCTTGATGCATTTCACAGAGAGTGAGACCTATGCAACATATTCTTACGAGCTAGGCAAAGCAACGTACACGTCTAAACGAGAATGGTATATTTTTGGGAATTCATGACAGAAAGATCTTACAGAACAAAGGACGCCCAATCCCCGTGAACACCCTTGGTTTTGGGAAACACTTCTTTTCCCGTTTTATTTTTGGCCGGATTCTGAAGCAAAATCCGGTCTATGAAATTGCAATGTCGGCCTTTGTCTCTCCGTCTGTCTGTCCATCTCGTTAAACATTTGCTATTGATTTTGCGTTAAGGTAGATTGCAGAAATACCATTGTCAAAACCTCTTTCAAACTTCACATGTTGACAGAAATTGATGAGCTCTATCGAATGCGACCTTTGTTTCTGAATTTGACCTTGAAAATTCCCATTTTCAAAGGTCAAATGTGTTATTGACTTTAGTTCAATTACAGAAATACCGTTAGAGTTTTGTTTTGGTTTTTTTATTTATCTATTTTTTATTTATTTTTTTTTTCAACCTTCACATGTATATATACTTTGATTATTTTTATCCATTGATACCTCTGTTTGCGACCTTGAACTTGACGGTTCCCATTCTCAACGTCAAATATATAATTGACTGTAGTTCAATTATGTCTTTCAATCTTCACCTAGAGATTGACCCTCATGACCTCTCCCAATTGCGAACTATGCTTGTGACCTTGATTTAAAGGTTCCCATTTTATACTTTACATGAAGATAGACATCGGTGTACACTTATTCATTAATATTCAAGACAAAAAGAGCAATTTCATGTATTTATAAAATGATATATAATGTAATTTAATTGTTATCGCTTCGCAATCCTGCTATTACCCTTTTAGCGGTTTTCTGTTTTCTTTTCTGATTCCTGTATAGGTTAATAATTACTACGACAGACATTCTGCTATCGATTCTGCCCGTCAAATGATACGTGCTATTCAGATGTTTTCGTAATACAGTTAGATAGTTGTTTCGGGTAATTCACCTTTATGTACGGGTAAGAACCAGGGTTTTGAATAGGTGTAATATCAAACAAAATTTTTATATCAACTTTCACTTTCCATTTTTTATTTTGGCTAGATGAGCTTCGGATGACGTAGAACAAGTAACTCGGTTCTAATGTTGTATCATTTATAGTTTGGGTGTATATCAGGTTCATATCTCATCAGAAGGCATGTACTGTTATTTTATCGTTCGTTGGTATCTTTGAAGCGGACAACGAATTTCATCATGGTTATTTACCATTCTATTTTAAACTTGTCATTCCTCTATAAGTGTTATATGATTTTGGTCGTAATTTTAGTCCCTCTACCGTGATCTGCCCGTCAAACGGTACATACAAATCAAATATTTAGTAAGGAAGCTTGATAGTACGCTATGTATCTACAGAATGGTGATGGGGCCTTAGTCCGCCCCCATAGTAAACGAATTTCTTTTATTGCTTGTTTTGGCATAACTGTGAGAAACATAACAAATAACAGCTTATTGATGATTTAATGGATAAAAAAAAAAGATTCTGAACAGAGCAAAATAGGCAGTCACAGATCCCGGGTAGAAACAAAGACATGCATTATAAAAATTCTGCCTCTCTGGTTTTCGGAGGTCAATCAGAAGTGCCAAGGGGATATGAGTATATCATGCAATCTAAACCTTATGAAAGAATCAGTTCAGGTTGAAAGAGCATGACGGATTGATAAGACTGAAGAAAAAGATAAACAATATAACATAAATACTCGAAACACCACACAACGCCTTTCTTTGTATACACAGGAATCAATTTTGCATACTCAGAAATCAAGATATACAAATAAAAGAATACACTAAAATCAATCAAAAACAGCATGCTACACAATAACATTGCTCGAAAAAAGTAAAAATCATTTTATGTAATGGTATCACAAGAGGTACATTTACAGCCATATAGCCAATTGAGAATTATATAGGTTGAACACACGACTTTAAAAAGCATGTATTTAAAATGTATTTTCTATCTGAAAAGAATACATAGGGTATATAACGGTGAAAGTAGTAATACTATATCAAATGACAACATTTACCATTGGGACTCAAAAATTTTACAATGCAGCTTGTCTTGTCATGAGGATTAAGAAAATATATGGTTTAGGGGTGGGCATCTGTACTATATGTGCGGTAATTGAAGATGTCTGAGATCAAAGGGTTGTAGAACGACGTTTACCATGAAACTTGATAAATAAGAAAATATATGGTTAAGGTGTGGTGATCTGAACAATTATCGAGATTGATTGATTGACTCATTGATTATTGTTTTACCTCACTATATGATTATTTCACATATATGGTGATGGCATCTGCCTGATACATTGCATACAACTTTAGACCTTTGCAACGTACCCATCCGAAGCGGTGAGGGATTATTTACGTGCCACGTCTACCATGACTCTGGACCTCGGTTTTTACTGTCTCGTCCGAAAGACAGAACACCGTTGTGCCAAGGGCTGGAGTTGAATCCGCATGTTATCCATTAGGCTACACCGGCTTCAACAGTGAAGATGTTTAAATGAGGCGTTGTGGAATGACCTTGGGGACCCCCAAATGTCTACCAAAGAAGTTGTGTTGTGATGAGGAAAAAGAAAATATATACGCTAAGGGTAAAAATTTAAACCGTTTCTGAGATAATTGAAGGTTTCTGAGATAGGAGGTTGGGTGGGGAAAGAACTCTAAATCGTTACCATATACCTTCTTATGTCATAGGGAAAAAGGAAAAATATGGCTTGAAGTTGGGGATCTTAACATGTTCTGAGATTTCTGAAATGTGGGAAGGATGACCGTGGGAACTTCTGTTTTATTTATTTTTTTCTTTTTTCAATTAGTCTTGTGATGAATGGGTAAAATTATGGTTAAAGGATGGAGATCTGAACCATTTTTGCGATATTGGAAGATTTATGAAACGTGAAAATGACGGGGGGGGGGGGGGGGGTTGGAGTTAGCCTTGAAGATCTCTGACTTTTATAATAGAACTGTTTTATCGTGGGGAAATTAAAAATATAAGGTTTATGTGTGGGGAGCCGAAACATATTTGAGATAAATGATTTCTGCAATGAGAGGGGAGGGGTGACCCTAGGGATAAAGCCTTACTTGCTAATGAAACCCTTTCAACGTAATATTCAAGATGATATATGGTTTTGGATTCTGTGTAACGATTCTTTAACATAAAATGTACATTATGTTTCTATAGTGAACCTAACCTACACTGGGCCCCCTCCATATGGGTCATGCGCACGCCTTGTTGGTTAAAACTGGGTTTAATACACATCTAGAGATTTAGGTCTATCAGTACATCAAATATATAGAGATTGCCTCCTAAAGCTTTTTGATTTAATCTGACTAATTCATGGCAAGAGAAGAGAAGGCGGAAGAAGAAGAAGTATATAGTTATTAGAAGAAATAGTGTTCCTATGTTTATCTGTCTTCCTTTCTATTTATCTGTTCGTCTTTCGGTAAAGAAAATAGTGTTGACCAAAGCTAGTAAACAGTACGTGGTAAATACCGTCGAATACCCCTAATTGATGATGACACATATTCTAAAGGAAATAAAATTAAACCACAATTTGTAAAGAATACATAAATCACTTATACATTTAACATGTATCTCTGTAAGTCATATCACAATCGTCTACGTAGTTATCATTAAAATTATATCACATTTAACATATATTTCCCCTCAATATGTATTAATATAAAGTGCACATAAGTGGTGTTCCACAGTATTAAGGGATGTAGTCTTATGAGCTTATATGATCGTAGATCGTTATGATCAACGGGAGATAACACGTAGATGTAAAATATATAAATATGATTCATACAAATATATAAAATCAAATAATATGGTTATGAGCAGATATTAATTATATTCCACCAACTTATAGTAATGAGAATTGGATGATTTTTATATGAAGAACAATTGTTTACTTTTATGACTTGCTGTATTTAAGCATCTAATTAAAGCGACAACAATAACAATAGGGGAATAAGTGGAAGTCTTAACGCGGGTATTTCAAAACTGAAAAATCAAAATTATGAATAAAAAATATAAAATGGTTGTGAACGAATATCATGACCGTGAACTAGCGCGTGTTGAAAGAAAAATTTTAGGCAAAATCGAGCATGATCATTGACACTACTACTAATAAAAAGAGTGATCCAACAGAAGAGACATCACAACTTTTCAACCGGAAAATATTCATGAATATTCCCAAATGTACACCAACAAAAGTATGGTTGTGATTCTTTGTCCGGATTTCTATTCCTTGACAAGATAAAAATCATTGATTTCAGTGGTAGTATATGAAAGAATATGAGTTGATGTAGTGTTCCTGGGTTTTTTTTTAATTAGGGTGCAATCTTTAGGGTATGGGGAATAAGCAGAGTTAAAAGTCTCTATGGTCTTCACCTTCTTAAACATGGCAGATACAAATGATTGTATACTGGCATATAAGCTTGTGTGGCCTTGTGGATGAGGTGCTGGGCTCGTGACCTGGCGGTCCAAATGTCGATTCCCGTCCTGGGTGCACCGATGTTCTGTCTTTCAGATAAGACACAAAAAACCCCCGATATTTGTGTGTGTGTGTGGGGGGGTGTTCGTTTTGCTTGGTTTGGTTTGTTTTTTTTTGTTGTAATTTTTTTGTTTGGGGGTGTTTTTTGTATTTTGCCAAAGGTGCAATGAGGTAGTATATGAGGAAACTGTACTCAAGTGAATGATATGTGGATCTTTTGTCCATCTAAATTCTCCTGCACTTTAGTCAGAAGTTAACTCAAACACGGCAAATCTGTTAAGCAATGGTGAATCAATACCCATGAAAGAAATCACTGAGAAAATGGAAATCCAAGAAGAACTGATACTTAATATTTACCTCAGCATTGATTTTTCACCAAATGCCAAACATATTTTTTACCGAAAACCCACTATCATTTAGTATTTCAATGTTAAAAGACTTTCTTGCTTACTACATTCTGTGATATAACGCGTGTAGATTGTATGAATTTGTTTAAATAATAGCTTTTGATAAACAATTTCTTGTATTTTATGAGCAATTCTAATGAGATATTGATTCTATTTTGAAAAAAAACAATGGTTTTCGACACTGAAAACGTAATATTCATAAAGATTTCATACAACTATAACAAAAAATGAAATCTGTGAATTTAAATGGAATAATAGATAGAAGGGTATTTCAAATAGGCTATAAACCTTTTCGTGTTCATGCCGTCGTTCCTGTTATCCCCTCTACGTTAGAGTCGCACACTTTCACTATTAGAGTTATAATGAACAGTTACTTCTGCAATCTGGAGTCCAGGATCTGCGTGATTGTATATGTCCTCTGTTGTTATTTTCATTGACCTACTTTCACGTGACAAATGATTGTAAATAACCTCTTCTTTACAGTTAACTTGACCTTTGCAGGTTTCCATGTTTGTGTTAGTATATGCTTTATATGACTCGATTTCTCCATTTTTGCATGACTGTTGCTTGTAAAAGTCGCCTTTCTTTTGATCAGTTATCTTGGACACATCCTGTGACGTCTCCCTTAGGTTATCACGTGCCAAACGGCTGTAATTATCTTCTCTATTACACGTGTTATGACTTTTACTGGATGAAATACAAGGGATATTACCCATGTTATACGAGACGGAACCAAGTCTTCTATTATCACGTGACAAATGGTTGTAAACGTCACCCTCGTTAGAGTTGTTATGAACATAGGTGCCTGTTATGATATTCCCACTGGTCTTTTGATATGATCTGCTAATTACAAAAAAAAAAAAATCAAAATATGGTTCATTACGAATGAACTTACTTCGATCTGCGAACAACGGCATGATATGAATCATTAACATACATATAAAGGTTAGATATGTATTATTTATTGAGGGAGTTACATAGTGTATCCAACAGAAGTTCGATAGTGTATTGGCTTTGGCAACACATTGACAGTAATTGTGCTAAATTAAATACATTGACATATGTACTACAAATGTACTACCACAGACATTCAAAGATGAATGTAGTTTTCAACAAACGCTCTCAAGGTAAACAATCACATAAGCATTCAGCACAATGACATTTACATACCTTCTACGCCAAATTTTGATTATTAAAATAATGATGACTGTCATCGCCCCAAGCACTCCACATATGAGTCCTATTCCGACAATGGTCTGAGGATGAGATACAGAGATATTATCAATTCTGTTTGTATCATTCGACGATGAACCCATAATCTGTTTGGTTTGGTGATTGTGTTGTGTTGTTGGCGCTTAATATCACTGTTATACCCTAAATTGAATGGTAAAATTACATATAAGTAGTAATAAAACTCTTCAAAACATTGAATGTCCAGAATCAACCCTCTCGTAATCAACGTTAAACAAGTATTCAGATAAACTATGTTAAAATTACACGCCTTTGTATCTACCTCTGTTGTACTTTATTTCATCCTCAATTTTCTGATGTCTACATCGTTTTCAATGTTTAAGATTTTCTGGTCCTTATATGCCTCAAAGTTAAAATCTAATCTGAAGTATGGTGCAATGATACTCATTTAACCTTTCCCCAAAGTTTCAAAATGTAACTTTGTATACATTGTTCCCACGTCACGAAGATAAGTTCAATGTTAATCTATATTTTGTTATAATAACACAAACATCCATTTCCTCATTTTCACAATTGACTTACAAGGACATGCAAATACATCAAAACGATATGCGATTGTACTGCGATTGCAGTATCAGAAAGTTCAAGGACATGATTCTGCATATAAAACATGTTACTTTTGTAGAATCTGGAAGGATCAGAGACATAATTCTGAAATGAATAAATGGAATAAAATATATTTCAATAATATGAGATCAATCTGTATAAGCTGAGCTGTTCGCAGGTACAGGTTTCTGATTTAAAGAATTCCCGCCTGACAGGCAGACAGGTGTAATGTTAAGACTGGATCTGTCATTAAACTTCTTTGTACTACCATTCATTAACACTGAAAGAGAAATATGTAAAATGCAACTACTTTGGCAATGTGTCTTTGAATACCAAATTTGTAGCTTGGATTAAACATAGCGTAACTGACAATTACATGGCACTTTACATTATATATCTGGATTACAAGGCTCGACGTCAGCATTTGACTTTCAATTTCAAAAGCTGATTTTGCAATTATAGCATAAAATATTAATTCAAAACTGTAGCAAAATATTCAGGTCAAATTAGGATTTGTTAATTGAATGTCTGGATACGACACAGATATTATATCCAAATACTGAGTCACCATAACCTTCTTAACAGACACATTCAAGCCGAAAAATTAGCAAATGCATGTGTACATCCGGGTATCCTTAGAGGAACCACTGATACAAGATTTGTCACTCAGGCTGGAGTACATAGTACATTGTCTAATACTGGGCTACCTTTAACCGAGTCACTGAAACAAACAATATAGTTCAGATGCGACACCCGATACATAGGTCTATCTGGGTTTGTGCGGATAAATATTTCAAGTTTGGTCATTTGGATTTGTTTGTATTCCTGAGCTACATTAAATTTCAGTCATTCGGTGAAAGTAAGCCAAGCGCGGCATCTGATGCAATGGTCCATCTCAGTATTTCTCATTCTATTATTATATCACGATCCAGTTAGAAGCAGTATATCTGTGTGTAACATTACATTGATTGATTGATTTTTGTTTAACGTCACACCACGAATATTTCACGTTTATGGTCACGGCATCTGCCTGATGCGGGGCATACAAATTCTGACCTTTGCAACGAACCCACCCGAAGCAGTGAGGGGTCTTTAATGTGTCATACATACCATGACACGGGGCCTCGGTTTTTACTGTCTCATCCGAAAGACAGGGCACCGGCATGTCTAGAGCGGGAATCGAACCCCGGCCTCCTGATCAGGAGTCCGGCGCGATACCACTAGGCCACGTCGGCTTATGTGTAACATCACTGTTTCAATTTCAACCAGGAAATCAGAATTTCGAAAATCGAAAAACTGCTGTTGAAATTGAAACACACACACACATAACCGTCGATTAGCATATTCTCATGAAAAATAAAATAGATACTTTAATTGACACCCCCCCAAAAAAACAACGTTCTAGATCCCTTGATATGTAACTAAATAAATAAATAGTATTCGTGTTTTAGCTGGAAGGCTCGGCTTCTTTGTTACGTGAGGCGTAATTGGAAAAGAACCCCCCCCCCCCAAAAAAAAAAAAAAACCCCCAAAAACAAAAACAAAAAACAAAATCAAAAACAAAACAAAACAAACAAACAAAAAACCCCCCAAAAAACAAAACAAAAAAAAAAAAAAAAACATTAAAAAAAGGAGAGGGGGGAGTGTATAAATTACCAACATATGCATCTACTTCTAAATTTCCTCTAATTTGATATTGGAAACCCCCTACACTGTTAAAAAATGTACAACTTACCAGTACTTTCACACTTTATAAGGCATATGTGCTGTGTAAGACCCGTCTCCAAAAACCCAACGCTCCAGAATCTACTATGTCTCTCCTTTACAATTCTTTCTTGGTATTATTTACTATGTATCTAAATATCATTCCCTCACATTCGGCAACGTACTCGACATCAACAAGGAAAATGTTGCGGAAGTTTAATTATAAAATCGTGTATAATATCATACAAAACAGAAACGTATATAACATTTGATTACAAGGTGCTGTACACAACGTTCGTTTCCTACTTAAGGCAGAGTATAATCTAGAGTATAGAGTATCTAAATCTACTACATTGGGATACGAGGGACGGATCCATGAACTGAAAATATATGAGTTTGAAAAGAGGGAGATTTTCCACGTTCTGTAATAAGAGTATAGCAAAGAATGGGGTAGGGGAGAGAATAACCATAGTATTTCTGATAAACAACTATTTGAAGAGAAAGTATGTTCCTGAACCCGAGTACTCCAATGGTCGGATCGGGAATTAAAGTCCAAGTCGTGTAGTTGTCGCCCTGCCAAAGACAGGATAAACGCACATAAAACGCAAATAATGATGATTCAGTGTTTTCTCTTAGTTTTTTTTTTAATTTTATTATTATTATTATTATTATTATTATTATTTATTTATTTATTTAATTTTTGTTTTTGCAGGGAAGGGGGGGGGGTTAGTTAAAATTTTCCTTCTCAAATGAACTAGTTCCAAGAACCTGCTTTAGTTTGTTGACCATCTAATATCTGGCTCATGTTGTTTTGTTAAAAGTTAAATTTTATGGCATTGGATCTCTTTTTCACACAGATCGGTTCTTTTTGCTTTCCAATTTAATGCTGCAGGTTCCTATCATCATATGTTCATAGTTTTGTATGTATTTCCCTTATAATAGGAAACGCAGTAACAGAAATACTTCATTTATTCGAAAAATCAAATCCCATTTTCATTATCCGTGTAAAAATAGTTGTAAAGAAGATTAGGATTTATCTTAAGCAAATGTATATATGTATATGCCCATTGACCAGTCAGAATGTTCAACACACTACAGAATGTGACGTAAGTATCTAAGTAGCTAGAAGTAGACAAGACATGTCGTATTTGAAAGCCTAAAGAGCATAGAAACCGGTATAACCCAGTATATAATATCCTTGTTTCTTAGAGGTGAAGTCCGGGGATCGAAACCCACCCCTTGCCATCCATGGGCACACCGGTGTCCTACGTTTCGAATGAGATAGTAAATACCGATGTCCCCTGTAAAATATCTGGCAATGCTTTGTGTAGGTTTACTACAGACGCGTGCATTTCTGTGCGATCCGTCAAGCAGATACCGTGACAATACACGTGATATAAAAGTAAAGTAAAACATAAACGAACACATCAAGCAATATCGAGTAACATATGCGCATGGTATTCTACATTATGTTTTTGTCATGTTATAATTTACTTTTTATCAACTTCAATAAATATAACTGAGGAAATTGTCATTCAGTGTCATTGATAGAAAGATCGCTTAAGTATGACACAGGCGTTAAAGGAAATACTATATTATATAGTATTTCCTTTAACGTCTGTGTGATCGCTGCATAGAAAGTGTTGAATTTGAAACTATGGCCTTTTGAACAAAAATATGTTCCTTGGGGAAGTGGGGAGGGGGATCTTCACCAGGTGATGTGACTTCTCCTAGAGTTTTTGTTTCATTTAAATGATGTCAGTTGGTAGATTACTGATTACTAAAGCTTTTCTTTTTATCGTCCATATCATTAGTGGGAAAACATTATTGCGAACGTTGATATTTTACTATAGAGTAAAGACTATGTCTCTCTTTTTTTTCTAACACGTCATTGTCGACAGACGGATACTTTTTTTCCAGTAAATTGATTGCCCCTTAAGACATTTAAATAAAAAAAAGTGTAAGGGTGGGGTTAAGGTCAACATATCACTGTCTATAAGTATTAAATAGCCGCATAACCATGAATGGAGAAAAAAGGGGGAGGCAGAAGGTTAATAAATTAGCGGGCATCATCCAAATATGTCTTTGGAAAGACATGCTTAGGACATTACACTTGGTAGGCTGGTTCGATGATTGACATCTGGATTTTTTATATTTAATAGTTAAGTGATATTGTAACTTGGAGACTAAAGACACGCAATACCTGCATTTGTATTGTCGAGACTTAAAAGCTCGAAGATGCACCTTTCTGCAGTGTAGGTCAAATATGACAACCTCGTGAGGTCGTGTTGCAGAGCTCCTTGTAAGCTACTACATGCGGCGAATTCAGAAGATACCAAACTGCCGAAGAGGGGCATTTTGAAGAATTCCCGAGACCAATACCTTTAACAGCAGACAGGACGATAGAAATGGCTAGTAATCCTCAGCATCTTATCAGTTTTATAACACTAAGAATGGTATGAACGGTATATATGAATGGTTTTGTAACAGAAAGAAAAAAAAATATATTGACCTTTGGAATGGAACTTGAAACATTCCGATCACCTTGTATGCTTTATTTACCGAATTATCTCAGCTGCTCTTGAGGACTTGCACAAAATTTGACAGACAGAAAAGAAAATACAATGAGATTTGGCCGGACAGAAACTCTCAAGTTTGAGATAGCCTGGTCGCTACCTGAGTCCGTCATACTAGTATATCCAGATAGTTTTCAAGGGCAGATGCATTAGCATGATTCTATATTGGCCATTTTGAAAAATATTATTTCGTTTATGTGAAAATTTACGGTTTCTCGCGGATTTTTTTTTTTTTTGCCACCGTCGCTATTGTTTACATACGTACGTGTAGTAACACATTAAATGTGATGCTGCCCTTCCGAGTCGAGTACGGAATAACGTGATAATATATATCTGTCCCTTTCCGATCGGCCAATGCCATTTGACGGAATAAACTGAGTGTGTTCGAATCTATTATTGCCAACATTGTTGGTTATGCATAGCTCTGTCCTTAGATTGATTTTTTGGCTCACCTTTTCAATTCGGTTCCGTTTTAACTTTGCTCTTCGAATATATATGTATTATTAGAATCCCCATCATTTGGCCACGGGCACCACTGAACAGACATAAGCTGTCGAATTACGCATCTGTTGCACCAAATTTTAAGGTATACGTTTATTTGTTCTTTGAAGACGATTGAATATATGTTGCAAAGTTAATGATTGCATGGTAAGCAAAACGGGGGTGAATAGGTAACTTGATGTAGAATAACTTTCTTTTTAACTGTAGCACATCTTCCTTATATAAAGCATTTCACTAGGTATACGATGTACAATAATTGTGACGTAAACCTATCATATGGTAACGGAGTCAAAATTACGGAAAGTGGTGAAAATGACGTCTCCATTGAAATTGTTAGACTTCAAAATAGCTATAACACCATATAAACATCCAAAATGATTTAAAATATATTTCGTAGTGCTCTTGTTCTGGAGATGCAAGCAATAATTAACATAACACTGGAATTTATAAGCGGATTCTCAAGTATCAACATGCCGCCATTCCGTCTCTATATCCACTTCTCATCCGTGACCTACTTGATAATTTCCGAATTCGTTCATATTTGGAATGTTAATCCACAATAAGATCTCGGTATTTTGAGTGTTTCGGGGAAGAACAAAAGAGGTTAATTTATTACAATGGGCAAAAACAAAGTATTACCGTATTGCCTTCCTTGTGCTTAATTTTGCAGGTTATTTTAGTTTATCTTCATTGTGCATGTCTTCTCGTTAGAGTACATGTAACAAAGTATGTATCTAATTCAAAGGTATTTAAAATATCTACGAAATACATTTTCAGAAGCACGTTTTCTTTCGATTCAAAATTGTAGGTTTTATGTAGAGTCGATATATTTATTCTGGTAATTCACAACATCTAATGTCCATGGTGAGTCTAGATATTCTCATTAAATATATTGTCTTTCGCATGAAAGCTGGTGTGGTCTAGTGGATGAAATGCTCAACTCATGACCTAGAGTTCCCAGGTTCGACTACCGCCCTTGGCACACCGGTGTTCGGAATCACAGTCATTCCAGTATTCCTTCTTCCTATAAAATTGCAATGGTTCCCTTAACATTTCTGAAACCTAATGCTTCTTCCTGTTTAGAGCGTGTTTTGGATATGTGTCCGCAATGTATAGATTTATATTTTCGCTCCACTGACTCGCAACTGTTCCTTACAGGTATATCGAATCGAAGACACACATGATAGGAAAGTAAAACACAAATATCAAAATACTCGAACTGAAAAACGCGCTAATAACTAAGTAAGACTGCTTTGACAGATTTTTATTTCAACGTCGAAGAGTGGAAAAAGCAAACAGCAAAGCAAACTTCTGTGGTATAAACCGGAAAAACACACACACGTGGATGACTTAATATTCATATATCCATATAGAGAACACGGATCAACAGGCATCTACCAGGTCATAAAGATTTTTACACACGAAGTCTTTTGAAGATAATATACTGCTATCAAATATATAGTAAAGCTTGTTTCATTATACATCTTCATGTAATACTAGAATAATGTCATGCTATACAAGAAGGGATCAGTTATAATGTGCATATGACATAAATTAGGAAATCAAGGAAAATACAAGAAAATAGCATGATATAATTATACGCATACGAATGATAATGAAATATGATTGCAGTCTATGGAAATAAGTAAAAATATAGTATCAAACGTTCGGTAGCATTTAGTATTATTATTATTATTATTTTTTTTTTTTTTTGCTGGAAGTTTTCCAAAGATATTTTGAAATACATCTTGATTCATTTCAAAATGTCTCTATCATTGGCATGCACCTCATTAGAACCAAACTGTTCATGTGGCATTGTGTAGATGACTGCCTGTATTCCTCAATACAAATCTAAAAAACAATACAAAACACAGATGTAACTAATATAATGAATATTAATTAAGACCAGATAACAGTGAATGTCATAGATAATACAAGTACAAGTATAGTCTGGTGTTAGGAAGAATGTTCGCAATCCACAATTCTAATTATGTCAATAATGAATGTCAAACAGGTGCAATATACAAATTTATATTTCTATTATGCAATCACTAGGTAAATATTTTGTAATATTGTACAGAAAACGCCATAGCTCACAGTACCAGGACATGGACATACGAACACCTGGAATAGGGAAGTACTTTACAAGATAGAGACTGCAGAGAAAATAAATGACGAGTATCTATTGTCACAAAGATTTCACTGTCATATAGTAATATCATAATTCTACATAACAAAATGCTCGGCACAAAATAGATCAGTTTCTGCTTCACTTTCATTTTCTTTTTACAACATTAACAGCTCATGCCGTGTGTTTTTCATAGTAAATGATAGAACTACAATAATATATAAAGTATGTAAATTTTGGAGCACCATGTGCGTATTTTATTGATTTATGACTCTTCTGTAATGGTCAATGCCTAAACTGTGAAAATCGAAAAATATGTATATTTGAAGAGATATAACCACATTGATCTAAACATAAGAGCGAAATAGCCCATCAAGGATAAAGCTATGAATGAAGGAGATACTCCTTACTTTGAAGATAAATACAGAACATATATACCTTTTAATTTTGTGCACCATCGGTGATGCTCGTGGCCGAAAGGTTGGAATTCTCAAAATATATAGAAATAGCAGTGTTGAAAACAAAATGACCGAAAAATGAACCAAAGAATCTACCTAAGGACAGAGGTCTGCATGAGAGAGACACTCCTTAGTTTTAGAGTGATTGAAAATTAACAGTACCATATATGGAGTAAGCGCGTTTTCGGTTGATACTTTGTTTTTGTCTTTCGATTGACATTTGGCTTTGTTTCTTTTAATAGGATTGATCTTATTTCATATGTACAGTAGGCAAGACAATACAAATATAACGCGTTAGTTTCATATTACCATTTAGATGTAAAAATCAAAACTGAAGAGAACAGTTTTGCCAGGCTGATTGCAATGACTATTAATATTTCAGTTGTTATATTTGTGAGTTTCCCATATAATGTAAGTTGTTTTTTTTTCAGTTTATATCTCAATTGACATTATACTTTGAGATTTCGGATCCATATTCACAATTATATGGATAGCTCAAACAGACCCATGTGTTACTATTGCAGTTATTTGACAAACGTATATATTTCTTTTTATTTTTTCTCTGCATTAAAAGACTGAAACACAAACCATTCACTAGAAACATTCAGATATAACTCTTTAAATCATCAGTAGAATTTGGTGTTGGTTTCATATTAATGGTGTTTCAAAATCAAAGTGAACATTTTTGTTTGGTTGTTTGCAGTAACCATTCATACTTCAGTTGATATATTTGTGAGTTTCTGTTAGATCTAGGGTGTTCACATTTATATGAATAACCTACACAAACCCAATTTATTAATGCATAAACTTGATACGTGCATAATTATTTTCATTTTCTGTCTGGATTGACAGAATCCAACACAAACTATTTACCAAAAGCAATATATCTCTAGCACTAGAAAAACTTTAAAACGTCGCCGGTAAATACTTGTATGGTCATGCTTTTAGTTTTCATATTCTCATAAAACACTACAACCCAGCCCAGAATATATGTATTTATCTGCAGGCCAATCATTTCCATTAATTAAAGACCTGATGAATCTTGGATATGATATCAATAGTACATGCGTTATATTATATTACAATTATTTTACATCTATTCACTCTTTCTCCACAGAATCTAATAAAGGAGAGTAATTAGTTAAAATATTTAAAGTTTACTCATTTTACATTCAGTTAACCGAATAAAGAAATGAACTGCAAGGATAACAAAGAGCAATATCTAATAGGATCTGATAAATTCTGAAATACAGGTACAACCAAATCCTCATGGAAGAACTACAGGTATGGTCGAGAAGTATTCAACAACACCAGTAAACTGGTCATACCAGATGTTATACTTTAATCAGGATCGACTGAATTAGTCTTACATGTACGCTCACTCCTCTCGGGCACTTGGTTTCACATCTAAATGTTAATGGTACATGAATATCTGCAGTGGTATATTTGTACATTGTTGTGATGCCAATAATCACATCTGTTACTTTCGTATTTTACAGTACTTGTTGTCACTTCAATGTTACTGTTATATTTAATAAGCATTCAATATATTTCAGTATAAATTATTTACCTCTCAAGTCGTCGTAGATATTTTTCTCAACGTAAAACAAGTATTCAGATAAACTGTATTAAAGCTGACTGCCTTTGTATCTACTTCTGTTGTAATATTTCTTCATCATCAATTTTCTGCTGTATACATCGTTTTTCAATGTTTAACATTTCGTGGTCATTTTACCGCTCAAAGTTAAAATCTATTCTGAATTCTCGTGCAAGGAAACTCATTTAAGCTTTCCCCAAAATTTTAAAGATGTAATGTATACATTGTTCTTACGTCACGAGGATTAGTACAATAGTTCAATGTTAATGTATATTTTATTTTAATAACCCAAATATTCATCTTCCTCATGTTCACAATTGGTTAACAAGGACATGAACATACATCAAAACGATATGCGATTGTACTGCGATCGCAGTATTAGAAAGTGCAAAGACATTATCATCCATATAAACAAGTTACTCAGTTAGAATCTGGAAAGATTAAAGACATATTTCTGAAATGAATAAATGGAATAAGATTTATATTTCAATATATGAGAGAAATCTGTTTGAGCTGAGCTGTTTGCAGCTACAGGTCCTTGATTTAAAGGAGTCCCGACTGACAGGTAGATACGTGTAATGTTAGTAGAACTGTATCCGTCTTTTGACCTCTGCACGATCATGCATTACCACTGAAAGAGAAATATGTATAATGCAACTAATTTGGCACTGTGTACTTGAATACCGAATTTATAGTAACTGAAAATAACATAGCTCTTTATATTACCGATCTGGATTTCAAGGCACTGTCTTTGAATACAAAATTTGTAGCTAAGTCGGTATCGTAATTGCACTACAATCAAATATTTTTGTAATGTGTTAAATGTTCTATTATATTATTTATATTCATGTATTGTATAGCTGTATGGTGACTTCTGCCACATAACTGAGCCGGTAACTCCTCTTTTTTCTTGGATTAAATATAGCGTAACTGACAATAACATGGCTCTTTGCAGTATATATCTGGATTACAAGGCTCGATGTCAGCATTTGACTTTCAATTTCATAAGTTGATTTTGCATAAAATATTACTTCAAAACTGTAGTAAAATATTCAGGTCAAATTAAGATTTGTTAATTGAATGTCGGGATACGACACAGATATTATATCCAAATACTGAGTCACCCTAACCTCCTTAACAGATACATTCAAGCCGAAAAATTAGAAAAAAGGTAACAGCAAATGCATGGAAACATCTGGGTATCCTTAGAGGAACCACTGATACAAGATTTGTCACTCAGGCTGAAGTACATTGTCTAAAGTAAAGATGATGGATAAATCCAAACCACAAGTCCAAAAATCATGAAACCATAGGACATACAAAATCAGTGAAAATGAAAAACAAATGGAAAATAACAAAATATGTCTACTTGAAGAGCATATGTGAACCCCTGTGATGGAGTGAGATCAGGTGCCCGGGGAGAGTGAGCATCTCCTGCTTGCTAGCAACACCCGTCACATATACCCCGTAGAAAGAGTCAAATCGTGTGAATTCCATATGTATCTATATATGGAGAAGTCGAAGTAGGTAACCTTCTAGTATAGAAGGTGTCAAATCTGTGTAAAGTGATCGGAATCGGTCTCAGTCCAGAATATCATTTAAAAGTCTGGATAACGAGATATCATATGGAGTAATAAGAGTCTCGTAACGACCGTAGAACTTCCTCAGTGACGATGCTAGTCTAGCACATATATAACCTTGGTTGAGCAGCTTAACCGAAAGTCGCCTAGCCCTCAGAACAAAGTCATTGTAATTTGAACATGCTCTGGAATAACGTATTAACTGAGATATGAATACGCCGTATGCGGGCGATGATGGAATGTTGCTACTTATGAAAGGAAAGTTTGTGATAGCGAAATTGAAATCGTCACGTTTGTCATATAGTGAGGTGTTCAATTGACCATTAATGTCGAAAGACAACATAATATCTAAATACGAAGTAGAATTACTAGTTTCTGTGGTTTCTTTGACCTCCAGTTCACTTGGAGAGATGATGCTAAGGTAATCCGCGAATGAAGGATTATTAATTGAATACTGAGCTACCTATAACAGAGTCACTGAAACAAACAATATAGTTCAGATGCAGCACCTGATACATAGGTCCATCTCGGTTTCTGTAGATAAATAACTGATTCAAGTTTGGTCACTGGTCACTTGTTCTTTCTTTCTTTGTTTTTGTCGTTTTTTTGTTGCTTTTTTTTTGTATTTCTGAGCTACACAAAATTTCAATCTTCTGTGAAAGCAAGCCAAACGTAGATTCTGATGCAAGGGACTATTTCACTCTATTATTATATAACGATCAGAAACACAGAGTATATCTGTGTGTGATATTACTGTTTTATTTTCATCCAGAAAATCAGAATTTCGAAAAACAAAGAACTGCTGTTCAAATTGACACACACATATACCTGTCGATCAAACGTATTTTTAGCATATTTTCATCGAAAATAAAATAAATTCTAAAATTGAAAAAAATTGCATTGTTTTAGATCCCCTGGTAAATAACTAAGTAAATAACTAGTATTCGTATTTCTGCTGGAAGGTTCAGCTACATGAAACGTAATTAGAAAAAAATATCAAAACACCCCCCCCCCCCAAAAAAAAGAAAGAAAAAAGAAAACGAAAACGATAAAAGAAAAAAAAAAACAAAAACAAAAACAACCAAACAAACAAAACACACGCACACAAAAAAAAAACCCCAAAAACAAAAACAAGAAAAAAATAAAACAAAACAAAAAAAGAAAATGAAAATAATTAAATAAATAATAGTAATAAATAATACTAATAATAAAATATAGAAATAAAAAAGGATAGGAGAGTGTACAAATTACCAACATGCGCATCTTCTTCGAAACTTCCTATTATTTGATATCGGAAACCCACTATTAAATATATACATCTTACCAGTAGTTTCACACACTAATAAGGCCTCTGTGCTGCGTAAGACCCGTTTCCAATATGTCAACGCTCCAAAGTCTAATGCGTCTCTCCTTCTTTACAATCTTATCTCGGTATTATTTACTATATATCTACATATAATTGCCTCACATTCGGCAACGTACTCAACGACATCAACAAGGAAAATGTCGCGGAAGTTTAATTATGAATCGTGTATAATGAGATACAAAATAAAAACGTGCATAACATTTAATTACAAGGTGCTATATCCAACATCCGTTTCCTACTTGAGGCAGAGTATAATATAGAGTATAAAATCTCTAAATCTATTACATGGGGATCCGAGGGACAGGTGCATCAACTGTAGGAGTTTGAAAATGGGGAGATTTTCCACGCTCTGTAATAAAATTATAGCAAGGAAGGGGGAGGGGGGGGGGAAGAATAACCATTTGATTGATACTATTTTTGATTAACAACATTTGAAGAGAAAGTATGTTTATAAACCCTAGTACTCCAGTGGTCGGATCGAGAATTCCAAGTCGCGTAGTTGTCGTTCTGCCAAAGACAGGAAAAACGCACAGAAAACGCAAATAATGGCAATTCAGTGTTTTCTCTTATTTTTATTATTATTTGTTTGTTTGTTTGTTTTTTTTTTTGTTTGTTTGTTTGTTTATTTGTTGATTTTTGTTTGTTTGTTTTTTAGGGGGGGGGGGCGTATTTGTAAAATTCTTCCTTCTCAAATGGACTAGTTCCAAGAATCCTCATTAGTCTGTAGACCATCTAATATCTGGCTCATGTTCTTCTGTTAAAAGTTAAATTACATCTCACTGGATCTCTTTTACACAGATCAATTCTGTTTGCTTTTGAGATTAATGCTACATTGCACGAGATTTTCATTTTGCTGCACGGAGTTTTATATCATCATATGGTTATAGTTTTGTATGCCTTTCTTATCACAGGAAATGCAGTAACAGCAATACTTCGTTTATTCGACAAATCAAATTCCATTTTCATTCTCTGTGTAGAATGTGACGTATTTATCAAAGTAACTAGAAGTAGACTGGATATAACATATATGTAAAACCTAAAGAGCAAAAACACCGGTGTCACCCAGCATATAACATGCTTGTTTCTTAGCTGTGAAGTCCGGGGATCGAAACCCATCCCTTGCCATCCATGGGTTCACCGGTGTCCTACGTTTCGAATGAGATAGTAAATACCGAGGTCCCCTGTAAAATATCTGGCAATGCTTAGTGTAGGTTCATTACAAAGGTATGCATTTCTGTGCGATATATCAGGCAGATATCGTCACTATACACGTGATAAAACAGTAAAGTAAAACAAAAACCAACCCATCAAGCAATAAGGGGTATGGTATCCGCATGTTATCCTACATTACATTTTTGTCATGTTCTAAATTATCTTTTTATCAACTTCAATCAATACAACTGAAGAAATTGTCATTCAGTGTCATTGATAGAAAGTCGCTTAAGTATGACACAGACGTTAAAGGAAATAGTATATAATAAGTGATCGATGCATAGGACATATCAGTGTTGATTGGAAAACTTGTCCTTTTAAAAAAATATGTTTCCTCGGGGGCGGGGGGTGTTAACCAGGTAATGTGACTTCTCTGAGTTTTTCTTTCATTTAAATTACGTCATTTGGTGGCTTAGTAATTACTTACCCTATTTCCTTTATCATTGCTCTCATTAGATGGAAAACTTCGTTGAGAACTTTAATATTTCTTTCGATTGTAACGTGTCATGGGGTTGGGCTCACTACATCACTGTCTACAAGTATTAAATTGCCGCATAACCATGAATGGAGAAGAGCGGGGGGGGGGGGGGGTTAATAAATCAGAGGGCATCATCCAAATATGTCTTAGGACGATGTGCGTAGGACATACCACTTGGTAGTTTGGTTCGATGATTGACATATGGACTTTCTATATCTAATATTAAAGTGCAACATGGAGGATAATAACATTTATACTGTCGAGACTCAAGAGCTCGAAGATGCACCTTTCTACAGTGCAAGTCAAATATGACAACTTCTTGAGGACTTGCTCAAAATTTGACAGACAGAAAAGAAAATACAATGAGATTTGTTCGGACAGAAACTCTCAAGTTTGAGCTAGGCGGGTCGCTACCTGAGTCCGTCATACTAGTATAGTCAGTTTGTGTTCAAGGGCAGATACATCAGCCAATGGGGTTTCGGACGCAATATACATATATATACTTTTTTCTTGTTATTGTCTAAATGCATCACTCAAGTACTAATTGCATTCATGAATAAGGGAGCTCTTTAAAACAAATGGTGCCCTCGTTTATTGGGTTTACCATTTGAACAAACATATATAATTAAATTATCCCATATTATATATAAGACGTCCCTGTGTCTAATTTACCCGGGCTGTGAAAGGTTATGGTATGAGGACGACTAAAAGATAAATGAGGGGTTTGTGGGAGGAACTCTGGGAGTATCTTAAACCTCTAATCCATGATAACGCTTGAAGATACTGTAAATTTAAGAATTCTTGGAAAGAAGTAAGGGTTCTTGCTTTGCTTCAATGATTGTCGGATTCAGTCGAGGATATACAACAATCACCGAGAAAGCAATATATATTCAGTTGAGTTTGGTGATGATTCTCTTTGGTTACATTTCTCAGTTTTTTTTTTTTTTTGTTTTTTTTTTGTTGGTCTGTTTGTTTGGTGGGGGTTTTTTTTGTTGTTGTTTTTTTTTTTTTTTTTTTTTTTTTTTTTAGTTCCATTTCTTTTTTTTTTTCTATTCTGATTAAATAGGCATTAGCATGTAATGAATAACTTTGGATTTCTGATTTTAGAAATATATTTCAACTTACAAAGAGTACAGCCTCTAGAATTTAAAGGTTTTGTAATGATTCTAGAGTGCTGGAATTTAACAATTCCATAAATAGTCCTGGTGGCGGAAATTTAATACATCTGTTACCCTTCCAGTCAGCAGCATTAAAATATTTCTGCGTTGCATAAATCAGATGCTCTCAGATATATCAACATAACTGAAACATGACGGGTTCAGGGATTCCGGAATGTGAAAATATACTGTTAACCTATTAATCCGAATGCAAACTGTGTTGTGAGGTTTTCAGATTGCAGAAATTTGGTATGTATGTGTGTATGATTCTATATTGGCCTTTTTGAAATAGAATATTTCGTTAATGCCAAAATTTAGTGTTTCTGTAGAATGTTTCTGTATCTTGTGGATGTTTTAGGGGGATTTTTTTTTTCTTTTTTGCTTTTGTTTTGTTTTGTTTGTTTGTTTGTTTTTTGACACTGTCGCCATTGCTTACACAAGAGCGTGTAGTAATACATAAAATGTGATGCTTCTCTTGCGAGTCGAACACGGCATAACGTGGTGATATATATCTATCCATTTCCGAAATGAAATTTGACGAAATAAACTGAGTGTGTTCGAATCTATTATTGCCAAATTTAATTCGATAGATCGAAAAATAATAAAAGAGTGAATTAATAACTTGCTGTAGAATAACGAATGAAGTACATCTTCATAGTATAAAGGATTTCACTAGGTATACGATGTACAATGATTGTGATGTAAACCAATTATATGGCAACAGAGGCAAAACTACGAATGGTTACGAAAATGATGTCTCCGTTGTTGTTGTTGATTTTTGTTTTACGTCACACTACGAATATTTCACGCATATGGTGACCGCATCTGCCTGATGCGGGGCATACACATTTTGACCTTTGCAACGGACCCACCCGAAGCAGTGAGGGATCTTTAATGTGCCATGCATACCACGACACGGGGCCTCGGTTTTTACTGTCTTATCCGAAAGACAGGACACCGGCATGACCAGAGCGGGAATCGAACCCCTGCCTCCCCATTGGGAGCACAGCGTGATACCACTAGGCCACGCCGGCTTACGTCTCCATTGAAATCATTAAACTTTAAAATCGTTATAACATCATATAAACATCCCAAATGATTTAAAATATATTTCGTAGTGCTCTTGTTCCTAGAGATGCAGGCAATAATTAACATAACAGTGAAATTTATAAGCGGGTTTTCAATTATCAACATGTCGCCATTCTGTCTCTATATCCACTTCTCAACTGTGATTTATTTGATCATTTACGTTCATATTTGGAATAATAATCCACAATAAACATCTCGGTATTTTGATTGTTTCGAGGAAGAACAAATGAGGTTAATTTATTACAATGCACCAAAACAAAGTATTACCGTATTGCCTTCCTTGTCCTTAATTTTGCAGGTTATTTTAGTTTATCTTCATCGTGCATATGTTTGAGCTAGAGTACATGTAACAAAACATGTATAAAATTATTAAATAGGTATTTAAAATATCTACGAAGTACATATTCATAAACACGTTTTCTTTCGATTCAAAATTGTAGATTTTCTGTAGAATCGATTTATTAATACTGGTAATTCACAACATCTAATGCCCATGGTCAGTCTAAATATTCTCATTAAATGCATTGCCTTTCGCATAAAAACCGGTGTGGCCTAATGGGTGAGATGCTCGACTCATGACCTAAAGGTCCCAGGTTCGACTCCCGCCCTGGGTACACCGGTGTTCGAGATTAGAGAATTCAAATATCCCTTCTTCCTGAAATTCTGCTATGACTCCCTTAACGTTTCTGAAACCTTATGATTCTTAATCTTTAGAGCGCGTTTGCAATATGTTTCCGCAATGCATAGCTTTGTTTTCGCTCCACTGACTCGCAACTTTTCCTTATAAGTACATCGATTCAAAGACGCACATAATAGGAAAGTAAAACACAAATATCAAAATACTCGAACTGAAAAACGCGATAATAACTAAGTCAGACTGTTTTGACAGCAATTAATTTCAACGTCGAAGAGTGGAAAAAGCAAACAGCAAAGCAAACCTCTGTGGTATAAACCGGATAAAAAGAACACACACACACATGGATGACCTAATTTTCATTCCAATAGAAGCAAAGCACAAACAGAGACACACATATACATGATATTTTCAACAATTATGTAAGATGAAAATTCTCCGTAGTTGATGTTAGTTTTTGACTAAATCAAAGTAAACAATTGATAAATAGAGAAACACATTATATAATTCAAATCTGAATTTCGGAAAATATCTTGGCATCTATCACTACTCATTGTGGTATTTATATCAAGTATATGTTCATAAAACAAAGAAATAAGGGTAGGGAAAAAAGGGTACACAAACATCCAGAATCATTCCTTATTACCATCTATAAAATATGAGTGAATATTTTGTGAATGAGTTATCAAATAGATATTTCGTAAAACTAATTTCATATGTGACTCAATTCAATACGAATGCAATGCAAAAGGAAATATAGAGGACATCTGACAAAGCTGTATGACACAATTCACGAGAACATGCTCAAAAACATAACAGTAAAATATACACGGAAAACGACACTACAGACATATTCCATTGGGCTGCGGGTACAATGCTGGCTTAGTACGGCCAACTAAAGTAACAAAGGTCACTCAAATGGTGTGGTTAACCGGTTTGCGAGCGCCCACATCAAAGGACACACATTTAAAACATTAAGAATAATCCTCCATATAGAGAACTCTGATCAACAGGTTTCTACGAGGTCATCTTCATTTTTACACACGAAGCCTTTTTTAAAATAATATGCTGCTATCAAACATATACTAATGGTTGTTTCATTATACATCTTCATGGAATAATAGAATAATGTCATGCTATACAAGAAGGGATCAGTTATAATGTGCATATGACATAAATTAGGAAGTCAAAGAAAATACAAGAAAATAACATAAAAGAAGGAAACGCATACGAATGATAATGAAATATGATTGCAGTCTATGGAAATAAGTAAAAATATAATATAAGACGTTCGGTAGGATTTATTATTTTTTGCTGGTAGTTTTCCAAATATATTTTGAAACGCCTCTTAATTCATTTCAAAACGTGTCTATCATTGGCATGGATCTTATTCGAACAAAACAGTTCATGTTGCATCGTGTTGATGACTGCCTGTATACCTCAATACAAATCTAAAATACAATACAAAACACAGATGTAAGTAATATAATGCTATTTAATATTGAAAACAAGATGACAGTGAAGGTCATAGATAATGCAAGTATAGGCTGGTGTTCGGAACAATGTTCGCCATCCCCATGTCAATAAAGGATTTCAAAAGATACAATATACAATGTATCAGGACATGGACATACGAACACCTGGAATAGGGAAGTACTTTACAACATAGAGGCTGCTGAGAACGTAAATGACGAATATCTATTGCTCGAAGATTTGACTGTCATAAAGTAATATCATAATTCTACACTACGAAATAGATCAGTTTCTGCTTCACTTTTATTCTTTTTTTTTAACAAAAATATCAGCTCATGTCGTATGTTTTCTATAGTGAATATTAGACCTACAATATTATATAAAGTATATCAAGTTTGGAGCACCATGTGCGTATTTCATTGAGTTAGGACTCTTCAGTAATGGTCAATGCCTAACCAGTGAAAATCGAAAATATGTATATTTGAAGAGATATCATAACCATATTGATCTAAACATAAGAGCCAAATAGCCCATTAAGAACAAAGCTATGCATGAAGGAGATACTCCTTAGTGTGACGAATAATTCTGAAACTTTTGGTCACTAAATAGTTTGAGGTTCCATGGGTATAATATGTACTGTACATTTTTGATAGTTTAAGATCCTTAATTTATTAATCTGCATTTCGATCTTTCTTATATATATATATATACTTGTTGTCTTCTTTTTTCCCTTTGTTTTTCCTTCTTTTGTTTTCTTTTTGCATTTTACTTCTAACGTTATAAGTTTACATACATGTATGGCAGTGAGGCAAGGTCAAGGATTATGAAAGAAGGTGACTTAGTATTTAAATTTAGATGTAACACGCATTTTCATTGGTTTAAAATTTAGTGGTATATTTCATTCAAGAAGTTTTCTCTGTCAGCGTGATTTCCCGCGGTTTCGTAAAAGAGACGTCAATGTATTGGCGTATGATAAAGAATGCATCTTATCTATTTATCGTTGGATGGAGGTATACCATGTAAAATAACAAAAGGGAAAATATATGCAGTGTATGATACGCGCAATAATGCAGTTGTCGTCTTTATTCGTGGTATACCTCCATTCAAATATAGAAGATACATGTATTCAATAAATACCTCTCAAGTCGTCGTAGACATTTTTCCTCCGATCAATCTTCGCCTCGTCCAACCCCTCATACCTAACATAAATCATATGGTATTGATCACAATGAAACATCAGCTCAATAAAAAATACATTCCTGATAGTACTTGCAAATAATATATTTAAAAGACACCATAACAATTCTACAGGCAAAAATGCCGAGTGAGACACTTCTCTCAACATAATGTCTCAGTCGGCGCCTACAGTTGGATGGCAAGAAATCTGCCTATTCAATCCTGTTCCTCACGTTCCTTTGAGAATTTGCATACCAATGCCACAAAACTTTGTGTTCACCTTCATAAAAGAAATCATGAAATCAATTTCCTTTCAAAGATAACAGCTCCATATCTATCTATCTATCTATCTATCTATCTATCTATCTATCTATCTATCTATCTATCTATCTATCTATCTATCTATCTATCTATCTATCTATCTATCTATCTATCTATCTATCTATCTATCTATCTATCTATCTATCTATCTATCTATCTATCTATCTATCTATCCATCTATCTATCTATATATCACTCACTCTCTGTTATTTATTTATCATTAATTAGTTTTATATATTTTATTTTTTATTTTATTTTATTTTATTTATTTATTTATTTATTTATTTATTTATTTATTTATTTATTTATTTATTTTATTTATTTATTTTGTTTTTTGTGAGGGGGGGGGGGGGGGTGGCAGACTCCGGAAAAAATGACGTAACCGGAAACTGGTACAGTACATAAACAGAATTGGCGGCGTACATGGTTATATCGAACTGCTTAGAATACTAATTTTCCTACGAACTATTTAGTTAAAAATTACCAATGTATGAATATATGAAGTAACTTATATATTCTGGAAATATTATTTCTGTGAATGCCTTATTAAAAGAACAGTTTAGGAAAAACCGCTGAAAACTGGTACAGTGCCAGTAGAACTTTAAATACTCAAACACTTCGCCAGTAAATATTTTCATGCTTTTAGTTTTCATATTCTCATTACTAGATTCTAGCTAAGAACATATGTATTTATCTGAAGGCCCGTCATTTGCATTAATTAACGATTTGATGCATCTTGAATATGATATCAATAGTATATGTGTTATATGATTTCACAATTAATTCAAATATACTTACTCTTTCTCCGCAGAATCTAATAAAGGAGAGTAATTAGTTGATACTTTTAAAGTTTACTCATTTCCAGTTAACTGAATAAAGAAATTGCTTCCAAGGATAACAAAGAGAAATATCTAATATGCTCTGATAAATTCTGCAATACAGGTACAACCAAATCCTCACGGAAGAACTACAGGTATGGTCGATCATTTTTCAACAAAACCAGTAAACTGGTGATATCAGATGTTATACTTTAATCAGGATCGACTGAATTAGTCTTACATGTACGTTCACTCCTCTCGGGCATTTGGTTTCACATTTAAGTTTCAAGGGTCCATTTGTACATTGTTGTGATGGCCATAGTCACATTTTACTTTCGTATTTTACAGTACGTGTTGTCACTTCGATGTTACTGTTTTGTTTAATAAACATTCAATATATATCAGTATAAATTATTTACCTGTCAAGTCGTCGTAGACATTTTTCTTCCGATCGATTTTCGTCTCGTCCAATCCCTCGTACCTTACATTAAGAAGAGTCATACTATTATATGGATTAAACAGAGCAAATGACATCAAAACCATTTAGATGTCAAAATCAAAACCAAAGAGAACTGTTTGGCGATGACTGCAGGAGCCATTTAAATTTCAGTTGTTACATTTGTTAGTTTCACATCTAGCGATGAGACATATACATTTTATTTGTGGATATTCTATAAAATAGTAAATTCATACTGTTCATTTTCATATGAATGAATTACTGTCCGCGCCACTCACTCTGGAAACTGGAAAATCTGGATTTTCAGTTATTCATCTTCAGAATAATTTCAAAAAGACAAAACCATTCGATAGATCTTGTTTAGTCGTAACTTTTGGTGTATGCTATATTTTTGTATGAAGAAGCGTTTATATTTTATAAAAGAAAAATCACCTTTAAATAGGGCGATTTCCATGATAAATTCTGACGTGACGTCGCCAAGTTCCCCATAGATTCAATGTTAAACATCAGCGAAGTCACATCAAAATTAACATAGAAAACGCCCTATCTAAAATGATTTTTCCGTATAAAATACGAATGCTTCTACGTAGAAGCATATAACATACACCAAAAGTTACGACTAAACAAGATCTGTCGATTGATATTAATTTTAGAAAACTATTTTTAAACCGGTTAACCACACCATTTGTTTGGCTTTTGTCAAATTAAATGACCGTCCTAAGTCGGTATCGTAATTGCACTACAATCAAATATTTTTGTAATGTGATATATGTTCTAGTATATTATTTATATTCATGTATTGTATAGCTCTATGGTGACTTCTGCCACATAACTGAGCCAGTTAATCCTCTTTTTTCTTTAAGATAAATAAGTGAAAATCCAGATTTTTCGGTTTATAAAGTGAGTGGCGCGGACAGCAGACAAACCCATGTGTACTAATGCAATACATTGATACACGTATATATATTACCTCTTATGTTTTCTTTGCATCATAAGACTTAACCAAAAACCATTTTCCAAAAGCAATATATCCCTAGCACTTGAGAAGAAAAATCAGTAGAACTGAAATACTTGAACACTTTGTCGGTAAATACATGTATGATCATGTTTTTAGTTTTCATATTCAAATACAATACTACATTCTAGCCCAGAGTATATGTATTATTATGAATACTGATCATTTGCATTAATTAAAGAGTTGATACATCTTGAATATGATATAAATATGCGTTATATGATTCTACAGTTTTTTTTTTAAATCTACTTACTCTTTCTCCACAGTATCTAATAAAAGAGAGCAGAGTCGAAGTCTTTACATTTTATTTATTTTACCGTCAGATAACTGATTAAGAAAATGATATGCAAAAATACCAGAGAGAAATATCTAAAAGGAACCTGCAAATTCTGCATTACAGGTACAACCAAAACCTCATGGAAAAAATACAGTTATGGTTTTGTACCGTGAAGTATTAAACAGATGTGATGCTGTAATCAGGGATGATTGGACTTGTCTTATGCTCACCCCTCCCAGGCACCTGGTCTCATATCTGAATTCAGGGATCCCTTTGCAATGTGGACCTCGTAAAAAGTTCCCGCGGAGGGTTTGACTTATGTGTTATTATGCCCTTTTTCCTGATTGTATGTTGCAGTGGCACTTTCTGCACAGTATTCACATTTATGTATACATACAGTGGCACTTTCTGCACAGTATTCACATTTATGTATACATACAATGCTTAATTATATTTGTTTCGTCTGTTTGTAAGATCATTCACGATCCCAATTCCTCCGGGCTCCTACTCTCACCTCTTCAGAGGTCCATGAATGTCCACTGTGGTAGTAATTTGTTATTGCCATTATGACACTAGTTTCGTATTTTACATTATTTGTTGTCACTACAATTGGATTTTAATTAACGTTCAGTATATTTTAGTCTATTGTGAAATCACCTTGAAAGCTTCTTATTATGGGGATTAAAACTTATAAAGACACGAAGGTGGAAAATATTTGAAATACTGAACTTTGAAAATTTTAAATTAACACCATATATTTTACATATTTTCAATTACTGATACCGCTTTTGACAAATCCATGCACAGAGAATTGCTCGCAAAACAGGAAAGAAGTGTCATGAAAATTCAATTATACCAATACAATAATGCATCAACATTTTATCATATACAGAAAAAAAAAAATCGTGGATCAATATATACAAGGTCCTACTACGACACAAAATGCTTTACCTTTCAAATCGTCATAGTCATTCTTTGTCTGATCAATCATCGTCTCGTCCAATCCCTCGTACCTACAATTAAGAGAGAAAGGGAAAGATCTTTGACTTTGCTGTAGGGCAGAAGTCACCAAGGAGATGTACAATAAAACTGGGTAACACGTAATACATGCAATGCCATTACAAAAACCTTGACTGTACGACAGATGCGATACCAAATTAATTACCTTACCGTTCATTATATATGCGGTACAACTACAGGACACATTTATCAAAATTTATAAATAATCCTCCATATAGAGCAAATGATCAAATAGCAAGGCAGATTTTATCAAATATATATAGAACGACATCGATATGAGGTAACTCTACTGGAAGCGGACTCAGACCCTTGATCTGTCGAAGTCCCGAAAAACAGTCCGAGGGTACAAGGGTGGGGACCATGTCTCCTCTGAAGTTTAGGCAACCACTTGCTAGTCAATGTGCAGCACTCGAACAGCTATTTTACTATGGCATAGATAACACCGTGCAAATAAAAAGAGAGGCCAAGTACTCTGGGAGGTAAGTGTCTAATATCTCTTTAGCTAAAGATGACATGAATATATTACTCTATAAATCATCAGTAGAACTTGTTGTTGGTTTCATATTAATTGAATTTCTAGAAACGCTATCAAGATGTCAAAATCAAAACCAAAGTGAACATTTTGTTTGGCTGTTTGCAGTAACCATCCATACTTCAGTTCATATATTTGTGAGTTTCAGATAGATCTAGAGTGTTCACATTTATATGAATAATCTACACAAACCCAATTTACTATTGCATGAACTTGATACGTGCATATATATCTATATTTCCTGTCTGCATTGAAAGGATCCATCATAAACCATGTACCAAAACAATATATCCCTAGCACTAGAAAAACAAAAACCATTAGAACTTTAAGTACTCAAACTCTTCGCCGGTAAATACGTTCATGCATTTAGTTTTCATATTCTTATTAAATACTACATACCAGCCAAGAACATATGTATTGATCTGACTGCCCGTCATTTGCATTAATTAACGAGTTGATGCATCTTGAATATGATATCAATAGTACATGCGTTATATGATTTTACAATTTATTTAAATATACTCACTCTTTCTCCGCAGAATCTAAAAAGGAGAGTAATTAGTTGAAATATTTAAAGTTTACTCAGTAAACTGAATAAAGATATTATTTCGAAGGATAACAAAGAGAAATATCTAACAAGCTCTGATAAATTCTGAAATACAGGTACAACTAAATCCCCATGGACGAACTACAGTTAGGGTCCATACTTTTTAAACAACACCAGTAAACTGGTCATATCGTATGTTATACTTTAGTGAGGATCGACTAAATTAGTCTCGTATGTACGCTCACTCTTCTCGGGTATCATGGGTCCATTTGTACATTGTTGTGATGGCCATAGTCACATTTTACTTTCGTATTTTACAGTACGTGTTGTCAGTACGATGTTACCGTTGTGTTTAATAAACATTCAATATATTTCAGTATAAATTATATACCTGTCAAGTCGTCGTAGATATTTTTCTTCCGATCGATTTTCGTCTCGTCCAATCCTTCGTACCTTACATTTAGAAGAGTCATATAACTATTATATTGATTAAATAGAGCAAATGACATCAGAGACCTAGCACTCTAGTGAGGTAAGTATCACATACGTATTTCGCTACAAACGACATGCATGTTCAAATATAGTCACATAACATTCTCCATTTTTGCATATAATGGAAATACTAGGTAGGTATGCCGTTAAATTGAGTTGAATATAAAAATGAAAAGCAAACATAAGATTTGAAAACTTATCCATGCCTCCTTCTGTATTTTTATCCGAATACATCCTCACTATAAATAATGTTTAATAGGTGTTGGGAATAAAGTATACTGCGGGCAAAATTAGCATTCCCCAGAAAAGAAAATCCGAGGGTTGAACTCCCCTCAATTTAATGTCTCAATTCGCGCCTGTAGTTCAATGAAGGGGAAACCTGCCGATTCAAATCTGTTGCTCAGGTTCCTCGGTTCCTCTGAGATTACATACAAATGTCAGAAAGAGTTTCTATTTGCCTTTATTGCAGAAACACTTTTCCTTTAATAATCAACAGCACCATATAGAGTAAGAGCGTTTTTCGCTTGATACTGTGTTTTATCTTTTCATAGGTATTTCGCTTTATTTCCATATTGTAATTGTAAAACAGGTAAAAACTAATTCCATATCTACAGTAGACAAGACAATAAATTATAACGTGTTGGTTTCTTATTACTGTTGTTTCAAGCAACGTCATCTAGATGTCAACACAAAAACTGAAGGCTGATTGCAATAGGCATTAAACTTTCAGTTGTTATATTTGTGAATTTCAAATCTGGCGTAAATGTTTTTATTCATTTTGGAATGTGTATCAAGATATATAGATTGTATTTTGCGACATTCGAGGAAACACTAAATTCATAGTGTTCATTTTCATATCAATGACTTAGACAAAACCCATGTACTACTAAAACAATGAATTGATAAATGCAACTAATTTTTTGTGTTATGTCTGCATTGCAAGGCTGAAACACAAATATAAGCCTAGCGCTAGAATTTAAATAAACTTAAAATTAAAAACTTAAACACCGGTAAATACATGTATAGTTATGCTCTAAATTTTCATATTCTCATAAAATACTACATTCTAGCCCAGACAGTTCGTGCATCTTGCATCAATTTAAGAGTTGAAAAATCTTCAACAAGATATAAATAGAGCATGCGTTATATGATTCTGCAATTATTTCAAATGTACTTACTCTTTCCTCGCAGTATCTACTAAAGTAGAGCTATGTGTTGAAGTGCTTAAATTTTATTCATTTTATGTTCAGTTAAATAAATATGGGAATGTTATGCAAGGGTAACAAAGAGAACTGTCTAATAACAACTGACACATTCCGAAATAAAGGTACAACCACAACCTCATGGGAGAACTACATCTATGATCCTGTACCGCGATGTTACACTCTAAATTACGTTTAGTATATTGCGAAATTTATTCAAAGACCTTGCCTTCCGCATATGAATAATAAACCTTATAGAGAAATGAAGAAGACAAAAATTGAAATACTGAATTTTGAAACATTGAAAATAACATTAAATATTTCAGATATGTACAGTTACTGAAAGCACTTTAGAATACTCACGAAGCAGAAAAGGAAACATTCATGACAGTAATATACTTATAGAAATGCCATGAGCATTGAATTATTCCATATCAATAATGCAGCAACACATTATCATATACTGAAACAAATTGAATTTGTAGATCAATATACATCAAGTTTTTACTACATGTACTTTGCAAAATTATTTACCTCTCAAGTCATCGTAGACATTCTTCTTCCATTCAATCTTCGCCTCATCCAACCCTTCATACCTTAAATTAAGAAGAGTCATATAACTATTAATTTGATAAAATGATATCAGAGACTAAGATCTAGTGAGGCAAGTGTCTATTATCTACTTACCTGTAGATGACAGGAAAATTCATATATAATATAGGTGACTTTACTTTGACCTCATTGACAAATTTAATAATACTTGCAGATATCTGGATGACATTTTGGTTATCGATAACCCTGAATTCGAACAATTTATATCAGAAATATATCCACCAGAGCTCACATTGAATAAAGCTAATACTTGAGATAAATCTACACCTTTCTTAGATTTAAACATCAAAATTATCAACAACCTAGTATATACTAATATTTATGATAAACGTGAGGATTTTGGATTTCCTATTGTAAATTTCCTTTACTTGGATGGCGATGTCCCTCGACTCCCATCTAATGGTATCTATATATCTCAATTAGTTCGATTTGTCAAAGGCTGCACCGATGTTTTGGACTTTCATAAACGAAATTTACAAATTACTACTAAACTTTTAACTCAGGGTTACAGATACCACAAGCTAAGAAAAACATTCGGCAAATTCTTCAGATCTTATTCAGAACTTCTATCTAAATTTGGAAATATTTCTTTTCAACAGTATGTATCCAATGGAATTTCCCATCCTAATTTTTACGGTGATCTCGTATATAAACTAAGGACAGTAAAAGGCTCCGATAACGTTATTTTATCATGTAATAAAATAGTCAAACGTCTCCTAAATAGACAATATGATATTGAGATCATCAAAAAGACTATAGGTGTTGTATTTGGCCCCTCTACAGCCTTATGCAGACTTACTTGAACATTGCACGCTGACTAACAGGGCGGTGGGGACTATATGACGGGCCTTGTCCAAACCTCTTTCAGATGAGACATGGTCCTGAACCTCGTCCCCTCTGACTGTTAGTCGGGACTCCTACAGATCTAGGGTCTTAGCTCGCTTTCAGACTGGCAGAGCACGGTTTATCATGTTGATGTCACAAATATTGTTATACCATTATGTGTTTTACAATACCTTATATTTTTTATTTTTTATATTTTTATGACCTCTCAATATGCGATACCTGTTGACCCTTGTTCTTTACATGGAGGATTATTTATAAATTTTTAAATGTACGTCTTTTGATTGTTCTGCTGTTACGGTGAGTGGGAAGGTGGGCCCGTAAACCGGTTAACCACACCATTTGTTTGGCTTTTGTCAAATTAAATGACCGTCCTAAGTCGGTATCGTAATTGCACTACAATCAAATATTTTTGTAATGTGTTAAATGTTCTATTATATTATTTATATTCATGTATTGTATAGCTCCATGGTGACTTCTGCCACATAACTGAGCCGGTAACTCCTCTTTTTTCTTACAGTCAGATTTATAAGTCGTTTAATGGAACTGAATATGAAAATGAAAAACAGAGATAATAATTTAAAACTTATCTGTGTCTCCTATAGTTTTATCCGGATACCACCTAGATCAAAATAATTACTGCTTAGTTCTTGGAAATAATCTATAAAACAGTCAAAACTAACGTTTTCCAGAAAAAGAATATGGTAGAACTCTCAATATAATGTCTCAATCCACACCTGTAGTGAAATGACGGTTAAAGCTGCCGATTGAAAACCGTTACTCAGGTTTCTCTGAGAAAACATCCTAGCGTCAGAAAGATTTTCTATTTGCAATCACTTAAGAAACCCACGGGTTCCTTTGAAAATCAACAGCACCATATAAAGAGAAAGAGCTTTTTCCGTTTGAGACTGTATTTTATCTTACGATAGGTATTTCGTTTTATTTTATGTAATAATTGTAAAACAGTTAGAAACTTATTCCATGCCTATAGTAGACATTGCATTATGATATAACACGTGTTGTTTTCATACTATTTTGATATTTTCAACAACGACTTTTGCATGTCAAAATCAAAATCTACTAGAACATTTTTGTTTGGCTGAATGCAATAGCCATTTACACTTTAGCTGTTATATTTGTGAGAATCACATCTAGAGTGAATTTCTTTTATTTTAGTTTTTTCTTCTTTTTTTCATTTGTAACGAGATATATAGATTGTAGTTTGCGACATTCGATAAAATACTAAATTCATAGTGTTTATTTTCATATCAACGACTTAGACAAACCCATGTGCTAATAATGCAATACATTGATTCATGATATTTTTTTTCTTATGTCTGCATTCCAAGACTAAAACACAAACCATTTACCAAAAGTAATATATTCCTAGCGCTAGGAAAAAAAACCCCAAAAAACCAAAAAAAAAAAAAAAAAAAAAAAAAAAAAAAAAAAAAAAAAAAAAAAAAAAAAAAAAAATTAATAAAAAATAAACTAATAAATTAAAAATTTAAACAAAAAAAAAAAAAAAAAAACAAAAATAAAAAAAAAAAAAAACCAACAAAACAACCAAAAAACCCCAAACCCCCCCCCCCCCCCCCAAAAAAAAAAAAAAAACACTAGAACTTAAATACTTAAACACTTCGCCGGTTAATGCATGTAGTTTCATGCCTTTAATTTTCATATTCTCTTGAACATGATATAAATATCTTATCCGTTATATGTTTCTACAATTAATTTAAATGTACTTACTCTTTCGTCGCAGTATCTAATAAAGTAGAGCAGTGTGTTGAAGTGCTTATGTTTTATTAATTTTATGTTTATTCAACTGAATACGGGAATGATATGCAAGGGTAACAAAGAGAACTATCAGATAGGAAGTGACATATTCTGACATAAAGGTACAACCACAATCTCAGGACAACTATATCTATGATCCTGTACGGAGATGTTACACTCTAAATTACGTTTAGTATATTGCAAAATTTATTTCAAGATTTCGTCTTCCGCACATGAATAATAAACTTTATAGAGATATGGAGGAGAAAAAAATTGAAATACTGAATTTTGAAACATTGAAAATAACATTTATTTAAATATTTCAGATATGTACAGTTGCTGAAAGCACTTTAGACAAAACGATGCTAATAGAAATACTCACGAAGCAGAAAAGGAAACATTCATGACAGTAATATACTTATAGAAATGTGATGAACATTGAATTATACCATAGCAAGCAATAATGCATCAACACATTATCATATACCGAAACAAATTGAATTAGTAGATCAATATACATCAAGTTTTTATTGCATGTACTTTGCAAAGTTATTTACCTCTCAAGTCATCGTAGACTTTCTTCTTCCATTCAACCTTCGCCTCATCCAACCCCTCATACCTTAAATTAAGAGGAGTTATACAACAAGTAATTTGATAATAAAGCAAATGATATCAGAGACTAAGATCTAGAGTGGTAAGTGTCTATTATCTACTTAGCTGTAGATGACAGGAATATACAAGAATATTCATATATAATATAGGTGATTTTAATTACAGTCAGATTTATAAGCCGTTTAATGGAACTGAATATGAAAATGAAAAACAGAGATAATACTTTAAAACTTATCTGGGTCTCCTATATTTTTATCCGGATACAACCTAGATCAAAATAATTACTTCATAGTTCTTGGGAATAATATACATTACAGACAAAACTAACATTTTTTGAGAAAAAAAGAAAACGGTAGAACTCTCAATATAATGTCCCATCCGCACCTGTAGTGAAATGACGGCTAAAGCTGCCGATTGAAAACCGTTACTCAGGTTCCTCTGAGAAAACATCCTAACGTCATAAAGATTTTTCTATTTACAATCACCTACGGGTTCCTTTGAAAATCAACAGCACCATATAAAGAGAAAGAGTTTTTCCCGCTTGACACTGTATTTTATCTTACGATAGGTATTTCATTTTATTTTTGTAATAATTGTAAAACAGTTAGAAACTTATTCCATACCTATTGTAGACAACATATTTTAATATAACAAGTGTTGTTTTCTTATTACTTTGATATTTCTAACAACCACATCTACATGTCAAAATCAAAATCTAATAGAAGGACATTTGGTTGAATGCAATAGCCATCAACGCTTGAGTTGTTAGATTTGTGAGTTTCACATCTAGAGTGATTTCTTTTATTTTGTATTTAT